>NAJL01000052.1:0-165643 GCA_005059885.1 Salinomyces thailandicus | reverse complement strand
TGTCCTTGATAGCAGAAGCATTGGCTGCCCTCAGACAGGTCAAGTTTGAGCCGTAGTTGCCCGGGCATCCAAGCGCAGCACTAAGCTGCTCCCAAGGCTCCGCAGGCAAGGTACTCCTTGAGGGGCGGTAGCTGTACTGTCCAGACTCCAAGATTGCGCCGCGGAAGGGCGGAGTGGAGTTCCTTGGGTACGAGGTCAAAAGAGCATCGGTACTAAATGCGCCCGCAGACTCTCCGAAGACGGTAACCTTCTTCGGCGAGCCGCCGAACTGAGCAATGTTCCTTTGCACCCAGTCAAGAGCGAAGCGCTGATCGAGGAAACCTAGATTGTGGCCTGTGTCTGGCAGTTCAGGGCTCGTCGGGAAGCCGAAGACGTTGGTCCGGTAGTTGGTCGTGACTACAATAACATCCTCGTAGCTGGCGAAAGCACTACCGTCGTAAGTTATCTGACCAGCAGTACCAAACTGAAGGCTCCCGCCGTAGAGGAAGAACATCACTGCGCGGCCATCTGCAGGGGCCGGAGTGGAAGGTGCATAGACATTCAGGTACAGACAGTCCTCGCTCTCGGGCGGCGCTGGGTTGTTGAATACGGAGTTTACAAACAGCTGAGCGGCTTCCGGGTACACAAATTGCTGAATGCAAGCAGGGCTCCATGAAGTGGCATTGATCGGCTGGGAGAAGTTTTGAGGGCTCTCAGGCGGACCGAATCGAGTCGGCGGGCTCTTCGCGAAAGGCACACCCAAGAATTGATTGATTGAGGCGGTGGCTGCAGGAAGTGATGTTGTCGTGCCATGAAGCACTCCGACATCTATCGTGGCTGTGGGACCACCGCCAGGGTATCCGCAGGCTGCTGAGCCCACTGATGAAGCAGTGCCCGTCGCGACAGGTGAGTCTGACCCGCTGCCACTGGTGAAGGCAGCGCCCGTCGCGGTGGAGAGCTCGGGACGGCCGTAAGGATGACGAAAGTCAGGTCCAGTGTGAGGTCCATTCCAATGCTCCGCCGGAGCGTGTGCAAGTCCTAGAGTAACCAGCAGGGAGACCGAAGCCAGCGTTGTCTTGAAGCCTGCCATGTTAGTCGAATGGGAAATAAGTTATCGCGACCGTGACCGACGTAGAGCTCGCGGGCTGTGCGCCGCGTCTTATAATGTGATTCGGACAACTGCGGCACGTTCCAATGGGTTCTCTACTAGAACTGCCGTCATGGTCATGTCATGGATAATGAATGCGTAGAGTTCACTTCACGGCACGGAGAACCGACGCACCGTGCTCAGACTGTCATCGTACGCATTATTATTGTTTGCCGTTGCTTCCATAGACCAACCACAGAGCGTCCGCTCGACAGCTGGCCGAGGCATAACTTAACTCACGGGGAAAGCATCGCGATGGCGGAGATCGAGAGCAGGTAACTTAGCGTTTGGAGTAGGAGGGAACCACATGGCGTAATGCGGGGACTGTTATGCAGAGTCGATGGACCGTTGTGGCATGTACCGAGGCAGTGTATCTCACGTGCATACACACTCTGGCTTCAGGTTGATCAACTTCCAGCCTCCAGATACGCAGGTTGATCAACTTTCAGACCTCCGGAAACGCATGTGAAGTTGGGTGATCGGTACCATTACCTTCATCCTTGATATCTCAGTGCGTTGCTTGGACCTCATCAGGCGGACACTCCTGGCAATCGAACGCAATAATGCCAGGCCATATAGTTCAGACCCCGCTGCATCTCTCCATGGCCCACGCACACGCGTTGGTCGGCGGGTGTACGCGCGTTGTACTACAACAGCACAGATTAGTTATTTGCTATTCAGACTTCGTCACAACAAATCGTTGCAAGTCGTTGCCTTGTTGCCGGCAGGAGTAACGTTGGGTCGATCTTCAAGATGATGCGGTGTACTTTTGTGAAAAGTGAGGAGAGCCTCAGGTATTCTGCATGTCCATCTGAAAGCCCGCTGTTATCACCGCAGTGGAGGCACGCGGCAAACGGTCATTACCGTATAAGCGGCAGCTTTCGATGCAGTCAAGTTGAATGTATTCGCATTGGCATGTCGCGTGTGGGAGCATACGGTAGCGACAAAGCCTTGTCCACAAAACTTGATAGGGAACGTGCTTATCGTGATGTACGGCAGGCCTCATAGCCAAAACGTTGGGGGTCTTCGTTCGAGCCAGCTTCTGAGACTGCCGCCTTTATGTCCTCAGAGATAGGGTAGACCGGAGACCGGCAGCCCGATACGTATCGACTCATCCGAGCGACCTGTGTGTCAAGACCTAGGAACGAAGCCATCTCCTCCCTAGAGCCTTAGCAAGGTCCGTTTTAGGAAGGAGACAAAGGATTGTCGTTGAAGTCTATTTTCTGCCAATCGCTTCAATCTGTGTGTCGGTCTACTGTTCCATGACCATGAAACAACTTCTTCTGCTTCGGTAAGCTGGACCTGCAATCCAAGTTTGTGAATGTGTGTGAGCAGCCCCAGATGGATATAGTACAGTGAACAGCCTTAAAAATCATCGTTTCCGCTCACGGCGCTTGATGTGCGGGGAAACGGGTTACTTCGATAGCACATACCTTACCTGGTGCTGGCATTATTACCTTTGTACTCCGCGGCGTTCTAAGCAAGTACAACAAGAAGCTGTTTTACCAAAGACACCAGCCATGCGGCCAGCGAGTTGCCACCTGGTCACCACGAACGGCAATGAGGCGAAGACATGCATGGTAGTCGTGTACGCATTGGAAGGCATCGCGGAGCATTCCAGAAACATCCAGATCAAAGAAGTAATGTGAAAAGAGCAGGGGTGAAGACCAGCCTCGCTCGATGCACGGATCAGCATGCACGCGCCGTCTACCTCCACGGTGAGAGCGAGGGCTGATCCTAAACATCAATGCAAACTCACATGCCGACTTCACATTTGGTCGTGCTATGAGTGGAATTCCATCTTGACGGCATGCAATAATAACACTGCCATCGAACCGCTTATCACCTTGCATGAGCTGCTCTCAGCTCGACAAAGCGATCCCGATCGGTCGTCTGTACTGCGTAGATCGTGAAGCTCATCAGCAAGCCGCCGGGAGAAGGCTTGTGAGCGGAGAGGATGGAAGCATCGGTGTCTCGACTTGGCTGACGTGCGGGCGCAAAACGTGCCAGGTACTTCGACGTGTACCTTACCTTCCACTCATTACCTAATTATTCCCAGTGAGACGTTGGCGGTGTGGCGGGGTGGTGAAGGGTTCACGACGCAACCACTGGTCCACTAGCAGTAGAATGGGGGCGGCGGCGATGTCGAGCTAGTTGCTTGACCTTATCTAACCCATACCGCGGATCTCATTGGTGCATCTTCTACATCTCAATACGCCCTTATCTCTCCGACGACAAGAAGGCGACAGCCCACATTGATTGCCGTGCGTCTATCGACCGCCTGTCGCCATGAGCGATGTACTTGACGGGTTAGCCAGATAAGCTACGATCCGCGCACCCATTTCACTACAGATTGCTACTGCAAGCGGTACGATAGCCCTTACGAGGTCATGGGTCGCATCGCGGGATAGCCCAATGCAACCGCGTCGCTATGCCGAGAAGGGCAGGAGTCAAGACTTTGGCTCGTTTCCATACTTCTTCGTTGCATTAAGCGGCCATAGGGAACCCTTTGACTGGCTGCACGGCCAGGACGTGGTTGATAGCTACCTGCTGCGAGCGCTATGTAACCATACGTGGACGTACCGGGGCGGCACAGCGTAGCGTGGCTACCTTGCAGCAATACAACCTTGAAGTTAAATAGCCTGCGCCTGCCCCATCAATGCAGTTTGCCAAAGTATTCGAATCTTCCTTGCGCAGGTGCCGTATTGCCATCATGGGAGACGTGACGGAGGTTATGGACCGGCCTATCCAACCGATGGTAATGAACAGCTTCCACCCAAGACGGTTTTGCAACGCTGACGAAGTTATAGGGCCATATCAATCCGGACGTGGCACCTTTGACAGAAAAGCATAACGTCTTCAACCCTGCCCACCATGGCAGCGCAGAGCAGTCAGGAAGCAAGTCGGCAACGGCCTCCGAAGACGAAGTCCATGATGAGAAGCCTGGCAAAGGGCCGACCTATGTCGGCGAAATGGAAGAATTAGAAGTGGACGAAGAGCCTGTCGTAGACCCGTTTGTTCCGTTCGACGACCTTCCGGACGAGAAGCACTGGATCGTGACGGCGAGGGCCATGCTGGTCGGATGTGTTTGCGGTGCACTCGTCAACGCATCTAATCTCTACCTTGGGCTGAAGACGGGGTGGACGTTTGGCGCTTCCTTATTTGGCTCTATCGTGGGCTTTTCGGTCTTGGTAAGCTCGGTCGGTGCAGTGAAATTGAATCTCTCACTTACAAATCGCAGAAATCACTCGCCAAGGCTTTGCCTGAGAGCTTCCCAATCTTGGGAGGCAGTTTCGGACCTCGAGAAAACAACATCGTGCAGACCGCGGCAACAGCATCCGGTGGTCTCGCGTCTGTGTTCATCTCTGGTATCCCGGCCTTGTATCAGCTGGAGCTGCTCAACACACCGAAGGAAGACTTTTGGCGGCTGGTGTCTCTCACGGTAAGCAGAAGCCTCTTACAATGTACAAATGCATCACTAATCCATTCGTTAGGTCGTCGGTGGATACTTTGGATTCTTCTTTGCGACGCCGCTCCGGAAGTTCTTCATCATCTACGTCGCCCGTGAGCTGAAGCTCATCTTCCCGACGCCATCCGCTACCGCCATGACAATTCGTAGTATGCACGCAGCCGCTACCGGCGAGGCTATTGCAAAGCTCAAGATGAAGGCCCTTAGTCTTTCGTTCTCTGGTGCGTTCTTGCTCCGAGTCGTCTCCCAGTACGCTCCAGGCATTTTGTGGGACTGGCACATCTTCACGTGGTTCTACATCTGGGGCAACTACAACAACTCGGCCCTCGCAGTTGAGAACTGGGGCTGGCTTATTGAGTGGACACCTGCGTTCATCGGCGCCGGCATTCTCGTCGGTCTCAACACCGCCTTCTCCTTCTTCTTCGGCTCCGTGCTTGCCTGGGGAATCATTGGTCCGGCTTTGGTACACAACGGTGCTGCATTTGGTGTCCAGGCCGGCGAGCCAGGGAGCCATTACGAAGGGTACATCTCCTTCGCCTCCCTCAGTGAAACGGCTTCGAGCAAGGACACTCCATCTCCCCGCTTCTGGCTTCTATGGCCAGGCGTCCTGCTCATGATCGTGGTCTCTTTCACCGAGCTCGCACTTCAGTACAAGGTTTTCGTCTACGTCACGAAGGCGGCCTTCCGTGGCAGTTGCGCTGCGATCAATGCCACACTCAAGCCAATGAACAAGAGCTCGCCTTGGCTGGAGAAGAAAGGCCAACAGAAGCCATCCGACATGGTCAAGGACTCCGCTTCCGACGAAGAACTTATCAAGTTGTGGATGTGGCTTCCTCTACTGATCGTCTGCATCATCTGTTGCTGTGTTGTCCTTGGCGTGGAGTTCGACATGCCCGTCGGGATGAGTCTGCTGTCCGTGTTCTTGGCCTTCTTCTTCTCCTTCCTGGCTGTCCAGTGCGCCGGTGTCACCGACATCACACCGCTGACTGCTGCTTCCAAGGCCTCTCAGATCGTTCTCGGCGGCGCGACCAAGGGCGAAAACTGGGGTGTGACCCACGCGCAACGATTGAATCTTCTTGGTGGTTCACTCGCTTCGATGGGTGCCAATCAGGCTTCCGACCTCGTCGGCGACTTCCGCGTCGGCTTCCTCCTGCGTACATCACCCAAGCAGCAATTCCTGGCCCAAGGCATCGGTACCATCGTCTCGGTCTTTATGGCCCCGGCCCTCTTCATGCTGTTCGCAAAAGCCTACCCGTGCATCATCAGCCTTGACGAGACTCTGCAAGCGAACTGCCCTTTCAGCGCACCTTCAGTCTCCGCATGGAGGGCTGTAACAGTCGCCATCACGGACCCGACCTTCCCCGTCCCAACCAGCTCCGGCATCTTCTCCGTCATCTTCGCTGCCTTTGGCGCGGTCATGATCGTCATCCGCCACTACGCCTACACCGGCAGCTGGGCCAAATACCGTGTCTACCACCCCAACATGATGTGCATCGGCCTCGCCTTCGTCCTGCCTCAGACCCAGTACGGCACGGCTATGGTGATGGGTGCCGTGCCTGCGTACTTCTGGGCGAAGCGCAACCCGAAACACTTTGACATCTACGGCTACGCGGTCGCTGCAGGACTTATCGCTGGAGAGGGTATCGGTGGTGTCATCAACGCTATCTTCCAGATCGCCGGCATTGCCGGGCCCAGCCCGTACGGTACAAACGTTGCTTGCCCAGCCAACGCCTGTTAAGCGATACCGGACAAAGAGAAGATTGACCAGGATGAGAGTGAACGCAACACTACGCTGGCCGCGCGGTAGTAAATGGTCAAAACACGATTAAATGAGTCACGAAACATGTATGTTGTTGATATAGCTCTTGTTGAACATCGCATAGTATAATGCATTGCATCTTGCTTTTGCCGCTCTGTCGTGATCTCACATGACATGCATATGAGTGTCATCCCAGCGCGGAGCGGCTTTCGTGGAGCCACTGCATCTCGACATCAGCACTACACAGCTTGCTCACGAGGAAAGAAAAATATACGGTGATTCGCAGGTAACTACTGCCCGTTCGAATCTCACTTTGAAAATGAAGAGGGAGACAGCGGGCATCTCGAGTTGCAATGTAGAGCATTGTCGTGATATTGATTCCCGGGCTCGATGACCACGTTTTGATGGCTCGAATGCGAGCTTGTGCTGACAGGCTCTCTCATTATCGAGAGCAAATCTGGTCGTTCTTTTAGGGGCATTTTTGGTTTCCCTATGCTTGCTGCCAGTTGCATCCGGACTTCCAGCTTCCCAAATCGCTTTCACGTTGTAACCGAAACGTACTTGCTGTATGTACAACATGAGACTGCCCAGGTCCAGTACGAAGTCTATAGTCACAATTTAGAATCTTGCAAACCGCACGTGCAGGTCATAGTCTACTACAGAGATTTGAAGGATAGCACAGCGTGGGACCTAAAGTCCTGTCATCCGTTGCGAGCAAGCTGGCTGTTCAGCTCGGCACAAAATGTGTCCAGGGGGCCGCGGAGCGCTCAGCGTAAGCCATCTTGCGCAGAGAACCGGCACAACGAGGACACCCAATGTGATCTCCTGCAATTCCCGAGTGCAGATCAATGAAAGCATCACTTCACAATGGCATATAAGGGCGCAATTCGAAGAAGACAACAGCAATTTCGTTGCATTCTTAGCTGGCTCTCCACTCATCGCGCTACCCTCTCATCTTCGTTATCTTCCGCAGGTGCTGGCTTCTTATATACTCCCTCCGCAGCCTTTGGCAGAAAGTAGCATGCCACGTTGAAGCCCAATGCAAGTGCTACTAAGATGACCCATATGAGGTGACCGTCTAGCCAGCCAGCGTTAACACCGGCGGCGTAGACGCTCGTAAAAGCCAGTGGCGCGAAAGCTCGGACGGCGGAGTTGACTGTAAGGCCCAAAGCGTTAAGGGTAGCGAGGACGGTCGGGGAGGGCGAGATGTCGTTCAAACACAGTTGCACACAGGCTACAGGGCATCAGCATCAACAAATTTCTCAACATAACAGTAATTTGCCAGCAGTGAATTACAGCAGCATCGTACGTACCGAACGCCATGCTCACACCACTTGACAGGATCAGAAACGGTATCGATATCGACCAGAACGCGGTCCGCCAATCTTGCCGGAGGATCTCGTTCAGCATTGGGTACACCGCAAACATCGCCGCCCACGCCACCGCAGCCGCCCTCAACAGATTACCGGTGCCTAGTCGACGTTGAAGCGGTGGAAACCCTATCAGCATCCACATACTCTGACTTGCGCCTGCGAGGGCGAGGAACGCCGCGATCTTTTGGTCGCTAAAGCCCCATCCTCCGAGCTTGACATCCGTGTAGAGAAACACTGGGCTCACAGCCGTGTAGCCCAGGCCAAGAAGCATACTATAGCCGTAAATGGTGAGGACCATAGGCACACCAGGCGATTTGAGGACCTCTGAAGTCGTCATCCGAGATTTGGCTTTGGCGTCTGGGCTCGCGTGCGTGTCGAGTGTCTCTTTAAGGCCAAAGAAAGAGGTCAGAGCTGCGGATAGACAGAAGGCTCCTGTCACGTATGTTGAGAGTGCATAGTGGTAATGGTCGAAGAACGATCCAGGTGGGAAGGCGTGAGGGAACTGTTCCGTGGGGTTTGCCAGACCGCCTCCTATTAGCGGCCCAATGAATATGCCAAGGTTTCTCGCCACCATATATAGTGAAAAAGCACGAGCTTGACTATGTTTTGTGCAGCTTTCAGAAATCATCGTCCTAACGGTCACCACACTTCCCGCAAAACATCCTGCCAAACATCTGAACATGATCATCTGCCAGAGCTGTTGACTCATACCGAAGAGTGCAGTGAATACGGACATGCCTGCCAGGCTGAAGACTAGCACTGGCTTCCGGCCCAGTTTGTCGGCAGCACGGCCGTAGAAGATCATGAGTACCATCTGAACCAGCGAAAAGAGGGATTCGATCATTCCTGTCCAGAATCCGATGTTGGCCTTGGGAATGCCAGTGCGAAAGACCATTTCAGGCATGAAAGGGAAGATCGCAAAGTAAGCCACGGGCTCGGACAATGAGGCATAACACAAGAGCAGGATCTGGCCATAGGGCATGGGGCGTTCTTCTTCCTCTTCTGCTTCTTCACCCTCGGCGTCCATCCTGGAAGCAGTTGGACCATCTTGTGCGTGGTCGTTCTTTCTCACGTCTCCATTCGGATCGGGGCCACCCGTTTTCGGGACAAAAAGCAAAGGAGTGGTCTCGTCAGCATTCGTGATGACCGATGCTCGACGTGGCGCCTCGTTGGAAGCTCCGGTCGTCTCGGCCATGACGATCGTCCTCAGGGAGGCAGGTCCTGGATATGGCTCAAGGTCCTAAGCCTAAGAGAGTGGCGCTATCAATGTCAATGGGAAGCGCGAGACTGTAGACAAAGTCACACTGTCGAGCCTGAGCAATCAAACCTGCCTCTCGAGGATGTAAGGTCTCCCTCACGTGGCGATGTCTCGCAGCAGTAGAGTACATGTAATCGTCAGACTCACCTATCGCGAGTTGGAGGAGGCTATCTCGCCAACTTTAAGTCGCCTGCTACGGTGGTGCGGTGTCCTGTCGGGAAGGTCGTTGACTTCCTCCTTCCTTTCTCGGCCATGGACCCGGATGATTGCACCGGGAGCGGAGCGGGATCACGGCGACGTGCCAAGGCTTTGCGCCGAGCCGAGCCTCGTCGGTCTGAGCCGGATTCGAGACTTTCTTCGTCGCGACTAACTCAACTAACCTAACGTAATCATTCGGAAACGAACTGCGCCAAGATGTCGCAAGATGCAGCCTGTGCAGCGGTTTCGCGCAAAGACAAAAAGGCGCAGCGAGACGCAGAGAGACGTAAGGGAGGCAAGAAGAGGAAGCACGCAGAGACGGTAAAGGTCGACGATGGGACGCCACGAGCAGAGCCTGAGCAGGACTTAGTGTCACCAACCACTGGCGAAGGCGATAGTGCGCTGGCCGTGAAAGCCCCAAAGCCAAAGAAGCGCAAAGCACGCGACGACGACGTGGTGGAAGCTGGCGATGCGACAGCGGGTAGCGACGCAGCAGCCACGACCTCCTCGAAGCCAAAGAAGCGCAAGAAGCAAGCGCAGAAGCAAGACACCGACGGGGCTGCACCAGAAGGTACGGAAATAGCAGAGGATGGAAAGGCCCGCAGAGACCGCTTCGTCGTATTCATTGGCAATCTGCCATACAATACCACGGACACCTCACTGAAAACACACTTCAAAAGCCTGGAACCGTTCACGCTCCGCCACCGGATAGATCCCAAGACCAAAAAGAGTAAAGGCTTTGCTTTTCTTGAATTCGAGAACTACGACCGCATGAAGACATGTTTGAAGTTGTACCACCACAGTTATTTCGATCCGGATGATCCAGGCAAGGCCAGCTTCGGCGAGGGCGAGGCGGAAGCCGTGAACGGGAGAGCCGCTGGTAGAGGAAGGAAGGAAAAGGGCCGGCGAATCAATGTCGAACTTACCGCGGGAGGCGGAGGGAAGAAGGATGTCAGGATGGAGAAGATCAAGGCGAAAAATGTTAAGCTGGAGGAGCAGAGACGGCGTCGGTTAGAGCAAGAGAGGAAAGAGGGAGCCAGGGACGAAAGGAAAGGGGCTGCGGCGCGGAAGTCGAGGCCACCGAAGGATGAGGTGGAAAAGGCTGTGGATGCAGGTGGGATGCATCCGAGTAGGTTGGCGCGATTACAGGGCTGATTTGATTGATCGCCGTCGCCAATTATCAGAGGAGTGCTGTTCGCGCCACATGTACTCATACTGTTGTCTCGTGCAGCTCACACTCTGCTAGTTCTCTCTCTTGATATCACGTGCCCGCCTTAAACATGCTGTCGTTGCTTCCAATGGTGACATTGCAGACAGATTGAAGGCGTTGAGTTAAGGCCAAGCCGAAATGTCCACGAAGGCAATGTTCACAGTCTGTGACACATCGGAGCCGAAAAGACGAACAGTACGACCTCGCTCGGTCTCGCGTAGATGATCTTGAGACGTAGTGTGATGTTTAAAATTTACTGTACAGCCCGGCGCCGGGAGATGCTGGTATCTAAACGAAAAAGCGTAGTTGTACAGACTCAATCCCACCTATCGCATGTTAGTCTCTGACTGCATCTCAACTGCAACGAGCGTCGCTTACCCTTGGTCTTTCTGCCGCACTATGTCTCCCGAACCTCCCTTTTGCTTGCCGGTCTTGCCACCCTCGACCACTAATCGATCGAGCTGGAAGAATTGGCTTACTACTGTTTGTCTCTGTGCGCGATACCGTCAGCATGGAGCCAAAGCAATCCCTCGATGATACGGCCACAAAAGTAGCTTCAGTCGCGGCTATAGCTGGCCGGTGAACGTGCAATGTGCTGCGCAGCGCTTATCACATGCCGTCCGCGCATCCATCTCTTCTACTTCAAGGACAACGCACCTTCAACACCTGCAGCTCCTTTAACCCCTTCTGCATCAATTCCTGTGCCCGTCTTGTATCGCTCTCTGCGCCGTGCTCTCTGAAGGCATCGCGGGTTCTTCGCTTGGCGTACTCGCGGAAGTTGTATGCGGCGAACTGTCGGGATTGGCGGAGGAGTGAGCGGTATAGGGACCGCACTTCAAGGGCAGTTGGACTTGACATCGCCGAGGTACTGGTGTCGCTCTGAATGGTGTCTGTGGTGTTTGACTGGTAGTGCGTCGCGGTTAATCTTGAGGAATGTATGCGGGCGATGGAAAGATTTCCCGACTGGAAGTCGAGAAGTTCCCCAGGAATGATATCAGACAAGGGCAAGGGCAAGGGCTCGGGACGGGACCGGATGTATCAGTGAATGTCCGATGGTGCAATGCCTGAGGCTGCAATATGAGAATCACCTCCAGCTCTAACTCTGGTCGACTCTACTTTGTATTCGTCTTTTTTCACGCGCCACACCCAGATCTCATTCAAGGCATCGTTAGGATGGAGAAGATTACACTCACACTCTGAACCGCAGGCGATAGCAACCGCCTTGCAACACATAATACCGGCCTCGAGTTTGTGTCACCGCCATCGTCTCAGCATGGCTCCTCCTCTGTTCGCCTCTGCGGACATTGCGGCTCTGATTGCGGCTTTTCCACCCCGGCTGCCTGCAGAAGGCGAGCCCGCATTGGTACGCAGCCCTTCAAACGACCACCTCAAAGATTCTCGCAAAGTCACGGCTCGATTCCGAACATTACTGGAGACTTCACCATCCAGGATCAAGTTTGCCGATTTGCCTTCTCGACTGGACATTGTAGATGCAGACTGGCTTTTGCCATGCTATGGTGAAAAGGTCTACTGGAGTAGAGACTCGCAGTATCTCGTACCGAAGCTGGAAGTGGGTGGCATTATGCAGCTATTCTCGAGCAGAGTAGATCAGAGCGTGTGTCGAGCCAGCGTCCTCGAAAGCGACTTCGATCTCAATGGCGCCTCCCTTTCTCGTTTGGCGGAGACTTTACGTAGTACAGAGGACGATGTCGAACAGCTTATTGAGAGCGGCAAAGGTGGCGAGCCTCATTACTACAGCCGTTCACTCGCTGCTAGAGTTGAGAAAGACATCACCTCTCGCATTCAAGAAAACCAGGCCGACCGCTTAGACTTCAGCGCAGTGTTTTCAAGCTTGCCGCCCACCTTACTCCATCGCCTAGTAGAGTCTGCCCTTGCTGTCGTTGAGGGCGCAAGAGGCAGCTTGGAAATTGAGGATGAACATGTTGTCTACGTTCCTCAGGCCTACACAGCTACGCAGCAAGAAGAGGAACGGGCAAGGTACGAGCATCACATTGAGCAACATGTCCAGCGATTGCTCGAGCATGGTGCTGTTCGCATCGCGAAGGGCATTGACTCTTACGAAGCAACCGTGCAAGATGTCAAGGCTAGGGTATTGCATCGTACCGGCGTCGAAGTGCTCTTGGAGGAATCAGCCCAGGCCGAAGCCACATTTCTGCTCATGCCAGGGCCGGTCAGCGAAGCCCTGAAGCGGTTGAAGCAAGCAGTGCCGAATGCAGCAGCAGAGACGTGGAGAGGTAGAGATGGGTCCGAGACTCTTGTCACTGTCAACGCTAGCGTCATGCACTCTCTGGCAGCAAGCAGCACGGACATGGTGGAGACGACCCTACTTGAGACATCTCGCCGCGGTGAGCTCACGGCTCTTATACAGGAGAGTCTGGCAGAGCTTCAAAGAGATGAGACGGACAACTTTGCCGAAGTCGTCAGGGACCGTTTGCTCGCACCGGTCACACTATTTGCTAACGGGACTGCATCGGTCGCTGACGACGTCCTCAAGCAGCATCTGGAAGAATTTTTGGGCGAGCACCTGTTCCGCGAGGGTGTGCCCGCTGTTATCAGCAAGCTCCACGAGCTGAAACTGCTCGTTGACAAAAGCAAGCGACGACAAATCGCCAAGATGCAGCTGGCGTGCGGAGAGAGCCGGAATTTGACGGGAATTCAGTCTGCAGTGAACAAGTTCGCGAAGAAGCAGAAGATCGAGGTACCGAATGAGGAATTACTACGCGAGGTCAAGCAACAGATCACGCTGCAAAGGGTAAGAGGCATGCGGAAGATGACCCGCGGTTCCGATCTATTGCAGAATCTCATCTGGGTAATGCTTGCGCAAAATACTGATGGTCTCTTCATGAGCTCTGGCAAAGATACGACAAGGATGATAAAGCAGTATCGGCTTGTGGGCGATGAAGAGAGTGCCCAAAGGCTTGAGAAATGGCGGGATGCGCTGAAGAATGGTAAAGATGATGAAAAGATCATGCAAGACATGCGCGATATGGCGACAGCCGTGGTCGGTGACGCTGGCGGTGCCTCATAGACCTGATGGTAGGGATTTTTAAAGCTGAGTCGATGCTTCGCATCCTTGGCTGAAGCTTGTTTTCTCGACGACACGGCTGCTTGCTGTCCAAAGGCGATCGCAAACGCACGTGTCTGGATACTCGTCGAAGACGCAGGGCAACAGTAAATCTACCCCAGATCCGCAACGATTGAACATCCAAGACCGGACATTCGGGATGTACTGAAAGGTCGAAACTCAGACGTCGAGACTCTGGCGTAGGAATAGCCGTACTTCGGGCGACGCGAAGCCCCGATGACCAGAGAGGCCAGGGCACCGCAATGACTTTTTTGACCCAGAGGTTGCCAGCAGCCGCTTGCATGCATTTTGGGAAGTCCCCTGGACGTTGGTGTTGTCTATGGGGGAAGTCGAGAGTTGCCCGCATCGCCTCACGTGCGCCTATCGTAAGCCGGGGGCTGGCTCCGCGCCAAGCCCAACTTGGTAGGTGGTTGTTGCGCAGCGCGCCGAGCTTTCGTCGCAAGAGATTCTCTGGTGCTTCTAGGACCTCTTATCAGCAGTTCGGGGGTCATCTTGAAGGCGGATCTGTTCGCGATAAGCCACAGCCCATGCGCTCCACGGCTGCAGCTAACGATGTAGTGCAGTTTGGTCGTGAGGTAGGTGTGCAGAACAGCTAGCTTGATAATGCTTACAACATGGTACCCTGTCCTCTTTGTCCTTTTCTTTTCTGTCTTCCGGTACAAGGTCGCCTTGATCATTACCGACAAAATGAATCGCATTCGAAGGCCTTGGGCGCCAAGCAGGCGCGACACTGACAGTGTCTACCTCAACACGCTTGACCAAAGTGGCAAAAGCACAGATGCAGACGAGCGAGGCAATCCGGAGAAAATAGGCTTTGAAGAGACGACTCACCCCGTGGATGCAGAGCATGGCCACATGCAGGAGCTGGAGGTCGACATGAGCCATGCGCTTGGAGACCGCAAGATCGAAGACATCGAAAGTGATACCTCGCCCTATCCAGAGGTGAGGGCGGTTGTGCCCGAGACCGACGACCCAGACATGCCTGTCAACACCCTTCGAATGTGGATACTGGGGGTGACATGGACATTGGTGCGTTCGAGTGCCCGTCGCCGGCCTATAATCACCGAGAAAGCCATTGCTGACCGTAATCCCATGTTTCAAGATCGGGGCAGGTGTCAACCAATTCTTCTCCTTGCGGTACCCGGCTGTACACATTGTCTCCATCGTCGCAGAGCTACTAGCGTTTCCCATGGGCGTCGCTTTAGCCTACATCCTACCCGTATGCTCCGTCGAGCTTCCATACTTTGGGACCTGGCGAGTCAATCCTGACAGGCACTTTAATATCAAGGAGCACGTCGTCATAGTCATCATGGCCAACGTGACTATCGGTTTTGCTGGCGGCGCGGACGCTACAGGCATCATTCAAGCGGCGATCAAATTCTACGGATTCGACTTGCCCGCCGGCTTTAGTGTCTTAGTGGTGATGTGCTGCCAGGTACTTGCCTTTGGTGTGGCCGGCCTGTGCCATCAGTGGCTTGTCGAGCCAGCGTCGATTATCTGGCCCGGTGTGCTGGGAAACTGCGCTTTGCTCAATACCTTGCACAGTCGTGCGAATGTCATTGCAAACGGATGGCGCATTAGCCGACTCAAGTTCTTCATGTTTGTGCTGGGCTGCGCGTTTGTCTGGTACTGGCTTCCTGGCGGCTTGTTCGTCGCACTCAGCTACTTCACTTGGATATGCTGGATTGTAAGTCGAAGCGCACAACTGTGTTGAGATCCAAGAGCATTGGACTGATGTGCAACAGGTGCCCAATAATATCGTTGTCAATCAACTGTTTGGATTTCAAACCGGTCTTGGACTCAGTCCAATCACATTTGATTGGTCGCAGGTCGCATATAATACTAACCCTCTACTTTCGCCTTCCTGGGCAGCCTTGAACGTCTTTGCGGGCTTCGCATTTTTCTTCTGGATCGTGGTACCCGGCATCTACTACACCAACACCTGGTACACAGCCTACCTGCCAATGATGACTGCCGACGTCTACGACCGGACAGGGGCGGATTACAACGTCACCAACGTGCTGTCAGACAGTGGCACCATCGATGCTGCCAAGTATGCAGAATACTCACCGCCGTACCTCAGTGCTACCTTCGCTTTCGTATACGGCTTGAGCTTCGCAGCAATCACGTCCGTCATCACCCATGTCGCCTTATGGCACGGGAAAGACATCTTGGATGCTGTGCGCGGGCGTCAGCCATTAGACATCCACGGCAGACTCATGCGGTCTTACAAGAAAGTGCCGTGGTGGTGGTATGTGACGATCCTCGTCATATTCACCGCGCTTTCAATCGTACTGGCCGAAATTTACCATACCCAATTGCCTGTATACGGCGTCTTCTTGGCTTTAGTGATCCCAGCTGTATACATGGTGCCTTGCGGGATCATTCAGGTATGGATGTATATTAATCCGCCCTTCAAAACACCACTGACGTGATCGCTTAGGGAATCACCAACGTCGATGCGAATCAACTGAACGTTCTTTCCGAATTCATCGGAGGCTACATGTTTGCGGGTAAGCCTTTGGCGAACATGATCTTCAAGATCCTGTCCGAGGACGTCGTCGCTCAAGGAATATTCTTCTCCCAAGACCAGAAGTTGGGTCACTACTTTAAGGTCGCGCCAAGGACTGTCTTCTTTGCGCAGGGCTTCGCTGTCATCCTTGGCTCACTCACGCAGGCCGGAGTCACGATATGGATGCTTGGTAACATTGAGAATGTCTGCTCCTCTGACCAGGCGGACAGCTTCACTTGCCCCAACGGTCGGACGGTCTTCTCAAGCTCTGTCATTTGGGGCCTCATCGGACCGGCAAGGCTGTACAGTGTCGGCAAAATCTACTCTAGTCTCCTGCATTTCTTCTGGATTGGCGCTATTGTCCCAGCGATCACTTGGGCTGCGTGGAAGTACACAAAGAACGACTTCTTCAAGAAGATCAATTGGCCACTCATCTTCGTCGGCACCTACAATGTGAGTAGATACAAAGACATCATTTGCTACTATCGTCAACGACCAAGCAATGCTGACCGTGTTTCTTTCCAGGTGCCGCCAGCAACGGGCATCAATTACTCCTCCTGGGCGCTCGTCAACCTCATCTTCAATCACTGGATCAAAGGGAAATTTTTCGCATGGTGGGCTAAATACAACTACATTGTGGCCGCAGCCATGGACACCGGTACCGCGTTAGCCGGCATCATCATCTTCTTCGCCATCAGCTATCCTGGCTACAGTTTCCCTGATTGGTGGGGTAACAATGTATACCTCAATACGGCTGATGGCCAAGGTTTGGCATGGAAGGAAATGCCAGGGAGCGGCTACTTTGGCCCTGCTAACGGTACTTGGGCTTGATTCGGGATGGCAAGCCTGCAGCGGGTAGAGCTCACAAAGCACACCGGGATGGTGTTGTGATGGGGCCAGGAATGAACGTCTTTCACAACAGATAGTCCTTCAGCTGGCCACCACAGCTCGTGCCACAAGGGCCGTAGAGTTTCACACTAATACGTCCCACGAGTCAATCCCACAGGCATAACTTTGTGCTTCGGCAAGCGAAAGCTAATTATCTAAGTACCCAGGTACCTCATACCTACTTCTTGGGAAACCGCTCCAAAGGCAATACCCTCGGCTGCGTGACGCCGGCACAATAATGCAAATACATGTAAGTGTCTTCCCTCTCTACGGACGACACCCGCTTCGTCTACAAGCGCTTTGCACCGTCATCAATTCCGGTACAGGTACAGAAAGGCCTTGTCCTCCGTCGACATACTGAGACGAAAGAGCCGCAAACCCAGGCTCTTCCTTGGAGAGCATTTAGACAAGAAATTGCATCTCCTAACCCTTGTCAACAATTGAGACCACGACTCCGACACGTTATAGCCCGACATCGAGCAAGATGGCCGGCCCTCAAACCCAGCTGGCCTTTGATCGGGAATTCGCCGGCGCCATGGCAGGTATCGCGGAGATGTTCGCAGGAGCAGAACGGCGACCCGCCGGAGACGTCAAAGGTAGACGGGAGGATTTCAACGGTCTATTCACCGTGCTCTTCGACAAAGTTCCAGAGACGCCTACCGTCGTACAGAAGGAGCACTTTGTCCCCACCTACGACGGCCTGGAGGTCCAGCTCCTCGAGTTCCGCTCGAGCAGTCAACAGTCAAAGTCTGGGGCGGCCATCTACCAAGTCCATGGTGGCGGCATGATCGGTGGCAGCCCTGGCTTGCTTGCGAAAGCGTTGGCTGCGAGTTGTGAGATGAGTGGACTGCCCATCTTTGCGATCAACTACCGCAAAGCGCCTGAAAATCCTCATCCTGCGCCAGTCAACGACTGCTATGCTGGTCTCCAATGGCTGCACGCACATGCAGGAGAGCTCGGGATTGACAAAAGCAAGATCATAATCTGGGGCGAAAGCGCGGGGGGTGGAATAGCAGCAGGCACTGCCCTTATGGCGAGAGATCAAAAGCTGAGCCCGCCGCTGGCTATGCAGGTGCTGATTTACCCGATGCTGGATGACAGGAACTTGACTCCGACAAATGTTGACGGCATGGGTGTCTGGCGCTGCGATGATAACATCACTGGCTGGCAAGCGCTTCTCGGCAAAGACGCCGGCAGCGAGAAGGAGGTCGAAGGCCATGCCTATGCGGCACCGGCGAGGGCAAAGGACCTGTCAGGCTTGCCACCCACCTACATCGACGTCGGTCAACTTGATATCTTCTATGCTGAAGACTTGAAGTATGCCGGGAGGCTGGCAGACGTGGGTGTGCCCGTTGAGTTTCACCTCTACCCCGGCTTGCCTCATGCTTTCGAAGGACTTGGGCCACAGACTCAGATCGTCAAAGGCGCTTTGGCCAATCGGCAACGAAGGATTGCGGAGTTCCACTAGGGTGATAGATGCCGGATAGAGCATGCAGATGGACACAGAGTCGACTTTGGGTAGCATTAGCAGTTCCACCAGGCTGTAGATAAGCAAACGAAATGTATTGGCAGATGATGAACAAGCCTTCAGTGGCATCAGGAGTACCAAAGTACCTTCATATATCGATACAAGACACAGCCTACACGAGACGCCATGCTCAATCCTCTTCCTGATATGATATTTTCCGCATCTCACCCAGACGATGTCTGGCCGAACTGAGCGAGTTCTCCAACTGGAGAATTTCGACCTGCGACGAACTAGGTCAGTACCATTCATGCCACTTGATAGCAGCTCTCGAAGGGGATGACATACCTGTTGTTCCATCTGCCTCACCTTGAAGTCATGGCCAGACAATTTGCTGTAGTCCACATCTTCCTCACCGTCTCGCCGCCCCTCAATGATGCTTTGTACCTGCCGGACCAAGCTCCGACAGGCTCTCGTCACAGCCTTGCTACACTCCTCCAGCCGCTCCTGAGTCTTGGACATGAAGCTCGCCTTCACGCGTGAAGCAGCCACAAGCTGCGCAGTCGACGCGGCAACGTCGTTGGAAGCGACAATGAGCTGCTCCGGGCTATTGCGCCCACTGATGACGCCATCAGCCGTCTCGATGAGTATGTTCGTGGATTGTGCTACAGCTTTGGCAGCGGATATGAGGCCCTCAGTCCAGCGGTTGTTCTTCTTGTAGAATTGCGTCTTGCTCATACTTGAACCTCGTCCCTGCTGTACAATTTCTTGCTGAGACGCCGTTGCAGCCTTGATGAGCTGTGCAATAGCATTCGTGACCGCAATTGCAGCCTCAAGAATAGAGTCGTGAATCTTGAGCTCATACGTGCTGTACTGGTCTCTCTTTTTGTTCATTAACTTCGTCAGCCGCTCGGTCGCCGCCTCAATGGCCTTGGCCGCGTTTGTCATCTCACGATCCACCAGCTCGCCTAGGTCTCCAGACTGGTTTGTGAGTTTTGTCTTCGGGGCAAAGGCATCTGCTAGCTTGCTGAGCTGATTCAGTGCAATCTGTACATCGTTGTTCTTGTTGATGACCACGTCGGTCTTCTCCAGGTCCTCCAATCCTTCCAGTCGGTAGGACATGATGCCACGGAAGAAGTCCACGCTCGAAGAAGCAGATCGTCTGGCGCCGTTGACAATTTGGTCGGCTTTCTTGTCGTCGCTCGCAAATCTTGTCAAACCTTTGGTGTTGGAGAGCACATCTGCAATGGCATTGGAAAAAGCATGAACAGTTCTAATGACCTCGCTTTGGTCACTGCTCGGCCCATCCGCGATGAAGCTGTTGAACGCCGTACTGAACTCCATAGCACTGCTCTGTGCCTTCTCGATTTGACTCAGGACGTACGGGCCACTTGCATTCTGGTTGCCAGCCTGCATGGATGAGTCAAGCTCATACAACGCGTCGTCGACCCTCTGCACTCCCGACTGCAAGACCGAGTCGATAATGCCGTTGATGCGCTTGATGTTGTCCAGAAGCATGATGTCAATCTGCTCGTCCATGGCCTTATCGGTCGCACCGCCACCATTGCGGAGCTCGTTGAGCTCAAGCAACGCCTCGTCCATGCCGGACTTGTAGATCTCAACTTCTTCGTCCTTGTCGCGCAGCTGACGCTCAAGGTCCGAGCTGCCTTCGCCGAGCTTCATGTGCATATCATCCAGAGTGCGCGTCTTGTTGCGCAGCGCTTCTTCCAGATCCGCAATCTCACGATTGTGCCGTGAAAGTAAGGAAGAAAGCTCGCTGCCCTTGGCTCTGTCTGCGTTCTCCGCTTTGTCGAGCGCCATCCGCAGCTCACGCTTGAGTTTCTCGACCTCATCTCTGTGCCCGCCCGTCGATCGATCTTTCTCATGCAGGGCTCTATCACGCTCTCGGATCATGTCTGCGAGCTCAAGGTTCTTCGTCTTCAGCTCTCTTTCAAGCTTCTCCCGCTTGTCGATCGCCTCCTGAGCGCTCGCGGCCTTGAGCTGTACACCCTTGAACTTCTGCAACAACTCCAGATGCTCGTGACGTAGCTGGCTATACAACTTGGCAAGAGCCTCGTACTTTGTTCTCCACGTGTTGACCTGCTCCTGCAACGCCCTGATCTGGTCGTCTTTACTTGTGGACTGTTGGTGGAAATTGGCGCCGAGTTGCGCCAGCTCACCTTCCAGCGCTTTCATTCTCTGGTCATACTGTTGAAGCATAAGCTGGTCGCGCTCGTATTGTGCTCGGGCGTTGAGATTTTCGCGCTCCAGCTCCGCCATGCGACCTTGCGTCTGGTCGGAGTACTGCTGCCGTTGCAGCTGCTCTAGCTGGAGTCTCTGTTGCTCGGCTTGCAAACGCTGCTGCTCCTCGAATTCTCTCTGCCGTGATAGCTCCTGCGCTTGCTGTTGTCTCTGTGCCTCTTCCCACTGTGCCTGCAACCGTGCCTGTTCAGCGGCATACTCCTCTTGCTGCCTCGCTTGCTCATTCTTCCAGAACTCATTAATTGGTTCGGGATCTGTTGCCACTTTCGGCGGCGGTGACTTCGGTTTTGTGACTTCAGCGTTTCGGGGTCGTGCAGGCAAAGCCGGTGCAGACTCATCTTCATTGAGAAGATTCGGAGGATCTTGGGGCAGCTTCGGTACGGTAATGAGAGAGGTGAGGTATCTCAAGTTCGAGCATTCATAGTAGAAGCGCACCAGCCGGTAGTGCTGCGCGTCGTATCTTCCTCTCAGGGGACTCAAAGCCTCGTCATCCCCGAGGGTTGTGTGCATGGCCCGCAGCATGCTCGTGATGAATTTGTAGATCCCATAGCTCTCCTGAACCATCGGGACGAGGGCGCTGATACGACACTCGTTGTTTGCGCCGCTGCGAAAGTGTGCGAAGATGAGCTTTTGGAAACTGTCGATCTGGTCTTGCAATGTCATAAGGTCCGAGATGGTTTCGTAGCCCTCGTTCGGATCGTTGATCGACTTCAAGCTAATGTACTCCTCGTACTCGAAAGTCCCGTTGAACTCGGGATGGTTTCGGTGGAAGGTGAGCTTCGAGATGAGGTAGAAGACATATTCCTGGATCAGTGGGCTGTATCCTCGCATGCCGCTGTCGCCCGCAATACCACCAATGCCGCGTGTCAAGCTCTCGAGCCATGCGGCGTGCTGTTGCGCCTCCTTCAGTGCGATGGGATGTCCCTCCTGCAGCACCTTGTGGACAGTGATCAGCGCCTTGAACGTTTGCACCTCGTCTGCCTGGATCGGCTGCACTTTGATGCCGTTCCAGAAGCTATTGCTGCTCTTGTGATCCCATGTGTACACGATACAGGCGCGCACATGCTTTCGCTTCGGCGCTGTCTCCTCGATAGATGTTGCTTTGCGGATGTTCGTTGCGAGTTCCGTTTCTGATTTGCTCAAGTCAACATTTCGGGTGGTCTGGTAGAGCGCCATGATGGGCGGACAGGTGGATTTGTAGAGCAGTCAAAAGAGTGATGGAGGGAGTGAAGAGTCAGGATATAGTGTCAAGGCAGCACTCGGACATGGAACCGCGTAAGAGCGGGCAGAAGTGTTCGGGCCATGGACCGACGTGTTCCTGATCGCCCAATGTGTGGCTGAACTGCGCCGGAGCTTCGCAAGCGCGAGCTCGGCTGACGACACGCTTGCCTGAGGCACAAACGAGGGTCGGGCTGCCCACCTGCACTTGCAGGGCACTCAGATGAGGTGCCTGAGTGGCAGACTAAGAGCATTCACTTACGAGTTTCCGGGCGAGTGCTCGACCCCCTCCGTCCACTGTCCTCGAACTGGTATCCACATCCCGCGATCGAAGCCGACATACCGGCCATGCTTTCACAGAATGTGCTTTGCGAGCCACGTTCTGACACACTGCCACTTTCTCGCCTGCGCTATCTGTCGCTGCAGTGGAAGGACTCGCGGGGCCTGAAGCTTAGAAGCAACTGGAGAGGACTGTACGCTCTCTGTTGTGGGGCGGTCAGTGAGCTCGTTGACGTGGCCCTGAGCTTGACGTGCTGCGAGCGCCTGGTGCGTTTGGCCTGGTGCAACGAGCGGTATGGGGTACCAGGCCTCCCACGTCCCTCCGAGGAGGAGGGCTTCTTGCTGGAGACGGACTATGGTTGTCGAACGTCTGTCTAGCAAAGCGCTCCCGAGAGCGAGATGCTGTCTTGCCCGCTCTGGGTAATTAATGTCGATCCAGCGACCGTGAGGATGTGAGGAGAGGGCGAGATCATAGAGCAAGTTTTTGAGATGCTGTTCGTGAAGGCAGAGCCTCGCGTCAATGCGGGCTATCTCTGCTGACAAGAGCTGGGCTCTCTGTAAAGACATGGAAGGCTGTCTTTGCACTCGACTGTGAGAACGATGCTGTGGGACGAAGACCTGTGTGAGACGAGCGTGTCGTGCTGGACCAAGGATATTGAGGTAACTGATAAGTAATGCGAAAGTGACGATATTGCGAGTGAGGTGGTCTACAATAGCGAGACAAGGGCGGGACGCTTTTGAGTACCATGTCGTTGTTTTGCATTGCTATGCTACTTCCCTGCGACCCTCAGCCGGACGCCATGCTTTTAGGAAGCCGCTCTTAAAGCAGCATCGGCCGCAGGCGCGTACTACAACCAGCAGTCGCGATTCTGCGCCCCTTGTCATTGCAGACTATTTTCTCGTCGTCGCCGTCCTGCGCAGCCAGCACACCCTTAGTGCCCAGCCAGCGCATAAGCCCTCCTGCGATCCCTCTCCTCGGAAATGGTGAGCTTGACACCCTTGCCCTTCGGCAGCGAGATCCAGGGCCTCTCGCGGCCGATGATGAAGACGTTGCTCTCACGGGTAGCGAACTCGTTGTCGATGGCATCCTTGATATGAACGATGTTGAAGCCTCCGTCATGGCGCTCACGGTGGGTGACAACACCAACACGACCCATGTTGCGACCGCCGGTGGCCATGGCAATCACACCAGTGTCGAAGCGGATGAAGTCCACGATCTTGCCTATGGACGGTCAGAGGTATGTAGGAGGATGGGATGTCACATTGACGCCTTACCAGTAGACAGATCGATCTTGACGGTGTCGTTGACCCTGATAGCCGGGTCTGGGTAGCGGATCCTGCAATATCCTCTCAGTATATGATCTTTCTCCAAAACTATGGTCCAACGTCTGACAGACGCTGCACCGCAAGCGTAGACTTACGTGCGAGCATCATGCGTAACCAAGAATGGAATGCCGCCCTTGCCCAGCTGGACACGCTTCACCTTGCCCAGCTTGTAGCCTGCCTCCTCTTCCGTGATGCGGTGGACGGTGAAGCGACCCTTGGTGTCGTAGATGAGGCGGAAGTTTTCGCCCGTCTTCTCGATGGAGATCACATCCATGTAGCCGGCCGGGTAGGTAGGGTCGGTGCGGACTTTGCCATCGACCTTGACAAGTCGCTGCATGACGATCTGCTTGACCTCACGGCCATTGAGCGCATACTTCAGACTGCGGTGCGATACCGGGTTAGCCAACGAGTCTCACGCATGCGCTCCGTCCTCATCGCAGACATACCGGTTCCTGATGAAGACAATCAAGGGCATGCAGTCCCTCAATTTGTGCGGACCGGGCGAGGCCTTCGGCGCGTAAGACCCGCTCAGCTTGTCGAGCAGCCAGTGCGATGGCGCGGACAACCGCTTTTGGTGCTTTCCGGGACCTCTCATGTTGCCGGTATTGTCGTGTGGTTGAAGGCTGCTGGTGCAAGATGCGCTTGTTCGCTGCAAATTGGTGGAGGAATTCCAGCACTAGCCGTGGGCTTGGCGGGCGAGCGGCGGCAGTGCGGCCGACTGGCACGAGCCAATCCGCGCGAAACCTCAGGCATACCTGGAACCATCTCCGCTCCAGGCATTCCCTGTTCAGCCAACTTCACTCCATCTCTTCCTTCTCCTGGACAACAGTCGTGTTACGGAGAGATACTACTTCACCCACAGGGAGTACGCAAAGAGGCCTTCCAGCACCCACATAGGCCCATTGTATTGTTTGAACAGTCAAGGCGCGAGACGGTCCAGATACCGTGTCGCTCTAGATGAGGCGCCGTGGGCAAACGGACAAAACAATTTGGCCCTAATCATGCATATATTCCTAAACGACAGGGGAAATCGACGACCGCATCAACTCAGCTATTGATGATATAGTAGAGGACGGCGACGTCTGTTGTCCTTCAAGATGTCCGTCGAGGGACACCTCGCTGGTCATCTGCTATGAGCACGATGCTGCTTTTCCAGCCGTGTATGTGTGATTTCATTCATGTGTTGAATTGGCTGCAAAACGTGACTGCTTACAACTTTTGAGCGTTTGATCCATAAACCTACACCCACGGACGATGGCTTGATCGTGATGAAGAGCGGCAGGGCTTGCGAAAAATGCATTTCGACTTCAACGCCCTGCTCGATCTTGCGATCGAGTGCAGCCCAGGCGCTCGGCAAGTCATCGACTGCAAGAAAAAGGAGGGTGGGTTCAATCGAGTCTTCATGATACATCTAGATAACGGGAAGACTGTCGTTGCACGGCTCCCAACTCGGGTCGCTGGTCCGCCCAGGCTTACCGTCAGCTCAGAGGTCGCAACATTGCAATTTGGTACATAAGTCCAGCTGTCCACTGCCGTATTGATTACTAACCGCGGCCCTAGTCAAGGAGAGAACTAACATACCAGTGCCGAGCGTTCTGTCCTGGAGTTCTGAAACGGACAATGCCATCGGGTGCGAATACATTGTCATGAATGCAATGCCGGGTGTGCCACTCAAGGATGTCTGGAACATCATGACAACATCGCAGCACATTCGATGCATACAAGCTATGAGCCGCTTGAACGTGCAGCTTTGGAGGCTGGACTTTCCCTGCTACGGCTCGCTCTATCTAAGCAGCAAGAGCCCTCACGACGCCGTGTCTCTAGACGATACCTATAGTATCGGTCCATTGTGCGCGTCACATCTTTGGGGCCACGACTCTCTAGAGGAACCCAGCTTAAACAATCCTAGTGATCCCCTGGGACCTTGAAAGTACTCACGGGTCTTTGACAACCAGCGGGGCTTACAAGCGCAACACAGGGCACAGCCTTGAGGCATATTTATTGGCGTTGCTTGCAAAAGCAAGATCCATTGCGCCAGGCAAAAGGTCCGAGAATCAGGGCGATCAACTACTCTATTCTGAGGAAGCTCGTACTGCTCTTCTGGACACTGTTCAAGACTCCCTTAAACCAATCATCGGACTTGACGCCGTCCAAAATGCGAGTGGACCTACGCTGTTTCATCCAGACTTCCACACTCGGAACATCTTCGTTGACTCGGAGGACCCAACCAAAATCACGGGCATCATTGACTGGCAATCGGCAGCGATCGAGCCATCATTTATGTTGACAGCGGAAACGCCAGACTTTGCTGAGGAATTGCCACACGACGGCAGTGCGCATGAAGAATCAAGCACCGAGACCGACGAGTTGACTCCACAGGCGAAGGTACGTGTTGATGCCGAGTTTTGCGCAAAATCATGGGCTGTGATGTTGCACATCTGTCCAAAGTCTCGGGCTGCACATGATCTGGACTCATCGCTGGTCCACCTCCTAGCAGCTGGAAGCGCTGGCTGGCTGAAGGACGCAGTGTCCATGCGACAGATCCTCCTCGAAGTTGGTGCAAAGTGGGAGGAGCTTCAATTGCCTGGTGAAAGTTTTTACAAGCCCGGCGATACCGAAGCAGCAGAACTGAAGCGTCAGTTTGATGTTATGAAAACGGACCGGCAGCTTCGGGATCATCTAGCTCGCCTTGTCGGTTGTCAGACGGATGGCTGGGTCCCTGTGGAAAGGTGGGATGAGGTTCTGCCTGTCTATCGAAAGGAATACCGCCGTTTCGTGGAGTCCTTCTTGAACGAGGCGCACACAGATGAAGAGAAGGCTGCAGCCGTTCGCGAAGCAAATAGCCTCTGGCCGTTTGATCAGAGGTGAAGCCAGGAGTGCCTCAGCTGAACAGACGCACGTCTTGGCGGTAATACGACCATCTGCCCTCCACTATTTATCTCTTTCCGCAAGATCTTTAGCGTCGGGTCTTGTGTGCCGTCGGCCCGAATGAATCTGAGTTCATGCTTCGGCGGTGGTATCAGCGTAGCCAAAGCCGAGCGAGGCAAGCAACGCTGCACAGCTCGTGCTGCCTTAGCTGCACTTCTCGATCAAAGCTTTGGTACATACCAGATCGAAACGAAGGGGAAGCCGAGAGCGGGCGGCCTCGAAGATCTGGCAAGTCCGGATGGAAGCAGGGATTGCGTAGAGATCTCGACGTAAAGCCGGGCAGCATGCTGCGACTGAACGAGAACTACAGACTGGTAGGTAAGGTACCTGAGGTAGCTAGTACTTCTCTGATAGCATAGGAAATCGCATTCGGCATGTTGCTGCCACGAAGACTCGGATCGCCGAGATCTTGATCACAGTATCTCTTGGCTGATGCCAAGATCCTTATTGTGCATGTTAAAAATCTCATGTTGTTGCAGTCTCCAAAGCTACATTAACAGCCTAGGTATGTAGTTACTTTATAATAGCAGTCTTCCTCCTTCAGCCTGTCAACAAGTCACTGAGGTACATGTGAACGACACCTGGTGCTACCTCGGTGACGTAATGGTCGGCATATGGATAAGTGAACTCGGTGCAGACCGAGTTTGCCGGCGTATAATCGGCACCATATAAGAGATTTCCTCCGGCTTGTCGATATTGTGCAAGATCTGAAAGACAGCTGGCGAAGTCGCTCGCAGTGAACCGATAGGCCACTTTTGCGACCTGGTTGTTTATTTTTCTGTCCGGAACTACTGTCTGCACGTTGCAGACTATCGTAAATTTGGAACCCTCCGCAGTCACGGTCTGACCGCACGGGATGGTGGTGGGAATCATAGGCGCAGCGGATGTACTTGTAGTTCTTGTCGTGGTTGTGACTATAGTGGAAGTCACCACAACTGTGGGCGCGGTGACCGTAGCCAGCGCGTTGATTGTACTCGTCTCCGAAACAGGAGTGGCCACCAGCGAGCAAGCGGATGTCAGAATGCTAGGAGGGTATTTAGTCAACACGTCAGGTGTTGGACTAACGTCGCGGGCGGCCAAAGTCAGTGCCACCAGAGTCTTGACTATCCAGGTGCCGGACGTAGCGATTGCAGGTGTTAGAGACTCATCTTGTCGTTTCTTTAGTACAACTTCGGGGGTGGTTACGGAAGTGACAGTCGTAGTGGTAGTAGTAGTGCTGATTGGCGTCGTGGTCGTGAGGTCTGTAACTGTTCGAAGGGGAGTCGAGTACCCAAGCAAAGTAGAGCAGAATGGCTGGAGGGTAGAGTCGTCGATATCTTTCGAGGCCTGATTGACGGCGCATTCCTTGCATGCTGCACCGGGATCGTCGATGTTACTGTAGGCGAAGCTGTACGATATCATGAAATGATCGTCTCTACGATATTGGCCTTTGTTCGTCGCGTAGGATGCGGGCCAGCTCTCTGAGTACATTGCGCAGTACTGACCCTGCAAATTGGTGATTGTATTCACGTATAAGATGTACGTGTTGAAGAATTGGCAAGTCTGGACTGGGCTGCCATCGGTCGGAGGATGGGCAAGATTGTATGCGCTCTTCATCGAGCATGCATCAGCGCATAATTGGACATTGAATGGGCCGTCAGTGAAGATCGTGCTGCCCATGTAGCTGAATTGTCATCAGTATAACGATTTGAACAACCTTGGTACGCCGAATGGAACCCACCTGTCAAATCCGTACTGGTCGTAGGGAGCATTAATAGCGGCATTGCCGAGGGGAATAAGCGGGGCCATATCCGGCAGGTGAGGCCACTGAATTGCTCACGTATCCGTTGGAGCCAGCGATAACGACTTGGAACTGGACGGGCGAATGTCAATCAAGACCACCGCATTATCGACCTGCAAGAGAGCGTACCTGACTACGGTACTGTCCAGTGTTGACCGCATTATCTTTACTGACTGGTCCTCCCCCAAAACACGCACTTGATGTTCGTCGTCGAACTCGGGTTCGTACAGCCAGTACCTGGTTCGACAGAGGGGTCTCTTTCGTAGTAAATGTTGATCGCTACGCAGCCGGTTATGGCATCACATCTGCTAGCACACTGCTGTGTATCGTAAGACGTGAGCGTCGTGTAGCCCATGTATCCATAGGCGCTATGAAGCCATCAATAAGGGATCGAAGAAGAACTAGCGATTACAGCACTCACTTGTTCGAGCCCTGGAGATTCTGGAACGTCCGCGAATAACCCGACGGTGTCGGGGCACCGGTCGCGGCCGCACCAAAGGCACTGTATGACAGAAATGCAGAGACCGTGTCTGGAGACGGAACTGGCCCTGCTCCCGTGGGCTGTGCGGCGCAAGCTGCTCTTTTGACCTTTTCCGCAACACCTGTGGCCAGGCCGTCCTGGGACGCAGAAGCAGTGATCTGAGGAATCGCGTCCTGCAAGATCGAGGTGGCGTCGTACGTGACTTGGCTCAGTGTCGTAGTATATGTTGGATCTGGCAGTTGATCGGCCAAGTCGAAGTCGATATCTTGAGGAACAGGGGCAGGTACAGCGGCCGAAAGGCCCAGCAATGTATAGGTGAAGATAACGAGCGACAACATGGTGTGCGAATGTGAGTGATAGCAAGAACGAGCGTAAAGGCTGTGAGCTGTTGTTCTTGATAATCACTTCCTCTCTCTGGCTATTATATATATCTCTGGCCATCGGGACCCCATGCTGCGGCCGAGGCATCCTGCTGCTTGGATATCCCCCCTTGGCCTCGCATGGCGTCTTCGTAGGTCCAGTGTCGGTGGGAGCTTTCATGGTCTTGCCTCCTCTCGCGCCAGCCTCTCTCAGGAAGTTTGAGCGGTATCGGTCTCGAAGGCAACAAGCGCAAGTCTCAGCTGTGCCATGATTGTACTAGTTCAACTTCAATGACTGAGCGCGTGTGGCTGCCCAGAAGTGATAGACTAGCGTGAAGTAGAAGCATGGCTTCACCGGCTGCCCAAGACCAAGTACCCTTGGAGAGCGCAGCAACCTAGATACTCATTCGTCAGCACGTTGTCTACCAGTCCTAGTGCGGAAAGGACTGTAGAGTGCTGTCGCCGAGAGGCAACAGAAGTCTGAAGAGATAATAGCCGCTGTGTGTGGCTTTCAGCTCTATTTAATTGCGCTGCATTTTTCTAAAGTTGACGCTATTTGGCGAGACCGCAACTTTGCTCTCCTCAGGAACGTGAGGCTCGCACGGCTGCTCGGTCTCGTTGCATCCCACCTTGTCAACGCCTAATCAGGGTTGCGCTTGGTCCCTGTGATAACTAGGTACTTGGACTTTTTAAGCACCATCGCTCGTTTGATAGTGCTTGCGACGGCGGACATACACCGCCTGAGTACACTTGTGACAAGTCTTGTAGCGCTTCAGTCGTGAATCGGTCTTCTACTGCTAGCGCAATGTCGCCAGCTTGCCTTGTTACGCATGCATGCCACGCTACTATAGACTTTACCCGCTGCGGTGATTGGGGAGTGGCATCTAGGCTGTCGCTGCGATTCGGGCCCAGTCGGTTACGAATGGAACGGTCAGTAGGCGTGGTCCGAGGCTCGGACACACACTGCTAGATGCCGCAGTGATAGTGCAGAGAGCGACCGGGACGAACTGCTGGATGTCTGCGATTGTGGAGGCATACTTTGTAGGTCGTGAGCTGAAAGCCGGCGCTACTGGCAGGCTAGCAACACGTGCGGCATGGCAAAGTCAGCCTCATAACCTTAAAATCGGTGCCGGACAGTGGGACACTGCTGGTAGCCAAATGAAGCCGGTGTATGTTCAAGGTGTCAGCATCAGTGCGTTGTGTCGTTGGAAGGCGCAAAATTTTCAGGGGTTGCAGTAAACAAAGGTTCCGCGGTGGATTTTTCGTGAGGAGAATTCACGCGCATTGAATGCGACGAGCTCATTGCGCCCGCCTCTATAATACGTTTCGAGTGGGGTATTTTAGGTCAACTATAGATCCGTGCTAATGAGTAGCATTGACTCTCCGTGGGCTCCGGCTAAGGTGAAAGCGTTTCCTTCAAATGCGTTGCAATAGTCTAGAACCATTTCTCAGACTAGCAGAATGTCATAGCCATCCTTGTTGATTTTGACCACGTCCGAGTCATCTCCCCACCGTCGCCTGATAACTTCAAAGACGATGAGGCCAGCCGCGGTGCTGGGGGTCTGTGTGACCGTTCTCAGTAGGAAATCGCGGTAGAGCCAGCGCCGCAATCCTCCATCCTTTCTTGCAGCGACCCAGACCTGCTTGAACGTCTTGCGATAGGCGCTTGCATACAATCTTATGGCACTAGCGTGCAATGACAGGTCCTTCTTGATCTCCCGTGGGTGGGCATCGATCCAGGTCAATCTCCCATAGTGAACTTCTTGCACGCGGCTGACAGGATACTGAATGAGAGCTTGTACGACGGACGCAGCAACGCCGGCAAGGGCCAGGAAGGTGGGCTCGAGCATGTAATGTGGTTTTATCACAGGACTGCCAGCTATACCTGACTGTGACTTGATGTTCTCTTGTTGAGCACCAGTGAGTTTCCCGTAGTGTCCGTAGAAGTTGGACACGAAGCTGTAGAAAGCTTGGCCTTTGACATACTCAAACGTTGCGAAGAAGGCGGCCTGCAAGTTACCCCATCAGCATGGGCGGACACTGTTTCGAAGTGTGAGGAAGACGTACATTACCGACAGCATCGCGCAGGAACGAGAGCGTCCAGCCAGCGAATATACCACGAGAACCGATCTCGGCAGTCTTTTGATACGCATACTGCCACATGTTGCTGTATTTCGCATTCATCATGTCTGTGGCCTTAAACCGGACTTGCAGAGCATCGAGAGGCGCAGCCAGAAGACTTTGGATGCTTCCAGCTACTAAACCTGCCGCAAAAGTCTTGCTCGGAGGAGGCAAGGGGTCTACTCGCTTGGTGGCTCGAGCAGAAGGCTCGTGCAGCACGCCCAGGGTCTGCAGGTAACCCGTGTACAAGACTGCCCCGACGACAGTGTTGGCAAGCAAAGGCGGTAGGACCTGGTTCGGGAGGAATGACCAGCCATAGCGATGCACGGCACTAGCGAGCAGCGCTGGTGAACTCATTCTCCACGTCCAGGCCTCTCCGGCTTGAACTCTTGGATTGATAGCCCGAGCATAGCCCTAGAGACTCGTGTAAGCGACTGCGGACTAGAAGCAGGCCGGAGAGAGGCTTACCATATAGCTAAAGAATGGAAGTCAGCGGCGGTTGCAATAGAGTCTCCTCTTAGTCGACTCGCTTACTCTACCCTCGATCTGAAGAATGCCTTAATAGGCGCGCGGAAATAGAACGTCAGAAAGCGTGCAGTGAGTACACGCATAGTGGCCGCGCCCACGCCCGTCGATGCATTATCTTGACTTTTCTTCTGTGGCTGTCTGTCTGCCCGGCCCCCTTCTCGAATGATGGGCGGCAATGGGGCGGCCGCCACCGCATCGGTCATCGTCCACGTATCAGTGACTTGATCGACGAAGTCATGTTCGCGGTAGGCGGCTCATGACCATGTTCCTGTTCGCTGCCGTATCGATTGCCGCGATATCGATGAATATCACCGCCAGGAGCAGAAGTCAAGGCAATAATGGAAGGCAAGAACATGGAGTCGGGTCGGCGCGGCGAAGTCGGCATTCGGAGCTCGGCTCGTCCCACCAATTTTGCATCCGTGGGGGCCAAAGCCGGCGGCTTTGGAGGCCTACCTAGAACACACTACAGGTGAACATGACTTCATCTTCTGCACCTTTCCACCTACAGCGATTACGATGCCAAAGCGACGTCGAGAGCGCGATCGCCCAAAGGCAGGTCCGGAGGCGGCATACAATCCGACGAAGCGAGTCTTGTTGAGCTACGCGTCAGAAGACGAGCAAGAAGACACTGTCGACCAGCCAGCAGGCACTGGGCACCCTAGCGCGGCGGATGCTGCAACTGCGAACTACCAGATCGCCCCTTACCCTGAGGATGATGATTTGAGTGCTCACGACAATGGCAACCCTGTGTCTGGTCCGCCGCACGACAAGACGCTGGAAGAAGATGTTAGGAGCTCTGCCGCTCCCAAGGCCCCTGGTCGGCATCGGAACGTGATGAGCAACGGAACGACTGGGCAGCGGATTGCACTTGGCTCTCTGCCGTCTCCGTGGGATCAAGATTCCGATTCGGGGCTTGACGATGGCGAAGAGGTGGAGTACGACAGTGCCGAAGAGGAGGCCATGGCGTACTTGCGCGCAGTTCAGTAAGTCTAATGCCATTTCTGAGGAGATCACAAGCACCAATGCTTACAACATGAAAAGTATGGTCGACTGACGACCAAGGTAGGTCCGAAAGACAGAAACTTCCGATGGTATTCACAGCACCTCAACGTATCGACGATCAACAGCTCTATGAGAGTGGACTTGGCGATAGCAGAGGCTATCTCGATGATGGCGCATATATTGCTGCTCCGTTACTTGGGCCCACCATGCCCGAAGCCGCTAAGACTCTGGTCGACCCGCAAGAAGCTTACACGGCTGCGCTCAAGCAGCGCTTTCTTACACAGCACGAGCAGATGCATATTGCCCCTAGCAAGAGCGAGGTCGCATCGCTGGATGAGCAGCATCCGGCTACTTGCCGAACAAGCAATAGCAGAGCTTTTGCTGCATGTAAACGGATGCTCAGGGCTACAGCACCGCAACCTGCCCAGGTGCGAGCAATGGACCAAAGCACTGTCTTCGTCCTTCTTGAAGCCATCCATAAGACGTTCTTGCAACGCGAACAGAGCATCAACCCAATTACTGGCGCGTGGATATGGGCATTGCTTACGAGACTAGATGACGTTGGCACAATGACTAACGAACAAGTTTACCCACTTCGCGAGCTGGGCAAGCGAGCCGTGCTTGTACAGCTATCCTTCCGCGATCCGTCTGCAGCACAAGCACTCGAGGCTGTGGGTACGAACGCGGAGCCGGCGTCTTCAAACCACGACGAGACCCAGCTTGACGTTGACGGAGATCTCGCTGAACCGGCGAAAACCAGTGAAACCACTGACGACAACCTCGTCAATGCAAAGGACGAGAGTAATAACGTCGTTTCACAGCAGACGTCGCTTGCGACGCTTGACATGATCATCACCGTCGTTGGTGAGCTCTTTGGACAACGGGATCTGCTCGAGTTCCGCCAGCAATGGCAAATGGAGGCGGTGAGTGTAGATACTGGAGCATGAAAGGATACGTAAGTCTTCCAAAGTGAGGACGCGTGACTGAGATCGTTTCGGTGGCATCGACGCATCTCTCAGTCGACTGTTATGTAGGACTGCACTGACGGGCAGCGGACCTTCCTAATTAGGACAGCTTTGAGCGTCCCGCTCGACCCGCTCTGGCCGCAGCTCGGCGGAGTCGTAACTTCACCTGGCCTACAGCAGTCACTTGGTCAGTCATCGACTTCAGTCCATGAATCCACGTCAATAGGTAGGTAGTATTACATTCCCACTTGTACTTCGCAACATATTCCATCATCGTGAATACGCATCGTCCCACTCCTCCGTCAAAGCACAATGGCCACCATCACCCAGCTAGTGCAAACGCACCGCCCCAACCTCTCCCCCTACCAAGACCTCTACAAACACTTCCACGCCAACCCCGAACTCTCCAACCAAGAAAGCGAAACCGCCGCCGCAATCGCCGCTCACCTCAAGGACAAAATCTCCAAGGACTTCGACATCCGCCCCAACATCGGCGGCCACGGCCTCGCAGCTCTCTACGCCAACGGCCCTGGCCCCACCGTCCTCCTCCGCGCCGACTTCGACGCTCTCCCCGTCGAAGAGCGCACAGGTCTCCCCTACGCCTCGCAAAAGCGCATGCAAGACGCCGACGGCATCATGAAACCCGTCATGCACGCCTGCGGCCACGACATGCACATCACCGCGCTCCTGGCCGCCACGAACCTCCTCATCGCAGCGAGAGAATCCTGGTCTGGAACTCTCCTCCTCGCTTTCCAGCCCGCCGAGGAACGCGGCACGGGCGCCCAAGCCATGGTCGACGATGGGCTTTATGACCCAAAGAGGCATAACGTGCCCCTGCCGGATATCTGTCTAGGCGCGCATGTAGTACCCTGGCGCGCAGGCACTCTGGGCACGCGGAAAGGGCTGATTGCGACGTCGGCGGATTCCATGCGTGTGACACTGCATGGACGGGGCGGACACGCGAGTATGCCGGATCGACTCGTCGATCCCGTCGTCATGGCCGCGTCGACTGTGATGAAGTTGCAGACGATTGTGGCGCGCGAGGTGGATCCGTGGGATACGGCCGTCGTGACTGTGGCGTCTGTGCAGGCGGGCGATGCGGAGAATGTGGTCGTGGACGATGCGCGGATGGCGATTGATGTGCGGGCGACGAATGCGAGGACGAGGGCGAAAGTCCGGGCGAGTATCGAGCGGATTGTGAAAGCGGAGAGTTTGGCGGGTAATGCGGTTAAGGAGCCTACGTTTGTGGATACGAGGAGTTTCCCGCTGACGATCAATGATGAGCATGTCACTGGAAAATTGGAGGAGACGTTTCGCAGGCATTTCGGGGAGTCGAAGCAGGGGTACACGTCTGCTTGCGATAAGTTGTGCGGAAGCGAGGACTTCAGTATTTTAGGCACGGCGGTAGGGAAGCCTTGCTCGTTCTTCATGTATGGAGGTATTGACCCGGAGTTGTGGGATCGGTGCGAGGCGGAGGGGTCGTTGAGTGAGAAGATTCCGGTGAACCACAGTGGCTTGTTCGCGCCGGTGATTATGCCGACGTTGCAGACTGGATGCGATGCTTATGCTGCTGCGGCTTTGACATGGTTGATGAAGGGATAAGAAGCAGTTGAATGGACATGTATGGTTCGTAGTGATGCTATCCACTAGCTCTGGGTCTCTGTAGGCATACAGGTCGACGCTATGGCCAAACACGCTTTTTCAAAGAAACCAGAAGTCGCTGTGAAAGGCCTTGAAATGCTCGCTCGTTTCATGTAGTCTGTCAAGTTCGCTTCTCCTTCGGTAGCATGCCCTAACGAACATACCATCACCAAACGAGTTCGCAAAATCTCACACCATGCGCTTCAGACGAAATCATGCCCACATTCCACGGTGATCGACCCAAGACTGCCTGCGCGACCGACCTGCTGTCCCAGCCGTCATCGCGCTATCAGAGCTTAGTCTGCGCCGCCATTCGGACTAAGCAGTCACACACCATCAGCACACTCGTCTCCCAGACCTACAGGTATCTCAACGGCGAACACTCAACGATAGTTGCCGCCGAGCATATCGTCACTGACAGCTTTCTCCGCGGCGGGGCCATTGCGGAACGCGGTATCATTTGCCGTAGGCGCAGCAGCACCTGGCGTCGAGGCGGCGGTTGGGCTTATCTTCTCGCCACCGGCTGTGGTGAAGACGGGATTGTGGACTGCACCGGGAGCGGTCGCGCTAATGCCGACACCAGGTCCAGCAGCCGCGGGTTTTTCGAAATCAGTTCGGCCCGCTCCATTGCCGTTGACGCCAGATAGACCTGGGTTTGTCGCAGCACGGTCGTCAGTCACATGGATTGGCCCTGCATTGTTATTAGGATGTACGCCTAATTTGTCAGCAACGAAGCCACCAGAGCCGATATGGATACTAGGTCTCGTCACACCTGTATCCTCATCATAGTTAAAAGCCTCCGCTTCTTTATCCGTAAAGTCCTGGCCTGGGTTGGCAGTCTCGTACTCTAGAATCTTGACGAAGCGGTAGAAGGCCACAGCGAGCAAAGATCCAAGAAGCGGGCCAACCCAGTAGATCCAATGGTAGCCTGGAAAGGAGTGAAGTACGACGCAGGGACCAAAGGATCTTGCTGGATTCAATGAGCCGCCAGTGAAGTAGACGCCGGCCAACTCTGCAATGAACAATGCTAGCCCAATGCCGATGGGAGCGAGAAAGGTGCCCTTGTGTTTTTCGGCGGCAAGCATCAGAATGGCGAAGATCAGAAGAGCGGTAAGAAACATTTCGATGAAAACGCCCTGCGCGATCGAAGTCCCGCCGCCGAGGGTAGTGGAGACGGCCATGCGACCCGGAAAAAGCGCGGACACGACGCCAGCAGCGGCCATTGCACCACAGAGCTGAGCGATGAAGACGATCAAGGCGCGCATCCAGCCGATGGCGCCTATCAAGGCGAGGGCGAGGGTGACGGCAGGATTGAAAAGACCTGCAATGCACGGTAACGAGCATCAGCAAGAGAAATACGCGCAGGACAATAGTCGGTTCTTGGAGAATCTCGGTGTACGCACCTCCTGTGATTCGGAAAAAGATCCAAGCATTGACCGCCAGACTGAAGCCAAACGCCAGCGCAATATACAGCAAAACGCTTGTGTTCGGTAGTTGCGTAAGCCCGCCTCCCTGAGTACGGGCTCCGGCAACGGCAGCATTGGCGACTTGGGTAGCAGCAAAGGCGAAGAAGAGGAATAGGAACGTGCCGACGAATTCGCCGAGGAAGGCGATGAAGTGATTGCGCAGCTTGTTGGGCAAGAATCCGAGGCCAGGGAAGCGGAGGGCTTTGCGCGGCTTGCCCGAGTTGCCAGTAGCTGGGTGAGGCTTTTGCCCGGGATAGGTGACGAAGCGGTCGGATTGCTTGACGTTCATCTTGTCAAGGGAGGAAGGTAGGTGCCAGGAGGCTTAGAAGCGTCGTGGAGCGGGTTTTTTGTGCGGGCGCAGGTATCTCAGACGATGCCGCGAGTCGCCTGAGAGGGATCTAAGGATGTTGTATGCTTGAGGTTGTCGCGTGTACGCAGCGAATGTATCCGTCGAGGTTGCCGAAGGTGGTGCAGGTGTCGAGTATTGTCGGTGATGAGGGCGTATGAGATGCTCGGTGTGAAGTTGCTGAGGGTGGGAGCAAGCAAATCAGACCAACGCCATGCTGAATGTGCAAGAGCAAGTAGTGGAAGCAGTTGGGGCTCGGGGAGAGAAGAAGGAAAGAACGCCTGAGCTACCTCACGGCAAGAGATGTGTTTTCTGGGCGGCAAGTGCGCACCACTACTTGCACCTACCTCGTCTGTCGAGCAGTCCATCCACACCCCATACGGTATAGAGAGGTGAGAGATCAGGTAATGGCACCACAGGATGAATACAGACAGGTACCTTAGGTACCTTGATGAAGTGAAGTCGGTCCAAATGCACGAGCCACGTTCGGTCCGACGAAGCGAAACCTTCCGACTTTGTGGGATGCACCGGATGGAAGCTTGGTGGGGTGGGAGCTTCATATTGACGCTATGACATGTACGGCAGACCGCCAGTCGTCCATCCTTACCTCAAGGCCTCAAGCCGTCAACACCTCAATCACTACCTGTACCTAGGTACACCTGACGCTCTCTCGCCAAGCTGATAGAGCTGGCCCTGTGGAGCTGCAACCTGCCACCTGCCACGTTCCATGCTCGACCGCACCTACCCGCCGACTTGCGCAGGACCGCAGCCGACGACCCGCGTAGGCGCGTGATCGTCATCGACGGCGCGGCCACTCCCACTTCGACACCAGACTTCCGTACGTACATCGATGTGCAGTACGTACCTTACCGGACCCTCGTCTCCTGTGACATGTGATATACGTCGTCCAGTCGCCATACCGTAGCTCGAATGCGTAGTCCGCCATACCGTTAACCTCCGCCACCGGCCTTACCTCTCTCCGCCGCCGCCATGCGGCCTATTCGCTTCTTACTGTCCCTAGCGACCTGCATTCTAGCCTTTTTCTTGCTTCTCTCTTTCGGCCCGTGGCGGTCGAGCACTCAAGAAGACCTGGAAGAGCGGAGTGGAATACAAACATACTTCAACTGGCGCACTCCTTCCTCCCTCTTCCCGCCTTCAGCCATTATCAGCTTGACCGACGACAACTCGACCTTCTTCTTGGCCCGACCTGCAGCGTTTGGGCCGCTTCTGCCGGCGAAGAGCTTGAGCGGACAGTTATGGGTCGGCAGCGGCTTCGCTAATGACCATATGCGGGGCGGTGTGGGATCGGTGGAAGGAGAGCTGGGATGCAGTGATATTCCAGATTGGGATGACGCAGATTATGCTGGTGGCAATGCTGAAGGCAGGAGTAGCGGTGTGGAGCAAGGCGGTAAGGGGAGAAGGAGAAGGCGCAGCGTGCCACCGGAAGACGACGACGACGAGCTTGAGCTTGAGGTCGACCGCGAGGAATATGATGGAACAGACGATCACTTGCATCACCCGCTGTCGCCTTCAGATGGGCTGAAGACGAACAGAGCATCGGTTGGGAAGAGACCTACCCACGCAGACATACAGAGTCTGCAGGAAGGAGCGGAAATAGCAGGAAAGGTGGTGCTGCTGAGCCGCGGCGGATGCGGTTTTCTGGAGAAGGTGAAATGGGTGCAGCGAAGAGGAGGCGTGGCGCTCATCGTGGGAGACGACATCCGTGGAGGCCCGCTAGTGACTATGTATGCCCGCGGGGATACCACCAACGTCACAATCCCTTCTCTGTTCACCTCACACACCACCGCGCATCTGCTGTCAAGTCTGATACCATCCGGCGGCATCCTCGACCACTTGACAACGGAAGAGGCGGCGAGATTAGGTCTGGCACTCGGAAACAAGGCAGAGCAAACCAAGAGCAAGGCGGCGAAGCCCAACTTTACCACGACGTCGATTGCGGTCAAGGCCACCTCCACTGCGAAGGCAAAGCAGCATGGCGAAGCTGACATGCTAGCAAGAATACACAACGATGACCGGACAGAGTCAGACGGGCAGTATGCGGAGGGTGGCTGGTTCCACTCTCTTTTCAGCAGCCGCAGCGGAGCCGACCGACACGACGATAGTCGTCGCCCACCAAACAGCGGTCATATTGGCTGGGTCCTGCAGGCAGAATTTGAAGACGACGAAGTGGTGGAGGATAGGATAGCTGGCAAGCAGACTTCTTCCTCTACCTCCAACGGGCCTGCAAGGACGAAGGCGCCCGGTAGAGCCACCGAAGATGGTTTCGTGATTGGTGTGCAGGACTGGAGAGATCCTGATCTCGTGGCCGAGCTGAAGGACAACCAGCAAGCTGTCACGGCATCGTTGAGCTCGACTTCGGCTGGCGCGAGGAGCACAAAGTCGCTAAAGCACGGGCTCAAGGGTGGGAGTATTATGCCGTTGAGCGGAGAATATGGTAAGGCTATACACGCCGCAGTCGATCTCGGCCGCAGCAGTCAGCATGCCTCGAAGGAATCTCAGGCTACAAGTAACAAGCCAAAGAAGGACGGCAGTTGGCTCGCCAGGCTCTTCAGCTCACACGAGGAGCAGACACATTCAGACCAGGCACCAAAGGAAGTCACCACAAAGGTGCAAGATGCTATCTCGCGGCCAACAACTGGGCAGAATTTCCATCGCCATAACCAAGTGCAAGATGAGCTTTCACACCACGAAGGCTTGTGGATCACGCTTACACCTACCTCGATGTCATCATCGCCATTCTTCGACACCCTGCTCGTCCTAGTCGTATCTCCGCTGGTCACCTTGACCGTAGTCTATGCTCTGCTGCTATTACGTTCTCGCATCCGGCGAAGGCGATGGCGGGCGCCCAAGAGCGTGGTCGAAAGACTCCCCGTACGCACTTACCAAACCATGCCTAGCACAACAACCACAAGCAGCTCGACGACAAGCGCTGGAAGCACTCCAGCTGTCAGCGCCACAACACCTTTACTACACTCGAATGCGCGCCCAATCGACTCGCCACAGCAGCGGTCACGACCGAGAGCGCGTACAGCATCTGAGATCCCGGCAGCAAGCTCATCGCTCCGCTCCGCCGAGAGTCTGGCAAGCCCTTCGCTTGAAGAGGTCGAGGAGAAACGCGCCGCCGGCTTAGCGGAGTGGCGGCGCCGGTATGGCGGTAAGCAGAGGGAGTGCGTGGTCTGCTTGGAGGAGTACGTGGACGGTGTAAGCAGGGTTATGAGCCTACCATGTGGGCACGAGTTCCACGAAGGCTGCATGTACGTCCCCTTTCCCCTTCCCTGACAACACATAAACAGGACACGCGCATGCTAACAGCCCCCTTCACAGTACCCCTTGGCTCACTACCCGCCGCCGCACCTGTCCTATCTGCAAAGGCGACGTCGTCCGCTCGCTAGCCCGTAACCCGCACTCCTCCTCTACCTCTCCGCCGGCTCTTGCCCAACAGCCCTACCACGACCACGACGCTTCCGCCTCTTACTCCGACAACGAAGAACATGTCCAAGAGCAAGCCTCCCTAACTCGCAACGACGACCCTGCCGCCGCGCAACCCGTGAGCCGGGACGCCGAGGCTTTTGAAGATCTTGAAAGAGGCGTTGGCGTCGATCACACGCGGTGAAATTGCTTCTTCCTTGAAGGGAATGTCTGTCTCTTTTCCTGATAGCTCGTCAAGGTGTTCGCTAGAGGATTGAGAGACGCATTAGCGGCATAATATGGCGTTTTGGTTGTTCTTTTCCCCCTGCGGCGTTAGCGTGGCTTGGAGAATGTGTGGACGCGTGGATGATACCCTCCTTTCTCCTCATTTGAGTTGAATCTTGAAATGATAACGATGATCATGCTGCTGTTGGCGTTGTTACTGCCCCTGCTGTTTCTCGCGTCTCATGGCTCGGCACGTCTCTTCTCCTATCATTGGGATACCACATGTACGAGGACTGTCGCAGTGACGCCAATCGTACAAGGTTCGTGCAAGGAAAAGATTTTTTCAAATCACGGGAACACATGTGCTAGCATTGCAATAGAGCGGAAAGCAAAGCCAATCAATCGCTCAAAGGTGACCGCTGGGTAATCAAAGTGTCCAGAGTCACAGACTAGCTTCCCCAACACCAGCCCTAACGAGGTCCTGTCCGCCCAAGTCGAAGAGAATGTCCAGCTACTACCCCCCATCCACCCAGCCAGCCCTCGCTGTTTTCAAGCAACACAAACACCGCGCTCCTTTGCCAATTCCATTCGCATCTTCGTATTCCCGTTCCTGCGTAAGTCCGTAAATCCTCTGCCCGCATCGCATACCCTGCTGCCTAACTAAGCTACCCTCACTAGACTCCATAGGTCATCATCGGCATCGTCGTCGTCATGCATGTGGAATCGGTCTTACACTTCGTGCCTACAGACTCGGTGTACCTAGCGTGCGAAAAAAGGGGGGAAACGTGTTAGCAAGTTGCAGATCCGTAAGTTTCAACCCCGGGAAGGAAGATTGGGGGGGGAGAGGTGGGAAAGGGGAATGCTTACCAAGTCGTGTACTTCTCGTATTTCGTGTACGTCTTGGTCTTCGGGTAAGGCGTGTTGGTCGTGTAGGTGCTGGGGACTTGTTTCGTCTTGGTCTCGACTGTCTCTGTGGTCTGGGTTTCCTTGTAGGGATAGGTTTTGGTGTACTCTTCTGTCTTTGAGGTCCAGATGTAGATGGGTTTAGTCTGTATGGTGTCAGTCGCTCTGATGCTGATGGAGCTTTTTGGGTAGAGTTTGAGGGAAGGGCGCTTACGTAGCAGTTCACCGTGGAGCTCTTGCTCTTGTAAGGGATGGTTTTGGTCTTTGTGTAGAATTTTTCTTTGGTGTAGGTGATGGTTGCTGGGGGAGGTTAGCTTGTGGATTGTAGGGTGAAGGAGGGAGGGAGCGCTTGCAGTAGATTGTTGTTGGGTAGGGTTCGGGGTAGTTGGTCGTGACTGTCACCGGCTTGTACTCTGTCTTCTGAGTGACGTAGAAGGCGAAATGTCAACGATTGACTCGACGTCAAGGTTTGGTTTGAGGCTCTCTTACCGTGTAGGTGTGGACTACAGGAGTCTTCTCGACCTTGGGAGTGGTGGTGTACACAGCTGAGCAGGTCGAGGAAGGGGTGCAGGCGGTTGTCGTCAACCATGAAGTCGAGGCTTTTTTGTTGTCCTCATTTCCGCCAGGTAGTGCGGCAACGATGCCGGTGGAGGCCAAAAGGGCCAAAAGTGCGGTGGTCAATTGCATACTGGGTCGAGCGTGCACAGCAACTAAGGTCAAGGCTTGATGACCAAGTAGCGAGTTATGAGATCGAGAAGCGAGTGCGAGTGGCAGAAGTGATTCTCAAGAGCTGGCTGTCCTGTTTGCTAGTACAATATATGCTGGGAATGAAGACTTATATATACCTTTGGGATGCTAGTGGTAGTCTGCGGCTTTGGATGGGATATCTTCTTTCCGCGGACGTCGTGCCGTGCTCACATTCCCCCAGCACGGTCTTCTGCGGCCTTTCTTGGGCCTTTTCGCAAGCTCAAGCAACGATGTGGACCAGTAGCTGGCCAAACAAAAAGCCATCGTGATCGCCGAGTGCACACTGCTGCAATAAGCTCATAGGGAGAATGAGCCTAGCGGACCAGGTAGCTTAAAATACACATAACAGCTATCCCACGAAGGTAAAACAGCAAAGCTAATGCGTATAGCAGTCTGGCCCCTCATGTGGCATGCCGTCGCCGTCGAGATAGGCAAGTTCTGTCGCTGTAAGCGAGTAGCGGAAGCCAAACCCAGCGGAGAGCTCTGTGAAGGATTATCGAGAGGGCTGCGGCAGGATGTGAGTTCGCATTTAACCCACTACAGGTGCTCTACACGACTTGTAGGAAATGATGTAGATGTTGTGCAGGTCTGAGCAACGGCCGGCGATGATTTCGAGCCTTTGTGTTCATCCGGGGGAAAGGGCCTACAGGCGTGAGGTCTGGCATTGATCACGGCTCTGGAAGGGTACAGGTATGGAGTGAAGTGACTAGATGATGTGTCATCAAACATTCTGTCATGCGGTATATGACATGTCATGCGGTATATGGCAAACCGGACGCCACGACCTGTGGTGCGGAAAGGATAAATTGGCGAACGAACGCTTTGCTGCAAGCCGTTACAGGCATCAAAGGTCTTCAAGAAGAGGTCTTGCGCATGACCGTGGGACGATGTTGTTCGAGATCGACCCAGATCTCGAGCCTCAAGCATTCCCCGCAATCCTCGTCTGAGATGCACGAAGCTTAGCCCGTTGCCATTGGTTGGCGAGTCGTGAGTAGAAGCTCCTGCTGTCCCACAGAAGCAATGCAGCAATCACTAACAAACAGCTTGAAGATGTAGGTGGGTGCCAAAATAGATGCGGGGTGCAGCCAACGCACGCCACATACCGTCGGTAGGTCCGTAGAGTAATGCGAGTAAGCACAGCAGAGGGTGTAAAGATGTAAAGAATTCGCACATTACCTCATTGGCTTCAAGCGGCGACAATTGGCGAGACGCCGTGGTCTTCGATTTATCGCCTCTCGCCTCTCGCCGTGCTGCAGTGCTTCTGCAAAGTTCCGCGCGCTGGCTTTGGCCGGGCCCGTGTATTCCCGTTGGCATCACTCAGGCTACGTCGAAGCTTTATGGCACAGTAGTGCAGCCTTGCGACTGTGCGACTGTGGTGTGGCCCCGCAACGTGCAGCACGTGGTCCAGAAAGTCAACCGCTTGGCGGCTGAAATAGAGTCAATAAGGTTGGAGACTGCGTGAGCCAGGGCGTTCGAAAGGAAGCTTGACATCTGACGTGCTGTATTTCTTCTGCCGCCTATTCTTAGGAGTGCGTCTAAGGGCGCTGTCACCCGTTAGATAAAGCAATTTGTGTCGCTGCAGCGATGTGCAGCTTGATTGTCACCCGCACCAAGCGACTGGCTACGCCTCGCGAAAAAGTGGATATCAGACTTCTGTGGGCTGGTAGACAGGCAGCAGGTCTGCGCCCAGTAGAGTACTTACAAGGAGGCGTGATCCCGGATTGCGTCCCTTCTAGTAGTCGTTATGCGCTGGATCTCTCGTCGCTAGCAGCTTCAGATGTGTACAATGTGACGACCGCTTTCAAAGTTTTGAGCCGTCCTCCGACGCTCAGAGACTCTGGTCCCGACCTCTACAAGGCGGGAAGCATGAAAGTCAAGAGGTCGGCAAGACTCCGGCGGCCCATCGAGTGATATATGATCTCAGTCTGTATCCTTTACGCGTATTCTCCTGTTCGGAATCTGGTGAATTCTATTTCGTTATCGTGGCGTTTGCCGAAGGATGTCGATAGCCTGTGCTTGATTTCAGTGAGGAACGTCGACGCTTTTGAGCTTTTCAATGCGGACCGAACGGACCTTCCGCACATGCCGCGCACTTGTCTCAGCACGTCGTGGTAAATCTCTTGGACCTAATGGGATTACTTTGATCACGAAGCCGCTACGATCAGCTTTCGGCGCCGCGATCCGAGCTTTGTGCTGCTGACCGCGTAGTAGTGTTCGGCGAAGGTCAACAGCTGGGCTTTGTTGCGGTCTCTGAAGAGATCTCCTACGGCTTTCAGTGCGCGGCTCGAGTAGCTATCAATCTGGGAGCACCAGACCAATCGACCCGCTGCTAAGCATGTGTCTTAATATTCCGACATTGCAATGCTTTTGAGTGGTGTCACCGGCAAGGGCTTGACTGGTCAAATCCAAGGACCAGGGACGGCTCTGGGCACGAAAGGACCTACGGAGCAGCGGACGACAGTTGACGATCATAGGCGCGTTTTTGGCGTGCGAGGTTGACAAGGACGGTTGTGGTACAGCACGATGGCTACACACTGAGGCTTGTAAGGGGCGAAGTACGAAGTGTAGTGTACAGGACGACTGTAAGCCAATCATAGCCGTCGCAAAAACTCTCCGAGCCAATCATGTCAAGTAAGCTCCAATGATTAGTCAGAGAGCACATAAAGCAACAGCGGTTATGTAGACATCCCCGTCCATCACAGTCCTCGGCCACCTTGTCGTCACCTTTCAATCTTCACTCATCATGCAGCAGCCTAAGACGGGACCTACTGCGGCGCAAAAGGAACTGGCTGTTGTACATGTCCGGAGCAGGGTTACACACTTCGCCCTAGGAGGGTTCGGTGAGAGCGGCAACTCATGTGGTCTAGGAAAAGATGAAAATAGTCGAAATATGAATGATTAGGCGCCGTCCAGCCTGCGAGTTGAAACTCGGTACAGTTTCGCCTGGATGAAGATAGCACAGTGGACGTCGACTGTGCCACTTTCCGACCATGATTCAAAAGAGATCATGGCGGCACTGCGGCTTTCTGTGCGTTCCTTCGTACCGTCTCATCTTCCTATACTCACGCGCTTCGTTCCCAATGAACAGCGTCAGTCTAGCGACTCGACACTTCTATACAACGCTACACATCGATCAGGCATTGTACATCATCGACCGACCACATGGCAAACAAAGATCGCATTTGCATCGAGACATTCCACCGCAACGAGCTCTCTATCGGCGAGGCCAATCGGCAGGCGTTGAAGAACGATGCTTATCATTGGGCCGTCCTGGTACGCCCGAAAGACATCGACAGCCTTGCCACATGCACATCTTTCGATGTGACCAATGGCTCGAGGCAAATACCCGCTTCATCTGGCCGCAACGAAGAGACCAATCCGGACGGAGACTGGTGGTTTCGGCGTCGTCACCCTGTGAACCCTCTTGCCACGGGACAATTCCTCACCGCCGTTGTCATCGGCAAACTACCTGAAAACGTGCTTATCAAAGATGTCGAATCTGTTCTGGAAAGTGTGCCATTGCCACGCAAGAACTACACGCCTAAGGAAAGCTGTTCCACTTGGACAGTACTCGCGATCATTGCACTACAGCAGGCCGGTTACGCTGATCAACTTGACGTTGATGGGATCATGAGGGCAGCAGTACTTGAGAGCAACGAGGTCATGAAGCATGGCCCTCCTAAGAGCAAGAAGAAGAGATTCATAGATTCGATGGGGCGCGCGTAAAGTTTCGAACGCGCGGAGCTCTCATCGAAAGACCGCCAAACCTGTATCGACGCTGAACCCATGCATACTTTAGCGATCCACTAGCACTTTATCGTATGGTTGATCGAAGTCTCTCCATAAATCACGCTCAGCTCTCCACTCCTCGTCGTAACATTCTGTCACCTCAGCCAGCATCTCGTAGAATTCCGGCAAGAGAACACTGTTGTAGCGCGCTTTGGTGTACTCGTAGTACTCTGGAAACCATCCTGCGTTCTCCCAATCGATGATAGCAACGAACTTTCCGTTCCGGATCAAGATATTCTGCGCCCCAAGATCACCGTGGGTGAAGCGGCATTCATACTCCCGGCTATGAACTTGCATGACTTTCGGTCCGAACGCGTTCTCTGCCATGCCCAACCGCACACAGTCGTGAAACTCCGCCGAGGTGTTGAAAGGTCCGAACAGTCTGTTGGTACCGAGCCGAGTATCGCGAAAAGGTCCGCCGTTTGTAGACGAGATCCTTCGTTCAAAACCTACGGGTGGTCTCAACGCTCGTAGCTGCTTAATATATGCGCCAATGTCGTTGACCAATGCCTGCTTTTGATGCGCCGAGAGTGATCGCCATTCGACACCCAATTCCTCACATCCCCGGAGATATTCCATTTCGATGGCTAGCTTGCCATGCAAGTGGTAGATCCGGTAAACTTTGGGCACCGGAATAGTCGTGTTCTGAGCTGCATAGAGATGTCCTTCCACTTCTGGCTGCTCGCACCTCCACTTGATCATGCGGGTTGGACCAATTCGAACGCCTACACCCATGCCAATATAGCCGAAGACCTTTTTACCGAGCCAGAGACGGAAAGGCAGTAGCTTGGTTCTTTTCTTGCCTGCGAGAACCGGACTGACCGGCATAGACGAAGCCATCTCGGACGTGTACAGCCGGACAGCAATGTGCGTTTTGTAGATGACCGAATAAGTCTTCCAAGTTTCACATCTTGGTGTTGTTGAGGAATTTCACAAGGGCTGGAGGTGCTGGCAAAGGAAGTCAGAAAGGGGCGCGCGTCGTAAAGAAAGATGGTCGACCAATTGCCGTAGGGCATACGTTCTGTCGGACGTGCAAAGGGTCTTGATAACGGTACTTCTCAGGTGGTCTTTATTGGAGTACAATCACAGTGCAGTGTTTCAGGTACCCGACTGTGCGACGTGCCTGCACCAGTGGACGGTAAGGTACCTAAGTGCCTCATCGAGAAATCCGCGCATCGGTCCGAGATTAGATTCCAAGCCCGGCAAGCCGACGCGGAGGTACTTGGGCGGCCTGTAATGGAAGGTAGCTCATGCTTACTCAGCTTGCTAGCCGCAAACACGTCCGACCTCTTAAGGTAGCTCCTCCAACGCGCGATGTAATGCGTGTGCGATTGACAACATCTCATGCTCAGTGACTGCCTTCAAGCTTGGTCCCACAGTATGTCGAACCTCCGTCTGACGCTAAAGCGCTGCATGATCCGCGTCCCACCAACCTCCCAACGTCTACTCTCCTCCACTGCTGCCACAAGAGCCAAAAAACCCACGCTCGACAACAGCTCGATCTTCTGCGGTGCGGAGCACAAGCCGTCCATGGGCGGAGCATCTCTAGGCCATTTGGTATCGGAGCTCAGCGCGACAAAAGCCGGGATGGAGCATATTCGGAGAGAAGGGGAGACGATGAATGAAGACCAGCGGGCCATGGCGCGGAATTTGGCAAAGTGGATCGTCGGACTGCCCATGGCATTCGCAGGGGCGGTCGGTGGGATAGCTTGGCTGAAGCAAGATCACTGAATGCTGGCGTACTGTGATCTGTTTCTACTGCACCCGTCCACACGTAGCACGCCAGGGCTGGAGAGGCTGCCGCTGACTACCTATATGGACGGCACTGTCCATCGGCCAGACCATACCGAGATTGACCCAAAAATATCGTAGAAATTTCTGCGGGGAGAAGATAGTCGTTAACGGCTGTCCTTGGTCCTCGACAGGGCAGTAGATCGCGGCCGAGGTGCAGACACTCGACATGGTGAGAGGTCAATATACAAGTCCGCAGCTCATCCCGCTCAGGCACACCACAAGGACTATCCACCGAGAGAATGCTGCTCAATGGCGTCGATAGCCGGGGGTTGCCACGCCACGGCCGCGGGTCGTGCAGATTGGCTGCACATGCCAACCACCTGTTGGACTAGACAGCTGGAAGAGTCAACATCTCGCTCGCTTTCTACATTAGTCCATTGGTCCCAAGTCCGCTCTTCTAAATATCAGCCGCCGAGCGCCACGCCCTCCCTAGTCCAGATTGACAAGCTCGACGGACATGCTGCGCACCACTGTCTACGTACGGAAGCCGTTTTGCCACAGCAAAAATATCGATCGGACGCTTCCATTCCGTGAGGATACACGCTTGAAGCATATCATCCACTGCGACAATACATTCTTGGCTTTCGGATGAGGAGAATCAAAGGACAGAATGTCGCGAAGACTCACGACTTTGCAGCCATTGAGCACGGTGGCCCTTTTGTCTTTGTTTACGCTAAGAACTAGAAAAGAGAAGTCGCGAGAACGAGACCTCGCTTTGACGCTGCTTAGGAGCTTCTGATAACCCATTTATGAGCTCAATAACCCCTTGCAAATGGTGTCATCAGGCGTAGCAGCTACATACAATTTCAAGAAATCGCTCCCACAGAAGAGCACATGACGTACGTTCTCAAACCAGTCCAAACCATCTCAAATCCTTTCAAACATACTCCTGCCCCCTCAACTTCCTGACCCTCGCACTCGAAGCATACAAACCCGCCTTACTCGTCCGCCCCCCCATCCTCACCAACCCCACCAAATGCTGCACGCCCGCAACCACGCCATCCACAACCTGCACATCCCCTTCCACCTCAGCCACCGCCGCCTCCACCGCAGCTTTCATATCACTCATCCCCGCACACCCCAGCGTCAAAACCTCGGCCCCCTCCTCCACCAACTTCCTCGCCACAACCTGCATCATCCCGAGAACCTCGCCCCTCGGCCTCCTCTCAAGATCCAAAACCCCGAGATCGCACGACTCGACCCCAGCGCAAAAGCCTTCCATCCCATAATGCCGGATGGCATCGGAATGCATGACGCGACTCCTGCGACTCGTGGCCAGAACCCCGAATCTCGCGCCTAAAGTCCTCGCGGCGAAGAGGGAAGCTTCCATGATGCCGATGACGGGTAGAGAGAATTCTTCGCGCAGCATGCGGATGAGGGCGTGGTCTGAGTAGCAGGCGACGAGGATTGCGTGGTAGGGTTCGTGGGTTTGGAGGAGGAGGGGGAGTAGTGCGCGGAAGGCGGTTGCGGCGGAGAGGATGTTGTCGGTGTTGCCTTCGACGGCTAAGGGCGCTGGGGTTGGGGCTGTGAAGCCGTGCACGGTTACGTCGGGGGCAAGGGTTGGGGCGAGCATTTGAGGCAGTTTGTTGTCATGGTTGGTGTGGCGTTGGGGTTGCAGAGGAGGATGCGGATTTGGTTTGGGGTGGGGGGTTGGGTGGGGAGGGTGGAGGTTCCGTTTGAGAGGGCGGGGGTCGTTTCTAGCGGTGTGGGGTGGGTGTCGGATAGTTTTGGGTTTAAGCTGAGTTGGGGGGGTTCGACGACGCCGGTCTGCTGGGTTATGCGCTGGTAGTGCTCTATGCGACGATGTCGCGCGAAGTCGAATGTTCGTGTCTTGCCCTGTCTGCACAAGTCGAGATCGCAGTCCGCAATGATCACCTCGTCGTCTACCGTCCTCGTCTCGGCCAAAATCTCGCCCTCAGGGCCAGTGATGCATGAGCCGCCGATCAGCGAGTACTTGCCGTCGTCCATGCCGCACCGCGCGGCAGATACCGAGTACGTAGCATTCATGTAGCTATTCGCCTGCATGACCAGCTTATGATGGAATAGCGCGGTTTCTTCGGCTTTCTGCGGGTCCTGGTTCTTGTCGCTACCCCAAAGGTCTGGTGCGAAGCCAGCAGTGTTGTACCCGCACAATACGACCTCCACGCCCTGCAGACCCAGGCTTCGCCAAGCTTCGGGCCAGCGTCGGTCGTTGCATATCATCATGCCCATGATGGGTTCCGAGCCATCCGCCAGATCAGGCACACGGAACGCCTCGAAGCCTAGATCTCCTGGTTTGAAGTAGCGCTTCTCGAGCTGGTTGGTCGCTTCCGGGTCCGCGAAAGGCTCAAAATCCCCGGGGAGATGGATCTTGCGGTATTTGGATAGGATGGACCCGGTCCTGGCATGGTAGTAGACACAAGCATTGAAGCGCTCGCCATTGTCTGCCGCCTCCGCGAAGCCTACTGCGATGTCCACGCCAAGGTCCTTGGCCTTTGAGAAGAGGGGGGCAGTGTTGGAGGATGCTGTGACATCGCTGTGCTCAAACCATGAGGCGAGCTCGTCCGGGTCGTTGAAAAGATGGCGTGGGAAGAATGTCGTGAATGCCGTCTCCGGGAAGAGAACCAATTCGGCTCCTTGTGAGGCTGCGTCTTCGAATAGCTTGAGCATGCGATCCAGGGTCTTCTGGCGAGGGTCGGTGCGATGCACAGCACCTATCTGCGCGGCTGCGATTCTAATCTTGCGGGACATGTCGAGTGTTGTCCGAGGGGAAAAAATGGCACAAGCTACCTATAGAGATGTAGGAAATAGGAATGAAATGGTGTTTCACCTGCCGTATGTCGAGGTGAAGTTCTGCTCCTAGGTACCTACGTGCTTTGAATACTTCGTCGTGGTCTGTCTCGTCTTCCCTCGCCGCGCCACTGCTTCTTCGCCGAAGAGGGCAGGCAAAGCGGTTGTCCGCCATGCGTTGTACAGCTTGCCAGCAGGCAGACAGGCAGGCCAACTTCGCCGGCGGCGAGAGGCGTCTCGGCCGGGTTCACGCCCTAGGTAGACGCCTGTACAAGCTAACTCAGATAAGACTCACCGGCTGTGAGCCTCTGATAAAGCTGCTGTGGGCCTACTTCGGAAGGAGGAGTTCGCCGGTGGCAGGGGACGGGTCTAGAAAGTGGTGAACACCTCTTGCCCTCCTGCCGTTGGGGACAGTGGAGCAGCTTGCACGGTGCGACAACAGTGATGGGCATCCCACCACTGATCAGGCACTCTGACCCGGGCGATCCTGGTCCGACCTACCTCCTAGCATCTGGCATCACCGGGCGAACAGAACCGAGGCGCGGTTGTTCATGACCTAGACGTTACCAAGCGGCTCGCTTTATGGCCGTTGGACATACGATTCATCTGTAGACCCTCCCAAAGCCATGTCCGCGACAAGATCCGACGGAAACATAATAAGGTAAGCATACAAGCAAATGACTTCGGCACTCATCTTCGGCGTTCGGTACGCGTGACAGTTGACTCTAATCGAGTGGCTGCCACGCGAGCCCGATAGGACACCTGCCCGATAAGATACCTGCCAGATGGGGTCAAGCGTGACTGAATGCTCCTCACGTCAACAAGCCTTTAGCCTCCAGCCAGCCCAGGGTATCACAGTATCGATGTGGGTGAATGAGGGGTCGTCAACGCATTATCAAAGCAACAACAGGTCAAGAAAGCTACCATTCTGTATCCATCCACGCCAAGCAGCCGCCATGCTCGGATGTAGCGCAGGCGAGAGTGGTTTACGTGAGGGCGGGTTTGAGGGGTCGCTGGGCGCAGGTGGAGAGCTTCCCTGTCTATCAGCAAACCCTCCACCCTGCACCCCCTTATAACCTTCCCCGTTTTGTAGCACCCATTATTGCCGAACTACTGCGAGTTGACGACGCAGGATGGCCGCTTCGTACACATGTACCTTGTGTGTGTGTATACCTTGGGGCAATGCTAAGGTACTGCCTACCTTACCTAGTCTGCCGCTATCGGCGACGATGCGATAGCACCTGTTCGCTTGCAGTGGAGCTGGCTACTATCGGTCCATCACCTATTGCCCTGGCGAGCCATGAGGCCTGACACCCGACACCTGACACTAACCACCTGAGACCTCCCCACGACTCACGAATCGCTGCCGGTGGGGGAGGCGAGATATCAGTCATCTCGTCTGGTATCTATTGCTGTCTTACCATTGGGTCCTCCCCGTGTCCAGTGATCTGCTACAAGATGACCTCCACCTCTCACCTTCCTCACCTTCACCAGACCTTCCACCTCCCCACCGTCCCTCACATGGCTCAGATGCCTTCCCTCCAACAATCCACGCCGTCAATGACACAAACGCAGACCCAGACCCAGACTCAGACACCAACACAGGCACAACAGGACACCTCCGATCGAGCGCGAGCTTACAAGTCGAGGAACAAACGACCCTGCGACTTCTGCCGATACAAGAAAGCTGCCTGCCATTTGGACCACGCACCGCCCTGCGAGCTGTGCATCCGCTACAACAAAGACTGCACCTTCGTCGAGTCTCCAGCGAAACGACGAAGACCAAACGACAGCAACGCTAGCAACGATCTTGGCAAGAGCACGGGGGCGTATGAGCCGATTCCTGCTACGAACGGCCGAGGCAACGCAATCAGCTTCGCCAACGGATCGCTAGGAGGTAGTATAGATATGCAGCAGAACATTCTAGGGTGGGAGAACGGTCTGCAGCCATTCCACATCTCCGGCATTGGTATGACGCCGGATATGGATCCGCCGGACTTTGCATTCGACCCAGCGTTATATCAGGACACGGCGCTCGCCTTCGACACCTTTGAGCCCATGTCCGCCTCGACGACTACAGCCGAGACCGTCCCTGGCAAGACGATCGAGCGGAGACCCCAGGACTCTGTGAATGCTTCGCCAGTATCGCAAGCTGATCATCTCCCTGTCAACTTGACCCTGCCCATCGACACGACCAGCGGCGAGCCCTCGCTCGACAATCAGGCCTCGTCCAATGCTCAGATCGTTGGTATGAGTGGGGAACAGGATCCTTACCTCCTCGCTCGATACCGCTACGACCAGTACAACGAAGCGGCGTTCCCATCGATTCGCATGCGGAAAATGAGTGGCGGCCCTTCAACAGATGGCAGTATACCGACTTTCTTCACCATTGCCCACAACGCCTTGGCGTCAAAAGCGCAGCCAGTTGAGAGGATAGAAACGATGGACAAGTATCGCCGCGAGGTCGAGGAGATGGTCAACGATGAAGTAGGCAAGCGGCTTGTCCGGCTTTTCTACAAGTATGTGCAACCCTACTATCCACTTCTCACCCGAGAAGGCCGTCGTGGACGGGACGATACCGGTGTTCGAGAGCTCGCCAGCGTGCCGACGTGCATCCTGGCCGCAATCTATGGACACGCCCTTCCCTTCTGCGCGTGGGACGAGAAGCTCTGTGTCGAAGTCTATACGCCGCCCTCAGCAGACGCGCTCTTCCGAATCGCCTGGCTGGCTTGCATGCCCATGCTCCACACGCCCTCGCTCGCCGTCCTCCAGACTCTGCTCCTCCTTGTCCAACGCCGCCCGACCAACAAACACGTCAGCGATACGCCGATGAAATGGGTTATGATGACTACAGCTGTGTCCATGGCGCAAGCCCTTGGTCTGCACCGCGACTGCTCGGACTGGCCTCTTCCCAGCTGGGAAATCAAAGTCCGTCGGCGTCTCGGCTGGGCCACGTTTGTGCAAGACAAATGGATCGCTCTGAACTTCGGCCGCAGCAGCCATATCCAATCTGATGATTGGGACGTAAACCCTCTGACCGAGGATGACTTCCCTGACGCCGAGCGTGATGGCCCAGACAGCCAGCTCGGCTTACGCGGTCAGCACTTCATCAAACTCTGCGAGCTCACCATCATCGTCGACGACATCATTCACAACCTCTTCAGTCTCAAAGCCACACGGACTCTGCACAACAGTCTCGAATCGACCCTCGAAGTTGCTAAACCCCTCCGCATTCGTCTAACAGAATGGTATCAAAGCCTACCTCCTGGCCTCCTCCCCCAGCCGATCAACACTCCCCGTAGCCCAGAAAGCTCGCGAAGAAGGTCGTTCGTGCACGAGTTGGATGGCAATGCAAATCTACATCTCGCGTACATCACTGCGAAGATTGAGCTCTTTCGCGCTATGCTCAGGCCGAAAGTCACGGATGCTAACGCGGCTGCTCTGGCTGCCCTACGCACGGGTGCGTTAGCTGTCGCGCGAGAGGTCTTGGACTTCTTGGACGGGCTGCAAGCGAATGAGCTGGAGGCTTTCTGGGCGAGCTGTACGTCTGCACCTTCTTCCCTGTCGCCGCCGAAACAGATCGATGGGTCTTTATCGCTGACTGAAATTTCGCAGATGCTCGGACGAACTTCACGATTGCTTCGAGCTTCATGCTCTTGCTCTTCGTCACGGCTCCGACAATGCTTGATGCGCGCGAGAGTCTGAGCCTGCTGACATCGTGGCGCTCGCTGCTGCGTGTGAAGAGTCGAAGCTGTGATATGCTGAATTTGGCGCTCTTGAGGCTGGATGGTGTCTTTGTGTCTGGTATGGAGACGCTGATTGAGCTTAGTCCCTCGGCTTTGCAGGCATGGAACGATGGAGAGGTATCGAGATGACAGGATCGGGCCACAGAGTCGCCGGCCTCTGTGGAAGGAAATCTTTTACGGGACGTACCTATGTACGTGGATGCATTAACGACTGACGTCGAAGCGCGACTGATACACAACACCCATCTACATGTACATCCCTGGTACCCACGATACAAATCTGACTACGAATCAAACGCCTTCCCGCCATCTCCCTCCTTCACCATCATCCCTGCATCAGACTCGACGTCCACGCCCTCAATAACATGTCCCGCATCCCCAGTAACCACCACGGGACTAACCTTATGCAAACCCCAATACACCAAACCAGAAACCACGATACTCACACACCAACTCAAACTATACAACTCCACCGCCCCACTCGGCACGCTCAAAGACCCCTCACAAGCCTTAGCCAACCCAGGCAAATCCGGCACCACGCCCGCCGTAAACGCCACAAACGCCCTCCAGTTAAACCCGCCCGTAAACCAATGCGGACCGGTTTTCGAAGCAGAATAGAGATCAGAAAGGCTCAAACGCCGTTTTCGGCAGATGAAGACATCGGTGATGAGCACGCCGGCCAGGCCGCCGAGAAATAAGGAGTACCCGCCCAGGAAGGCCGAGAAGGAGGCCGCGCTGTATTGGATGTACCAGGGGACTGTGGCGATGCTGAGCAGAGCGCAGAGGTAGGCGCCTCGCCGGTTGTTGATGTATTGCGGGAACCAGAGGGTCAGGTCGTTGGAGAAGGAGACGGAGTTTGCGGAGATCTGGGGTTTTGTTAGCTGAGGGGGGGGGGATTCATAGTAGGGGGGAACAAGGTGGAGGGAGGTTTAGGGAAAGTTCTTGGAGGGGGGAAGACAGACGTTTGTGCCGATGACGGCAAAAGCCCAGCAGAGTCCGGCGAAGAATTGTGCGGCGCGGTTGTTCCAGAGCTTGGCGACGGTCAGAGGATTCCAGGCGTCGGTGGCCGAAACATCGTAGATGACTTCGGCCGCGGACGTGACGGTTGCGCCGAGCACGCCGCACATGGTCACCAGCACCATTAGCCCTACCGCCTGGGTCCAGAAGACTTGCTTAGGGTACTTGGCGTAGCGGGTGAAGTCCGGCATGTTCAAGGCCAAGGTGGCTTTGGGTCCTATGGCGCTCGTGACGCACTGGAAGAAGACGACGGCGACGGGTGTACCGTCCGCGATTACTGTGGGTTTGCTAAAAGTCGGACCGAAGCCGTTGGCGGCGACGAGGGCCCAGATGAAGAGGGTCAGGCCGAAGATGGGCATGATGAGCGTCTTGGCCATGAACATCCAGCGTAGGGTGGAGACTTTGAGGTAGAGGAGGGGAAGCTGGATGAGGAGGAAGAGGAAGAAGCAGAGGAGCTCGGCGGAGGTGACGTGGGCGCTTGCTGGAAGGCGGTTTCGGAAGTGGTTGAAGGAGGGCCAGATGGCGGAGATCATGATCTGGAGGCATTGACCTCCTTGAAAACTTCGGGTGCCTGATGGGGGCGTTAGCTGCCAACTCTCGTCGTGAGATGGGGTATACACCATTTCCTTCTCACCGAACCAAATCACGGCGACAGAGCCGCGGATGAGCACGGCGAACTTGGAGCCTTGGATGCCGAAGCTGGCGCGGCAGTAGACGGGGAAGTTGATGCCCTTGATCGCTCCTATGTAGGCATTAAGCATAGCCGGAATACAGACTAAGGCGTGGCCAATGAAGACGGCTAGGATGGCCAAGCCTGGATTGAGGCCTTTGGAGACGGACGAGCTCGATACTTGTGGAAGGTCAGACACAGGAAGCAGGAAACACATCTCGCTTAGTAGGAAGCATACCTTGATACCTAATTGCGGTCAGCGAAGCAATCGTTTGGTCAGGGTGTCATGTCAGACTTGCATCGAGATACTGAAGGCTTCCGCGATCCAGAAGCCTAGCAGACTGGGCCATGTCCATGTCCTCTCTACAGAGCCTATAGGCACTGGTCTCAGGTCCTTGTTCGTTCGCGTTTCTCCTGGTTGCGGATCAGAAGCTGATGCTAACGCTAGTCTCTTTCGTAGCCCCATCTTGGATTGAGAGATATAAGAGAATAATAGCACAGGATGAAAGTCGCAGGTAGTAGCGTAAGAGGATAGCAACAATGTTGTGTGCTTCTTCAAAGACAACCTACATCTTTGACGTCGTACGACGGGCAAGACCCTTTGAACGCTGTCTAGGTGTTGGCGAGATAGGGTCATGGCTTGGCTGCATAGAGTCGTGCACTGCTGCTATCTCAACACTATGTTGTACGTAGTAGGAGAATGTAACACGTCCTTGCCCTATCTTGCAGCCGCTCGATAGACTTCATGTTTTCCCAGAGGGCGAGATGCCGATCTTGAGCCGAAGAACAGGCGAAGGTATATTCGGCTGAGCGGCCTACTGCTAGGGACTTACTATCAATTCGATGGCGTGCCTAGGCCAGGCGCGCAGGAGTGCATCCTTCGTACGCCGAGGACTGTACGGCAGAGCTCGTTGCGAGCTCATATGTCGTCGGGCAAGCTGTAGGTAGTGACGGTCTGGAATGTAGTCAAGTTGGGCTACGAGACCTCGACTTGAGTGGACTCTCATTGATTTTCTTTAGCCCTGCTTAAGGAACAGCAAGACGATTGCCTGCTTGAACAGACGGCGAGAGCAGGGTCGATCGACGTGGAACATGGCACCCATCGCGACGGCAGATCTCGAAAGCCCTTCGATTAAAGCGGTGGCTGATGAATCAGCTGTTTTGCCATCGATTGATGCCGACGAACGATTGAAGGAGTTTTGGTATGAACACGGCCATCCCTTCTCAGATCGGTGAGCCTTGGACTTCTGTTGCGCATCGAGCGAATTCAGCTGGCTGACCTGTCAGATTCGCCAACCCGTCGCTGCAAAGTCTCCCGTCCTTGCTATCGTACAATTCTAAAGCGAGACCAAACGACGTAGGTTTCTTGTGTCCGGAAAGACCAGGCTTTCGAAAGATCACATGGACCGAATTTGATCGAACAGTAACGACCTTGGCCGGATTCTATTCTCAGATCTTCAAGATCCAGTTGCTAGCCGGGATCGAGACTGGAAGTCAGCCAACCGTGGCCTTGCTGGGCGTTGGCCATACGTTCGCTTACTTTGCAACGCAGCTTGCCTTGGTCCAATTGGGACTGCGAGTGTTGTTGCTCAGTCCAAGCAATGCCGACGTAGCGCGCGACCATCTCTTAGAGGTTTGCGATGTCGTTGGCGTGGTCGCCGAGGAGCATCTACTGCGTAGAATAACCAACTTAGCGAGGCCTGTCACGCCGCTGCTGCCACCTGACGCTGGACATGCAACCGAAAGAGTGCTCGCTTTCCAATCTGACGATGTCTGGAACTCGCATTCTTTCATCATTCACAGCTCAGGGACGACTGGGATGCCAAAGCCAATCATCCATACACACCGTAGTATGATGCTCATTGCCCGAATGTATCGACTGTTCCCTGAGTTCTACATCAGGAATTGGTACCTTGCATTCCCACTGTAAGCAGAGAAAGTCAGTTGCAGAAATTCAACCGCTGACAATGCTTAGATATCACATCGCAGGCATATCAATCGCCCTTAGCGGTCTTCCAAACGGTCTCGCTCTCACCTTCCCGCCTCTACATTGGCCTCCAGCACCCGGATCCATCCTGTCCGCATGGCGTGAGTTAAAAACCATTGACATGCCGGCGGAATGCCTGCACTGTGCTCCGGCCGTGCTCGAAGATTTGTACGAGTACATCCAGCACACGCCAGCAAAAGACTTCTCACCGCTCTCAGGGTTAAAGATCTTGCAGCCGGGAGGAGCTGCTCTTTCGCCTTCGCTTTTGAAGAAGCTCGTCCAGCATGGCTGCAACGTCAAGACGACGTATGGGAGCACGGAGATCGGGCCTCCTTGGCGGACCATGCCACATACGCGCCAGAACCCTCATTGCTACAGAGTGCGCAACCTCTTCCCCAAGAGCCGATTCCTCGAGATGCAGTCACTTGGCAATGGCACGTATGAGCCCGTGGTGTACAAAGGCTTCCCGCTCGCAGCTGAGCTCTGGCCATCCGAAGACTCGCCCAACCCCTACCGAACAAACGACATGTTCGTTAAGGACCCGCCGGAAAGTGGGCTTTTTGTTTTACAAGGTCGCAAAGATGACTTGTTGGTTCATTCCAATGGCGAGAAGACCAACGCCCTACCGTTGCAAATGGCGTTGGACGGCTGTGCTTCAATCCAAAAAGCCGCTATATTCGGCAATGGAAGGCCTTGTACTGCAGCGATTATTGAGTCCGCCAGCTCCGCAAGTGGAAATGCAGAATCAAAGGAGGCCATCTTATCGGCCATTGAGCACTGCAGTCGAACGTTTCCCACTCACTCTCATATCGACCGACAAATGGTACACATTCTTGGCCCCGGTCAGATTTTACCGGTCACTCCAAAAGGAAGTGTTCGACGGAAAGAGGCCGAGCGTCTCTACGGAGCGGAGCTGGATGCTCTTTACAGCGAACTGGAGGAAGGGACCACGGCCGAACCCGCCGTCTCCGATGCTGCCCTCATCTCTGATAAAGCGTATGTCTTGCAGTCCGTACAAATGGCTCTTCGCGTAGAGAACATCGGACCGAGTGTCAGCTTCTACGATTTAGGCCTCGACTCACAGAAAGCTGTCAAACTCCGGGCAGCGCTTATCAAGCGATTCAGCAAATTCCCTCTCATGTTCATATTCGAATACTCCAGCGTGCTTGCTTTGATCAGAAAGTTGTCCAGCCCAAATGCAGGAGAGATTGCCAGAAGTGCCACCACAGCCAAGCATCACAGGTGGATGCAGGCAGCCGTTGGCAGACATGGTATGGAGATCGAGAGTTGGCCGAAGCTCGCTGGAGCGAAGACCATACCACCGGATGGGGAGGTCGTCTATATGACCGGAGCTACTGGCTCACTCGGCACCGCACTCATTGAAGCTTTCGTGTCGGACGAAAGGGTACAGCGAGTGTACTGTGCCGTCCGGGGGAGCAGAAGTCGACTGTCAGATGCATTGCAGCAACGCGGCTACAGTGCATCCGTTTTCGACAGTCAGAAGCTTCATATTGTACCATACGCTATGGCAGATCCTCAGCTAGGCTTAGACGAGGAGACGTACGGACGTCTGTCGAGTGAAGTGACTGTCGTTCTGCACAATGCGTGGAAAATGGACTTCAACACGCCCGTGAACGAGTTTGACCGTGACTGCTTGCAAGGGACCATCAATCTGATGCGGTTTGCCAATACCGCCATCAGAAAGACATTCGCCTTCTCGAGCTCGGTCGCCACTCATCTCGGTCCAGCGGCAGCTGGCGCAGAGGTCGCAGAGGAAGAGTTGGCAAACAAGCTGTCACTTGCCCTGGACACTGGATACGCCCAGAGCAAATTCATTGTCGAGAGACTCGGGCAATGCTTTGCCCGCCATTCCGAATTGCCGGTAAAGATCTTCCGAATCGGCCAGCTTTGTGGTCACTCGAAGCTAGCGGCGTGGAATGAGACGGAGATGTTTCCGATCATGATCAACACGGGCCTGCATCATATCAAAGCGATGCCTGTCTTGCAAGGACAGAAGGTAGACTGGCTGCCAGCAGACATCTGTGCTGCGTCCTTGAGCACCATTCTGCTGTCCACCAGGGACCCAGACGCCTCTCTGGATACAATTCACCAGCAACGCAGTCAGGTGCATAATTTGGTCAATCCATCCGTGATGGCCTGGACCGAGTTCCTAGACGTGCTGGAACAGGCGTGCGGCTCGCCGTTCGAGCGCATAAGCATGGGCGAATGGGTTTCCCGTCTCCAGACGCTCAGCGAGAAGGAAAGTGATGTACCTGGAACCAGACTGCTTGGCTTCTTCGAGGACATGGCAAGCAGTGATGGTGCACAAGGACCTTCGTTCTCAACCGTGCGGAGTAGGCATATGGTTCCTGAGCTTGCGTCTGCGAGACCACTTGATGCTGCGCTGATGAAAGCGTACCTTGACAGATGGTCTGCTGGGCAAGCAATGCAGTTCAGCATGTAGAGTGAGCTTGCCTTTTCGCAATAGTGGGCCACGTTAGCATTCGCTTGAGTGAGGCCTGAACCTCCATTGCTATCCAAGCAGTCTTAGAGCGTTGGTACTTGTGATTGCTGTCTTAGCACTTCTCCCTACACGTTTCAGATCTGCGAAACAGTCGCATAAAGTACCTACCCAAGGTGACACAGAGCAGCTGAGTCTTAGGCCAGCGGTCAAGCCACAGAGCTGCAGCCAAGGCTACTGCCGAAAGACGCTAGCTCCAGGAGGCAGGCACGCCTGGAGGCCCGTGAAGCCGTGCTCGCCTGTGACATCTCGCATCGCTGAGAACTGGCGCACGTCCCCCAGCGGCGGGCATGCACTGCAGTACATAGAGGCCGCTCGTCAAGGGAGGACACATTATTGCTGCCTCCGAAGGTAGAAACGTTATTTTGTTCAGGCCAAATTGTACAACGTGGCGGTGCACAGACACTGGCCCCGCTTTTCTGGCCGCGGCATCCCTCGCTCGAGACTCTCTGGCTTCATGGCCACAGCCAACGCATTTCAGTGTTAATGAGCATCGAAGCCTCTCACAGTACGTGTATTCTCACATCCCTACCGATTTGAAAGAGCAAAAATACCACCGATGGCGGTTCCATTCGTCCCACCCAACCATCCCCTCGCCAGATCCAAAGACGATAAATCCATCACCGCTGCACTGCGGGAACAAATAAAATGTACGAAACAAATCATACACCGCCTCGCTCTCGTCCCCAGATCTCAACCCCTAATAACAAACACCTTCCTACTTGCAGCAAACGCCGGGCTTCTCTTCCCCTACGGCACCCAAGCAAGTGCCTCCTATGGCTACGACATCCCCATGATCACCGTCACGACGGACGAGCACAACGTGCCGACTGAGAAACCCCTCTACCAAGCCCTCTTAACTTATGTGAGCTCCGCCGGCTCGCGGCACAACAACCTTGCCGCAAGAGGCGAGCCAAGTCCTAGTGCTATTGAGGCGCTCGAGAGCTTGCTTTTCGTGACTGCGTCGGCGCTGGAGCGGTATCAGGGGAATGTTTTGAAGGAGATGGGGAAGCCGGCGATGGTCGCTGGTGGGATGGTGGATGAGGGGATTGTGTTTGGGAAGACGTGGAAGGAGGTTTTCGGGGGGCGGAAGGGGGTAGGGCTTTAACGACTGGCGAGACTTCCTTTTCTTGTCCTTTTCCAAATCAACTGGTGGGTGTTCTGGAGTCTATACTCTAGTAGGGCTGTGAGAGCCTAATAACGCCTCGCTTGAGGAAAAAGCCAGTCTATTTCCATCTCCATGCACACAATCAGAACGGCATCTCCATGTCCTCCACCCCCGCCTCCTTACCTTTCTGACCTGAGCCCTCTTCCCCAAGCACCTCCCTCACAAACCCCACAAGCGCCGCCACATAAACCTTCCCACTACTCGGCAAAAAGTGGCCGCCGGGATGATAAACCACCCTCTGCACCCCACCCTCCTTCCCCCTACCCCCCACACAAGCCTCCACAAGCCTCAAAGACCGCTCTTCCGACACAACCGTATCCACCGAACCCAAAAAATGCATCATCGGCGTCCGAATCCCCGGCTCATAATACGCCTGATACAAAGCATTCGTACTCGCCCCGAACCCGGAATACGACACGGCAAACTTCAACGGCTCCTGCACCACATCCTCAAGAAACCCGGAATCCTTGACAAAAGCCTCAGGATACCCCATCCCGCCTCGATCCCGCTGCGCAGCCTCAAAAGCCCCGCGCCGCCCGGGCTCCAGTAGACTCGCGAGCATACCCGCCAGCGCCCCGCCCTGGGAGAACCCCAGTGCGCCGTCAAAGGGCCCGGAATCCGAAATCACCTGCGCGAGGTGCGCGAGCCCAATCTCCATGCCTTCGTACGTAAAGGGTTCCGCGTCGCCGCGGCGCCGCCACCAGCCGTAAGCTTCTATCTGATCGGCTTCGCCATGCTTTGCGGCGGCGCCATCGACGTCGTAGCCGGGGATGTCGTTCGGGACGAGTTTTAGCGGAGCGGTTGGGTAGATGAGTTCCAAGCCGCCGGGGTAGGCTTTGAGGTGGCCTGCCGCGGGGGCGGGAGGGAAGTGTTTCTGGAGGGATTTCTTGAGGGCTTTGGTTTTGATTTCAAACGTCGCGCCGGATTGCGTGTAGCCGTGCAGCATGAGGATTTTGAGTTTGCGGCCTTCTGGGGGCGAGGTTGAGGCGGGCATTGTTGATTGGGCTGGCGAGGAGTGATAGCGGAGAGCGGTGGGAATGTGGAATGATCTTTGTTGTCTGCCGACTCTCTGTATACCGCGATGTAGCATGGAACGTGTTCGCGTAAGCTTACGGTCTATGTATCGTAATACTAGAATCTACATACCTCGCAATATTGAAGCAAAGGTGGCGGAGATGATGTTAGGTTTTCGGGGGTTTCCCGGCTAATTCATACATTCATACCAGACATGTCTAACGGTACGCTCGAGTCTTGACGGGTAGCCGACGCGACAAAACCGGAAACATCCAGCAGCTGGGTAAGATAGAGTCACAAGTGACGAAAGCACGTCCTCAGCGATCAAAAAGTGGGATAAGATATCTAATGATGCTCTATCTAAAAGCCAAAGCAATACCAAACGCTCAACCCTCGCTAATCCTCCAAGCCCGCATAGGCAGACTCTGCAACTTCTGTGCCGCAGGCCTAATAAACCCCCAGAAAGTCACCACGCCAAATATCACACACAGTATATTGACGATGTAGTAGCCATCCGTCTGCATTTCGCACGTCCCCGCACCGTCTATACATCGATGCTTTTCTGCTTCCAGGACGCAGCTGAATGACTGTGTGATCAAACTGCCTTTTAGCGCAGAGGTATCTTTTGGTGGTGAGGAAGGTGGTATACAGGTGGCGACGGTGAAGGCGTCGACAAATTTCAGGACGAAGTAGCGCGGGAATGTGCCGCCGAGGTTGCTTACACTGGATAGAGGAGGTTAGCATTCGTTTGTAACGGGATAGCGGAATGAGATGGGACGTACGTAGCAAGCAGGGTCATGTATGTCCCGCCGATAGCTGGATCGGCGATCTTGGCGTGAAAAGCCGAGATCGCGACAAACATGACAGTGCTCATAAAGGTACTGAAGACGTGCTCGACAATCACCAAGCAGAGGTACCAGCCGGTTGTGCCGCCTGCGGGAAACGCCATGACCACTACCTGGGCGAATACGGCAGCTACCAACCTTCCCATGAAAGCTAGCGACCAGACGGTAATGGGTTTGTACTGCTCGCTCCACTTGCCAGCGTAGTAGCCTAGACTGATTTCGAATGGGAAATCGATGAGCACAGTCAGCGCTAGGTCTTCCTGGCTGAAACCCTTGTCAAGCAGCTTGAGATTCGTGACGGCGTCGTTGGCCTGAAAACCGATCTTGGCGATCAGGTGGATGAGGATGAAGATCTGGATGTTGCGGAGTTTGAGGATGCCGCCCATGGTCTTGTACACGGCCAAGATGCTGTCCTTCTCGCGCGAGCGGTCTTCCTTCTTCAGGAAAGCGAGACCGAGAGTGACAATCAGGTAGACCCAGCCCCAGAACTGGAGGTATGAATCGAGCGTCATTAGGCCTTCGACCGAAGGTGCGGCGCGGAAATACTTATTAGCAAAGTCCGGCGACGATAGTGCCAGAAAGACCGTGTAGGACAAGAAGTGGCCTGCGGTCAGGCCAACAGTCTGCGCTGTGCTGGCGTAAGATAGATTGGAAGGGGAGAGCAGCGTCAATGCCCAGCCATCCACGGCAATGTCCTGTGTAGCGCACATGAAGACGAGGGCGAACCACCATCCTGTGAAGCCCCATACACCAGCCCCGTTATTCTCTCCTGCCTTTTCCATCATCTCTTGCGCTCCAGAGCCTAGCCAAAGCATTCCAACACCGCTCAATGCCTGTATAGGCAGGATCCAGCTCTTTCGTCTTCCGACCTTTGCGCTCCACACAGCATCTACAATCGGGCTCCAAAGCAGCTTCAGCGAGTACGGATATGACGCCAAAGAGTATACACCGATCTGACCATAGCTGAGGTGGTGCTTGAGCAGGAAGGGTACACTGCCGCCGGCCAGCCCCATAGGTATGCCTTGTAGGAAGTAGAGCAGGACCAGTAGTAAGAAGTTCCGTCTGTCCGCTTCCGGCAGCTCGAAAAAGCCTTTGCTCTGCGCATCATCGCCATCTTTTGTCGGCACGGGCGGTACTGCCTCATCTAAGCTGAACGAGCTCCGCTCCATGAGGCGTGCGGTTTGTGACGCGCTATCTTCGGGGAGGTCCAGTGAGGAGGCGTGCTTGCCGCGTTCTCGAAAGGACCCATTCATGTCCGTCGATGTTGATGCAGGTGAGAAGGAGGAGGATGTCGAGCCGTTGGGCTGATGCTGCCTCCCACGCGGGTTTGGGGAGCGGGACTTGGCCTTTTTCTGTGGCATGTGTGAGTCGTGTCGGTGTCGTTATCGGATAGTGATGTGCGGGTGTCGTGGTCAGTGTCAGTAGTAGTAATGCGCAAAGGCGCTGGCTGCCCTGTTGCTCGTTGGCTATGTTTGGAATGCTTGAATGATCGTAGCTCGTAATCTCCGTGACCCTTTTCTTCAGCGTCTCGCGGTTGTTGATGGCGCAGGGGCAGGATGAGACCAGGCGATCTCGAGAGACGTGTTGTTGTTGGCAGCGGAACACTCAGGCGGCGTGGCCTTTTCTCTCCCATCCACCACAGGACTGCGGCATCGAATAGGCGGCAGTGGAATTTTAGTAATCGACTAGAGTCCGGTGTTGCCCCTCGTCCCGCGCGTGGCGTCTCGCGATGTGACAATCTGGCCTCTGACTTTCGCAAGCTGCCGAATCGTTCAGGGTTCGGATGTGCAAGAGCCGTGGCCCGGGGAACTTCCTACTTTAAGGTACCTTATGTCTGGCTGCAGGTACCCGCTCACGTGCCGGCGAGAGAATCGTCCTGAACCAAGTAAGAGAATGCTTCACTACACGTACCTTCCTAGTACGTGCTGATCCTCAGTGAAGTTTTGGATGGTCATGTACCAGCTGATCGGCAGCCTGACACCAGCTCGCCGCCGCCATGAGGATACTGTCGCGTACTCTACGGCAAGCTGAAGCGAGCCTACGAACCTCCTGCATGCCGGGAATGACGATCACAGCAAACGACACAAGACACAATGATAGAGCCTCTGATATCTGAAACAAGAGGCAATCGGATCTCTTCGGGCTTTGCACACGACATGTATACAGGTGCATTGTATTTTTGATCTGTGAGAACGTGAAGAAGAAATGGACAGCGGGAGCAACAGACAGTTGGAGATTATCCAGATTAGATACAGGCCAACTATGGAGCCAGAGCCTCTACTAATTCGTCCAGTCGTCCGTTCTCTTCCTATACCTGATGAAAATGGACCAAATTGTGCTTACAGTGGAGTCATCGCAGGCGTTTTGAGGTGCGTAGAGCTCACACAATTAGAGACTTTATATTCCCCATCTTTGAGCGTTTGTTGATCGAGCTCGGTGTAGACCGTTCGACTAGAAAATGTCAGCGGATATGTCAACATCTCGCTAACATGTAATCTGAGTACACACACAGCATAAGGTCTTGTATAGTCGCTGCCGACTCTTGTGCAATTCTCTCGAGCCTAGAGGAGGTCAACGGAGGACCCATTTGCTAGCGGGAGAAGGCTTACTGGGACTCCCGTGACTGAAGCTGGTCCACCTGCTGGTTCGCAGGGTGAGGGTATCTCGCTGCAGCTTGACTACTCGTGTCCTAGATGGAGTCAACACCATCGACGCTGCAAGAGCCATTTCCTGTATAAGATGTGCTGCTTGGTTGTTGGACTTCGTCGAGGCGAGAGCTCTGAGCAAACGCGGTTTGCTAAGGCCACTCGATAGATATATCGACATTCGGAGAGATACGGAAGTCAGATCAGACATCTCGGCACTGGCGATCTGTCGTTTGCGCGTTCTCGAAATCCTTTGGGATAGAGATGACGCTTATCATATCATCTATACAGACCGAGTTCGTCGTTGCTTGCAATCCAATAAGGTAGGGCACAGATGGCGCAGAATTTGAGACCGGCGCGGCAGCATATCGCATAACCTGTATGCACCTGCCCCGGGCGCCGAACAAAGACGTCGCTGGACTCACTCTGCAGTTAAGGACGTCTGATGTGTCCATGCGCATCGTTGCTCCCGAGAGCCAGGGGAAGGACGTGAAAGAGTAGGAAAGGCACGCGCGGCGCTCCTCAGTTGCGGCGGCGTATTGGAGCAGCATGAGGAACATGGAAGCAAGTCTTGCTGGAAGGTTGATGTAATCAGACATTGTCTGTTTTGGCGTCATTTATTCGCTTGGAGGAGCGCAGCTCTGCTCTTTGCAGCACAAGCTCTTACCCTTCTGACCGGCAAACCGGCGGCTCCCACGAACAAGCCGCCATAGCTCTATGCACGTCAACACGACTGGCAGCAGTGTACCACCAATATCTCTTCACTTCATCCGTCCGCGCCAAAACGCCAGAATAATCTCTTGCAATCCCTCCCTCTGTCTCAGCTCTGATCCGGACGCACTCTAGATAGAACGCACGGTCTCGTTTCATCTGAACAGTATCTCGCTGCGTCCAGTCGAAGACTCCTGAGTGTTCTTCTACTGGTTCATAGGTAAGAAAGCGTGGATATTCTGCTGCGAACTGCAATGGTAGCATTTCTGCCCAGCCAAGGTCGATAATGCCTTGGACATTGAAGTCGTTGTCCACGATTACATTGTTGCTTGATAGGTCGTTATGGACGAGCACGTGAGGTGCATCATCGAGCTCAGGCATCCAATAATTCGAAATCAATCTTCTTTGGTCCTGGCACTGGGCAACCGTCCCACGGAAGGTGTTAGCTTGAGCTCGGGCTATTTTCCGATCGATCTTGCGTGTGATCCAGTCTAGTGCCGTAGGTCCTGAGAAAATTGTTAGCATCATCATCCATTAAAGAGTTGTCACTGATCGCACCAGACTCATACACCCGTAACAAATCAATACTCGCATTCGCAACAGCATGTAGAACCTTCCTGCGAGTCCCCTCGTCTGGCGGAATAGTATCCGACCATCTCAATGGGCTGCCGTCCGCCCAGCCGAGCACTAGGTAAGGTGTATTCAGAAGATTATCAGCTGAGAGATCGGAGGCAATCAGCGGCTGAAACAGATTTATACATGCAGTGTCGACGCGGCTGCGGATTTCTGCTTCTTGCCTGAGTTGCAGGCTAATAGAAGGGCCATGAGGTTTTTTGGGGGTCCGAACACAGAGTCTTCGTGCATCAGCTTCAGCCTCCAGTGTATATATGAGGTATTCTCCGCCACACCATGGTGTGTTCTCGGTGTTCAGAATGAAATGCAATGGCGAGTCGATAAGACTTTCCAGCAGAGCGGGTATAGCAGCTACTTTGAAGACCGAGTCTAGCATGTTGGAGAGTCTTGCATATTTAGTTGAAGGACTGAGTTGGACAGGCGGATCATCGAGACGAAGTGAATTCACGTTGCTACGGCCGACCGTAGACCCGACTCATCCGGGAGACAGTAGACGCACAGGTCGAGCATGTAGTCTGCTCACTTGCTTGAGTATTGTGTGCCTGCCAGTGGATGCGGTCGGCCTCGTTGGAAAATTCCAGAGGAACCACTTGGCCAGCGCTAGAGCCGAAGCCCCAGATCGAGGGCTGTCCGATGTCTAGTCCCAGCGTATGTACGGGGGTCTGGGGATGTTGAATAGGCACGCACCTTTGGCACTGTCATGGTATAAAGTTGGGCTGCAGGAAGGAGCATTGAACTCGAGGAAGAGGTCCGATCTGGGCCTGATTTCGAAGGGATATGATTGGTTCTACCCCGGCGTCGATGGCAGCCTCCCACCACTTGATCATCAGCAACGTGACTTATGTGATACCCTACCTACCTTGTCTGCAAGCCTGAATGTGTTGGTGGCGCCGCCGCTCGTGATACCCAGGTGTCACGCCAACCCGTCGCTTCCTTTGGTAGGCTCGTCAACATGAAGGGGAAAAATCGTTTTCATAATTCCACAATATGAAACGATTGATCACAAGTCTTTGTCCATAGGCTGGGAAGCCCAAAGACAGCGATGCACTGGCACGCGCTAATGCAGTGTCGCAAGCGAAGTGGGCCGTAGAGGAGCATTGTCCCTCTCTCATGAAGGGATTTGGTCCAATGAGCATAGTGTTTGTCGTAAGTGTACGCCAGAAGAGTCATTCGTAACTGTGGACCATAAGGAAGCACCTCCTCTCCCTCGTAAAGGGATGCGGCCCAATCAATATATTGATTCGATGCAAGTGTCGTTCGTTACAATGCATTGGCCCTGCTCCTTCGACAACCAACAGTGGGCCGACAGGAAACGTCGCCTAGCAACTTCGTGATCCAATATCTGTGTTGTAGATGTCGCCCAATCAGCCTTCCATCCAGTAAGTCAAAGCCAAACAAACGCATCATTCATCGTTCAGTCCCGGCTCGATCCATGCTGAGGTCCTCGGCGTAGCATCACGGAAGTCGCAATGCACGGTAAAGCTGTGCATGGCCGCTTCGGTATACAGGTAAGTCCCTTTCCTGTTGCGGAAGCAGCGTCAGTGAAAGAGCACGTCTTCAGTACCAAGGATTTCGATCGAAGGCCTCGCCCAAGTCTTCTCAAACGCCTTACCATTCCGCTTACGAGATCGGACCTCTTCTGTTCTTCTACCTCTACTGTCGTAAAACTCAACCTCACCTGTTCGTCGACCCCCTACATCATGGCCTCTGTGACCGGTGGCTCCGATGCTCTGCCGCCGCGAGCAGTCCCTCAAGTAGCCGCCGATCCAAAAATCCCATCGACCAAGAAGCTTTGGAACCAGTGCTCTGCGGAGAAAGACACCACCAAGTTCAAATAGCTCGAACATAACGTCGTGGAACCTCTGGACAGCCGCGCCGAGATTGTCACCGTACGAACGTAGTCAAGGTACATATTTGAAGGCCGCAAAGCAATGACCGCCAGATGTCAGGCAGTCTGCGCGGATCTTGGAGGGCCCAACCGAAGGACAGGCCGACGTCAATTGCCCGCAAGGACAAGATCAGACTACCGAATCGATCGCGAGAGTTAGCCAGAGCACAAGGACCGGGTCACGACCTGTGACCTTCTCATACGTCTTTCTGTCCAGAGCGAACGACCAAGAGCCCTCCTGCAGCCCGGGAAACCGAATGTCCCAAGACCGAGAAGCACGTTATCAATCACCATCAGATCGACACTACCCAGTCCGTTGATCTGATGCGTGAGCAATAGGCACGTACTATGTACACCAACTTCGACGTGTACGGGTGAGGCGGAGCCGCCGGTATATCATTCAAAGGTACCCTCGAGGCCGATGGATATACTTTTCCCGCCAAGTGCACGAGCGCCAAGGTTGTGCCAAAACTGAAGTACGAGGCCACAAACTACAAGAAGCTGGAGAGCCTTCAGGTCGTGCATGTCCCCGTCCTGTTGGGCAGTTGCAGGTTGAAAATGCCCTTCTTCCATTACCTCTACGGCGATCTGATTCATGCCACGGTGCTCAGCTATGGAGGGGAGCGCATATCGCGATTGGGAAAAGAAAAATCGAGAGAGCGGGCAAGCGAATGTTGAGGAAGCTCTGAAGGCCATTCATGCTTGTACTATGCCCCACAATGGCATCGCGTACCGGAAACATACTATGGAACCAATTCTCCCAAGGAGCTCCCAAGGAGCCACGATGGTCGGATTCGAAGAATTTTTCGTCATGTCGACGGGATCTGACGGAATCTGACGACAAGATCGCGGAGGCGAAGACGGATTGCGAAAGGGAGATAGAGGAGCTAAAGGAGCTGTTCGAGCGATAATAATAAGGCAGGCGGTGGAGCTCTGGCTGCCCGATCAGGGTCCGAGGTGCGAGAGCAAGAATCAAGCGAGTGCAAGAGTTGCTTCTCCTACGCCAAGCAAACATGCTCCGAGAGTCGATAGAAGGCCTTGAAATTGCATCACAGTGATCACAATCAGTCACCACGGCGGCTGAGATACGGCTGGAGACACGGCAAGAGACGAGGATGGGTATACTAGTAATAAAAGTATACGGTCTCCCGCGTACCAAAGCAAGGCACAGACACAATACAGACTTTCAATAACAAGGCTCGGTAATTGCATTATCAGCTACGTACCTGAAAGTACCAGTGGTACACGGGAGAAGTCAATGCGAACCTTGATACTTCTAGGTAAGTACTTCCCAACGCTGCTCGTACCATTATTGGAAGGTGGAAACATAACCAATCGACAGTATATGCGTAGTTGGAAGAGAGCATGCACATCGTACCGTTTTAGACCCCCAAACATATACATGCTATCTCTTTTGATTTAATGCCAAGCGCAGGAAGAGATGTCAACCTTCAAACGCTCGCATCTTCAGCCTTTCGAGTGAGATATCATTAAAGATCACAACAAAACAAATAAATGCGCCTTTGTTGGAAATGTTGCGTGACTATATCTATATATGCGTACTCTTCTCACCACCAGAAAAGAGCAGCCATGACCAGAAGGAAAAAAGAAAAGGTCGGGGGGTTATCATGACTATACATTAACAAGCACCGGGGTTCTCCTCCTAACAAGCCGCCATCTTACACAAGAGATGCCACACGCGTGCGCGAGACAACTTTCTTTTAAAGTTTCTTTCATGAAGTCGCCAGCGGCTCCAAGGGGCACTCGCCTGGGTAGTGGACTTCGTAGTTGGCGACCATGCCGAGGGTGTGGTGGACTGTGAGGAGTGGCGTGTCAGCACGAGAAAAGCAAGAGACTTTACTGACGGCCATTGCGGGGAAGCGGAGGGTGAAGACAAAACTTACAGTTGACGTGACAAAGCACCTGCCAGAGACCCGCACCGGTGGCGTTCATGAAGAGAGTCTTGCCTTCGCCGTCGTTAAGGCCCATAGCGTAGGTAACGATGCCGTTGTACTCGAAGTCGTTGCCGTGCATGTGGAAGACGTGGCTCATGCTGCCGTAGGCATTAACGTACCAGATGACCTTGTCATTGTAGCAGGCCTCGAAGCGAGGAAGGTTGGAGAAGACTGAAGGAAGTTGTTAGCGAGGAAGGGACGAGGATAGGGCGGCGCCGCCGACGTCGTGGAGACCGTCGATGGACATTTGATGAAGGGGCATGGATAACGTACTGTAACCGTTCATCGAGAAGAACGCAGGTGCCCGGCCACCGAACTGGTTTGCGCCCGCCAGGTTCACGACTTGTGGCTTCCAGACCGACTGGTTGCCTGGGTAAAGGTTCTCGGTATCGATCTCCATCCCAGCGCCGGGGAACCCGCCTCCTCCGTTAGGCATGAAGCCCATAGGCGGACCACCTTGGTACGCAGCAGCAGATGCGGACGCAACAGCAGACGCGGACGCGGACGCAGCAGAAGATGGACCACCTTGGGACGCAGCAGCAGGTTGACCACCCTCGGGGCCGGAGTGCTGTTCTAAGTCACTTGGGTCAAAGCCCTGGCCGCCGCCCATACCGCTGGGGTGACCACCGTCCCCCATGCCACCGTGGTGGCCACCGCCAGGCGGACCCCAGGCAGCTCGGGGTTGCAGCCAGCGCCTCCAGAAGCTCGGCTGCTGTGCAGGCTGGGTGCTGCTGACGTTCAATCTCTCCGCGTTTTGCCCCGATAGCCAAGAGTTGCTCTCTTCATAGATCATAAAAAGGAGGGTGAACTCGCGGTACTCAGCAACGGTCTTGTTCATCATGCCTCGACCGTAGACAATGTGCGGGCCGATCAAGCCGGCGTTAGTGTCCTGTTGCATAGCGACGTAAGAGTGGTAACTGTGGACCTGATTACAGATTCTCGGTCAGCAAAACGTCTTCCTACACGTCAAAGCATCGACGCCCAGTGATCGAGCTAATGTCGACTGACGTGGTTCGACATACCTTCGAAGGCCGCCCAGTGTCGGGACCAGACTTTTCTTCCACCATCCACTTGTAAACCACGCATCCGCCAGGCTCGACGCCAGCGTCGTTACGGGGCGGTACGGCATCAGCTTTGCCGAGCACGGCATTCACACCAGGTGCCGAAACATTGGCATACGCAGCGCCTCCAGAAGCCTTGTTGTAAGTCAGACCCATCGAGTGCATCGTGGCGTAGTTGGTCGAGAGGTTGTTGAGGAACATGACCTCGACAAGGTCGCCGACTTCCGAGCGCAAGGTCGGGCCTTGACTACCTTGCCAGACTGGCTCATCGCACTGTTCGGTGAAGGTCTCGTCGGTATAGCCGCGGTAGAGGGCCTTCAGCCACTTGGTACCGTACGTGTTTGCACCAGACATGTTCGCGCGTGGCGAGATTTCCAGGGGCACGCCAAGCCAGTTGTCCCACCCAGAGGGCGCGTAGTCCCATTCGACCTCCTCAGCTGCGACGTAGTAGCGCCTGACATTGCCGCTGTAGTCCCAGCCCGGTGGGGTGGGAGATGGCAGCACACCGTCCATACTCGTGGCGCATGATGGCAGATTGTTCGTCGCGCTCGATTGCGCAGCCGAAAGACCAGCCAACGACAGTGTGATGGCGGCAAGAGACCGCGGTAGAGAGATTGGGCCCATCTTGGTGTACGCAGCCTGCTGTACGGGCAAGGTTAGTATGAGTGAAAACGAGAGTGTTTGCGAGGCTTACGCTGGAAAACTGCTCGGGGTACGGACTGGAAGAGTTAAAAGAGGCGCGACAGCAGTGGCATGGTTGTGATCCGTTGATCACGGCTCAAACCCAAGATACATATCCACAAACGGCGTCATCACAGAGCTAGAACCAATCTTCTTGTCCCGGGGTGGCGGAGCTGACAACGAGGGTTTATTCGCCGACGACCTCGCGCGGTGACATGCCTGACATGGCATAGAGTCTGGCTCTGAGTGGTCAAGGCCGCGGCAGAAGATGCCAATCAGAACTGAGACAAAAGAAAGCGTAGCTGTGCTGTGAAAACATGAGCGTGCCGAAGCCGCAAGAGCAGCGGGACGTGAGGTCCCCAGCGAATAAAGTGATATACAGACGAATAAGGTCTGGACTTCCGCGGACGGACCACAGTGTATCAGGTTTGAGTCCGCTATAGCATTAATCTCAATCTGCTTAAGCGTTTTCTATTACCATCTGCAGCAGTGACTTTTGCGTGGAGATATGGTCACCGAAACATGCTGCTTGATCGAGCCAAAACCTGCCAGGAATCTCACCCAACGTCGTTCATACACTACCAAGTTGCAATCGATAGGATCGCTGGAACAGATGAAGCCGAGGAGATCCGATCAGATCAGGGCTGTGTAGACGATCGTCTGCCGTCGACCGTCGTTGACATCGTTGATGGTAGCTAGCGTGAAGTATGCCCGCCAACTCCGCCGGAAACATGAAGCCGAGTGCCGACAGCTTGAAAAGCCTGAACCAACGCGAGTCCAACGCGGGCGGAAGCATTTGTTGTTGTTTCTGCACATTGCGTAATTAGGAAGCGCGCAACGGCAAGCCGATCTGGCGGCGGTCGAACTGTTCAACATGTTGTCCTGAAAGCATGCCCGCTGAAGTCCCGGGCTGTGAATGCTGGGGGCTGGCTGCGGGACAACCGCCGCGCCTTCTATTATTACCGCCTTGTGCCCAGACGGGAAGTTTCTTGGCAGTTTGGTCAGGCCTGCCGGGGGTAGCAGCACGCCGCGGACATCTTTGACAAAGTCGCATCGATGAACGAGCGCTCCTTCGCAGCGTACGATGAATCGCCATTGCAGCTGTCTTCCGGCGGTTCACCGCCATCATGGAGTCGGATTCGTTGACAGCCTCCCCTTCCCGTGTCGAACATGTTCGATCCAAGCCGCGAGGTCCCACAGTAAACCCACCGCTGTACGACTAGCGAGCCACCACGTGCTGTGGCGGATGAACGCGGAAAAAGTGTCTCTGCTCAAGCACTGACAAGCAGAAATGTCTTCGGTGCCGTCCCTGCATACCTTGGGCTTCTGCTCCCAAGGGCGACGGATCCGAGACTGCCGCCTACGAAGCGCGGTTATGGCCGGTCACACCATTCACCATTGGCCTGCCGCCAATGTCTGTGTTGGCCGTGTGATCAGCACCAGCAGTCTGCGACAGGACGAAGTCCTTCACCCCACCCTTCCAGTCGCTGATCCTGCCATCTTGTATCCTGACCACCACGACTCTTACGTCCTGATCCTCGATATAGGAGCTTCGGCCCCCGTCTCCGCTCCGTGACTGTGATGGGGATGTGCTCAGCAAGGACGCGTCGTTCTGCGCGCCTGGCTCGAACGTGTTGTTTGCCAGATGTTGCTCTCGACACCACCGCTCCTCCTCCGTCCCGCTTTCCAGCACCATTGCCTCCCCATTCATTGTCGCACTGATACTGCTCACTGCGGCGGAGTTCATCTGCATCAGCATCGTAGCTAGACTGCTCGACCGGCCCCCTACAGGACTCCTTTCCCTCACGGCTGCACCGGCTGAGACGTTGGGCGGGCGACTGCTGACCCAGTCGTGGACGAGGAGGGACACGTGCGGGTTTTGGAGCAGATTGATGGTCTTCTTCGACGAAGGGTTGGAGGTCATGATGACGAGCGGGCCGGAGGGGAGGCAGGAGGACGGTGTGTTGTCGAAAGGGTGGGAAGGGAGGTAGGTGTAGTTCATGAGGGAGACGTGAGGCTGGTTATGTATGCAAGTAGCGAGGTGGAGGAATCGCGCATTCTGTAAGCAGGTTGCGACTTCGTCTGGCAGCTTGTCGGCGATGCTAGGGTGGGACGAGGCGCTGCCCTGCCAGGTGAGCGGAGGCTGGGCGTCGGCCATGCTCGGTGTCTAATCGATCGGAGGGCGACTGTAGGGTGTTGTTGACGTGGTGATGGGTTCTGTTGCTAGATGTGCGATTGTTGCCGTGGTTGTTGCTGTATGCTCATCATGCCAAGCCCTTGTCCAGCTTTGAGCGCAGGCAGAGCAGAAACAGACGACAGACGACAGACAAGGCGGGAGAGTTCGAGGCTTGCGGAGCAGCTGCAGCCGGCGGATCGTCGCATGGCTGACAGCAATCGGCGGCACGGCTTCCCCGCACATCTTAACCGCATCTTAGGTACATGTCGGTAATGCATTAATGAATGTGCTGCACGTCACACTCACACGTCCTAGGTGGGCTGCTCTTCCTTCCCCTTCCCTCTCCCACGCGACATCTCTACATTATTATTACCTTATCCGATAACGACCACCTTACCTTACGTACCTGACGGTATACACGCTGGCGAGCTTAGCGGAATCTATGGTAGTATATACGCTCTGAGCCCAGCTTTCCGCATCCTCCAATGGAACCCTGGCAGCTATCATGGCAACCCAGGTGACAGCCGATCACAAGCCTATGCACGGCGACAGCGGTGGCAACGGTCATGTAAATGCTATGCGTGAGCATTCCAGCAACGCGCAAGACTCACCCAAGCGCCGATCGTCCGAGGCCGCCGACAACGACCACGATGGCAGCGGCAAGAAGAAGCGGCGCAAGGTGAACCATGCTTGTGTCTACTGCCGCCGATCGCATATGACATGCGACCTGGAGCGACCATGCGCGCGGTGCGTCAAAAGAGATATTGGCCATCTGTGTCATGACGAGCCGAGGGAGGGTCCGAAGCGGAGCAAGAGTGAGATGGGCGTCCCCGACATTGCCCCTGCGCCGGAGGATGGGAGGGAGAACAAGGCCGTCACACAGATGAATGGTGGCGGTATGCAGTTTCCCGCTGCTCAGGGCAATGACAGTGACAACGGCAACGACAGTGGCAACGGCACCATGCCTGGCATGAGCAACACTGTAAATCCGGCCACAGTCACATCGGGGCCTCGATCTTTAGCACAGCCTCCGCCTGTCTCCCCTGCGCAGCTGCACCGTCACCAGTCTGCGCCCAACAGCCTTGCCAATCCCAGTCAAGGTGGAAGCGCACAGATGCAGAACCTCGACTGGAACAACGCTGGCTTGCAGAATCAGTTCCAGGATATGCACCACTTGCATCCGAACTACTTGTTTAACACTTCAGAAGTCACGAATGAGTATAATTTGCTCAACGACTTCCTCTCCTCCTCTCTCCTAGACGATGGCGCAATGTACTCGACCGACGACGCCCAGACCCTGTTCAACGACCCGCTCCTCTCAACCTCCAGCATCAACGCCCTCTCTCAGAACTTCGGCCAAACACCCCCAAATCCCAATCAGCCTCCAAATCAACAGCAACGGCCCCAATCGTCCTCACTGCAACCCCCCTCAACCAACGCCAAAGCCGGCGCCGAGATCTCGCGGCCCTCTTCAGCCTTCCCCATCAGCGACAAAGCCCGCGACAAATACTTCCTCACAGCCGCCGACCCCGCCGGCCTGTCCTCCGCTGGCGACCGTCTCCACAAATTGCTAAAAGCCAAGTACGATGCCGGCATGCTCAAACCCTTCAACTACGTCCGTGGCTACGCCCGCCTCCAATCCTACATGTCCCGCCACCTACACCCGAGCAGCCAACGCCGCATCCTGGAGCAACTCGGTCGCTTCCGCCCCAAATTCCGCGAAGCCATGCAGAGTCTCACCGACATGCAGCTCGTGCTCGTCGAAATGTGGTTCGAGCGCTCGCTCATGGAATACGACCGCGTTTTCGCTAGCATGGCTATCCCCGCATGCTGCTGGCGTCGCACGGGCGAGATTTTCCGTGGTAATCGCGAGATGGCGGAGCTTATCAATGTACCCATGGAACGGCTGAGGGATGGGCGGTTAGCGATACACGAAATCATCGCCGAGGAAAGTCTAGTCTCATACTGGGAAAAGTTTGGCGCGATTGCGTTTGATCAGAGTCAGAAAGCGATTCTGACCTCGTGTACGCTGAAGCAGCCGGGGCCGGAGGCCAAGGGTAGCGAGCCCGCTGCAAACTCCGCCGTGCAGTCTCGCAAGGGGAGTGAGCAGGGCGAGAAGGGTAAGGAGGGCGGCGAGGAGAAAACCGAGGGCGTGAGAGTGCATAGTTGCTTCTCGTTCACCATCAGGCGGGACAATCACAATATGTGAGTCGCACAAAATCTCGTCGTTCTACACGTGCTTGATTGCTAATGCTTTCCAACAGACCGGCGTTGATCGTGGGCAATTTCCTTCCAATACGACCGCGGGGGCAGCAACGACTTAGGTAGCGGAGCGAAAGGAGGTTGAAACCAGAAAGGGAGGGGTTTCGACCACGAATGATACCCTACATCGGGCGTTTCGGCCTCGGGGCAACCGCATCTGTACATAGGTGTAAAAGCGGCATGGTGGACATATTGAGCCTGACATCTTTTTGCATAGGCGGGAAAGGCATCAAAGAGGGCATGGCGGAATACACGTTCTTGAGCAGCGATAGCAACGGGATTGTTGAAAGGCACAGCAGGAGGACGCCCTTGAAGTCACACATAGCATCGCTAAGGTACCTAAGTCGGGAGGGCGTGTCCCGCTTGGCCAATGCCCTTGGCTTCACGCCCTGGAACGCCAACCCAGCCGCCGAGGAAACACGTAACAAAAGCTTCAAGTCTGTCTTCTCGCGTGGGTATCAGCGTATTGATGTCCTACAGATTCCCACACCGGCATCGCATAGTAGTGAAGAGCTTCACTTCGCTCGTCTCCTACATTTAGCTATTGACTGTCCCCTCGAGCGGCAAAGACACCCAAGTAGCCCTGAATCACCACCCGCTCGCTCGCCTCGCGCTGCCTCGCCATCGCCGAGAACCTCAAAGATCCGTGCGTGCGAGACGGCCAGACCAGAGACCATCCGATGAAAAAAAAGAGTTACTTACCTCGCCGTTGGCATTCTCATAGAGCCTCCTAGTCTTCGTCGAAAATGGCGGTCGCGTTGTTAAGGATAGTATCCACACAACGAGCCTGAAGACTTGCGTCGGCAATCTGAGCGCCAGTATGTGTGCCCATCAAGCTCGGCCTGTTACTCAATGTCAGTCTCATTCAATCACTTCTAAACAGGGTGCACAATGGCGGGGTAACGACTGACGCAAAGCACAAGGCTAGATTGCTCGCTCCCATGCGATTAATCCTCTCGTACTGCATGATCCGATGCAAATGTAGCACCAATGCCCTCAGAGTTGCATAGTTGGGATCCGGCAGGTCGTTGATCTGCTGGTGCATGGCATCCCTACGGGCGTCCTCGCCTTCCACGCGCGCGGCCTCGATGAAACCCCTGTATCCCGCCTTCGTGAACAGCGGATCCGGGAGGTCTCTGAAGAACTGCTTCATCAAAGTTGCGACGCTGTTGACGTCGTGGTAGAAGTTGGCCGGGTTGCGGAATTCGACGCCATTCGGGTCGTGATTGAACTTCTCGCGAAGCTTGTTGACGCAAGAGCTGGTGCCGGAGAGGCGGTAGATGCCTTCGACTTCGAGGCCGAAGTGATCGATGGCGAGGATGCATTGGACGACTAGCAGAGGCACAGCGGTCTGGTCGCGATGGAAGAGGTCCTCCAAGGAGACGCCGAAGACCGGGCGAAGAGGTGGAAGGCGCTGCTGCTGGGAGGGCGACATTGGGCCAGGCCCAGCAGAGCGTGGCGCTTGGTTGTTGAAGGCGTTTTGTTGTACTGGAGAGGTGACTGAGCCTGTCGTCTGCTGAGGAGGGTAGCCAACTGTACGCTCTGAAGGATGGGTCGGGTAGGGCGGCGTGGCAACGTACGCCTCCCGTGTCGGCCGCTCGCCGAAAGCTGGTGACTGATAGCTTCTGTCTGGCAAGCCTTGCGGAGATTGCAGAGGCTGCTGCGAATACTGAGTCTGTTGAGCCTGAGGCTGGTAAAGGTTTGGCGCAGTCTGTGTCTGGAAAGCCGCTGGAGGAGCTGGTTGCTGTTGGTACTGCTGCGGCTGCGACGGCGCTACCGTAGGGCCTGGAGGTTGAGCCGCATATCTGCTGCTCATTGACGTAGGTTGAGAGACCGGACCAGATGTGGCTGACAAGCTCGGTTGCTGAGGTGGCGGCGAAGCTGGTCCCGCTCCAGCAGAGACAGAGCGGTTGGAGGGCTGCTGCGTTTTGGGCGCCAGCGTTGGATGCTTCTCGTATGTGATCTCGCTCGGCCGCGTTACCTTTCCGGCGTAGCTGCCGACGAAGCTGTGGAAGTCTCGGTCGTTGTCGATCTCGTAAATCACATCGCGCATACTCTTCTGGGCAGCGTTTTCGCCATTCAGGGGTGAGACGGCTAGTCCGTTACCGAGCAGCAGCTTCTCGTTGAAGGTGGCATACTTCTGTAGCTGCAGCGTCAATGCAGAGTCACACTCCCGACTCAGCTCTTTCAGTGCGCGAACGGCTTTTGGTCTGTCGCTACGGAGTAGGCTCTCCCGCTGGGCCTTCGCCAGCCTAACCTTCTCCTCGTAGTCGGCGTCGGCAGCTTGGACCTTTCGCAGCAGATCGCTCTCATACTGCTCCGCACTCTTGGGACCCTTCAAGCCTATTCGCCGACTTCCCTTGGTGTCACCAGTCCTCGCACGGTCATAGTCCTCTGCCAGGCTGTCATAGCGCGACTTCGCTTTGTGCATTGCCGCCTCCGCGTCGCTCGCGCGTTTCTCCGCATCCAGCCCATCATGCTTCCACTGCTTCCTCCCCCTCTCCATATTGTTGCTCAGCTCGTTGAGGTCCTCATGCATCTGATGTAAGCTCAGCGCGAACTGCATCCCGTTGTCTGCCATACGCTCATGGACACGCATCACTTCCGAAAGTCGCCCGGCATAGCTGCCGCCACGTGACTCGTTACGCTTGATGGTCTCAATTTGCAATTTGGCCAAGCGCTTGAGACCTGTCGCGTGGTCTTCTTCCAGAGTGCTACGCTTCTTGAGAAAGGCGGCGTAGTCGCGCGCTGACGCGATAGACTGCTTGAGACGGTTGAGGAGGGTGTTGATGCCAATGTCACTGTACATTACATCGTCGACCTCCTTCGGGGGCTGAGAGCTCGTTGGCATGCCATCAGTGGGCGCGGATGGTGCTCCTGGCAGAACTGGACTTTCCGGACGGGAGCCATTGCCGCCGTTACCATCCACACTGTCGTCGTTGGCCTCGCTCGACATTGTGAAGGTACAGGTGGGTATAGTATGTTGATGTTGGAGTTCAGAAAATATAGGGGGTCTTGGTGAAAGGCGATGAACAGATCAACAGTTCGCGAGTGGGTCGATGAAGGCGGGTTGGTTGACTGACAGTGGAGACAGCGAAGCCACAGGTAAACGGGTGGACGACCCCTGCCCGCGCAGACGTCACATGCATTAAGTTTTAGTGATCACGGGCCGCTAGCGCCGAATCGAACTTCACTTCACTTGCTTATCACATCATGAAAAAGGTACCAGAATATCCATGAAAGATAGTACAAAGTAGCAGCATTGCTTCCTATCGCCAGAAGATCTGGCAGTGCAATGACAACAGGCTAAAATTCTATCACTCCAGAGAGATAGCTTGCTTTCGAGCCCCGAGTCCGTATGTCCGAATTTTCTTTGCATGGCCTTGCGTCCATACATGTATGTGAGTGTGGATAAGTCATTGGATCGGCTTCCCAAGTGCCGTAGCAATGCGTTGATGAATGCAGCGCTCAGTCAATCGTCATCTGCTCACGACTAGTGCACCAGCGTTCTACAAGCCTTCAAGGCTCGAGAAGTGCTACGACAGGATCTCGCGCGCCAGCATCGCATCAAACTGCGCGCGAAGCGAGCATGCACTTGTGTCAGCTTGAGTCTCACAATTGCTTATAGGCTAGACGCCTCTCTCGTCATTGCGTTGGCTCCTCTGTTCCCGAAAATTGGTCGGCCTTGACGCATACACGCGGCGATTGCCAACATATCACTCTCCGGCCGCCATCTCAGTATCTGCGAGAACTGACTTGGCGCTTTGTGCCTTCAGAGTCCACTCCACGTACCCTGTTCATATCGGGTAGGTATCTCAACATGCTCTTGCTCGGCTGCGCCGCTTTTGGGTGTGCTTGCTCCGTCATAATCACAGCAAAAAAATCGGTATTGAGCTTCAATGAGCAAAAAGAAAACCGTTGCATTGCTACGTTGTTCATCTCGGAGGGTTTGGTTATGTATCCATGCTATTGCCAACGGACAAGCTAAACTGGACCTCTGTGTCTTCGCGTTCGAAGCGAGCTTTTGTTATGGCAAGTGGTGTTGACGACTAGACCAAGCACTCTCTTTTGAAGCGGACTGTTCAGGCCGTTTTGGCTTATTGTGAGTGTAAGTATTGAACCGAGTATCTACTAATTGATTGATTGACCGACGTGCTGCCGGTACCTCAGTCGCGAGCCGAGCACGTGAGAGAACGTCTAACTTCAAATGGAGTCTCACACTGTTGGATGCTAGCGGCGTTAATTAGGTCTCCGCATATTCTTTTCCTGCGCTCACTTGCTCCAGATCCTCAATTATTTAGTTCTCACAATACGTTTGTGAGTAACGGTCTGGGCTAATAAAATGGCGCAAACCTCTAGTATGCAGTCCGACCGGAGTAAAACTTTACTGGAGCTCATTTGCTATCTTGCCGGAGCAACAGAAGTGGGCAAGACTTTCGACTGCTAAGGGAGAAAGGTCCGCTTTGCTAATCTACAACACCACAGATTGCACAACCACGAGACTCTTCGAGACCTTTGTCCGCTGCGAAGACCTGTGCCACAGTAACAAGTGCCCCTTGCCGCAAAGCCGGCCTTCCATGGCGAGACATATGTGGCTTGCCTGCCGACTACCTCTTCAACAACCGTAGAAGAACATGCATTGACTGCCTCAGCCCGTTCACCTTCTTGAGAAAGTATGTTTACGATCGTGGCGAACGACCACACCCTGAAACGTGGGTCACCGCGACCTCTTGCTGTCAAAAATTCATGAATGTGTCGTAGGGGAATTGGATTTTGCGCGGTACAGGCAATAATCTTCAAGAGCTGTGCAGCGAGAGAAACCGAGAATCGTTCGCTCATGGAAGGGACCCCAAACTTTGTGTTTGACGATATGTCACGCTCTAGGCGGAGGTGCCTGCCCTGCGTCAGCCAAAGCGCATGCAGCAGCTGCCCAAATATGCTCTGGCTGACGAGCATGACATTAAGCTTTCTGGGATGGGAACAACATCAGACACCAGACCGGAACGCCACAGCTGGTCCTTCTGCACACACTCATGGATCGACGGTTCAAACACTGTTCAACGTCGCTCGTGTGAACCCTATCACTCGTCCGATCTTGTCTCGGCTCTTTAGACACGCGCGACATACATGCAACACTCGAGTGGAAGCTCAAACATCTTGACGCAAAAGGACTTGGCAGCGCATCTTACCAGCGTGGCGCACCGGGCGTGCCTAAAGCAGCAGACTCAGCCTGCCAAGAAACGAAAGCGAGAATCTAGTGACAATTCAGGAAAATTGACGGAGGTAAGCTGTACCTGAAGGCACGATGTGGAGGAAGATGCCGATTTGCTCTTCCAGATCGATCCCAAGTCAAAGATATGATGTAGTCCCAGTCCGACCAGAGACCACATGTTGTAAATGCAAAGGTTTCTGTGTGACTCGCAGCTGCCTTGCCAACCACACAGCCTGACGCTCATCCCAACGTGCCTTGTTCTCGCTCCGCTCAGCTTCGCGCCGCTGCTTCTCGATCGACTCCCTCTCCCAGCTCAGCTCGCTCGGCAGATACACCGATTGCCCCTCCACTGGCGCGTGCGGAGTCGAGCGCACGGCAGAAAGCGGCATGGCGTCCTGCGCCTTCTCCAGTGTCCACACCAAAAGGTGTTTGGGAGAACGGTGCGGGTATATGCAGCCTTCGGCAAGTGCACCAGCCTTCACATTCGCTCTCGGTTTAGATGATTGAGCGCTTCGTGGCGCGCTTCGCGGCTGTAAGGCGAGGCGGTAGCAGAGTCCGGGCGGTCTCCTTGATTTCGCGCCCTTTGGGACTCTTTGGCGCTGCCTTTTTGTGCTTTGCTGGTGTCTTGGTGAGCTTGGGCGGCGGCGCTGTGGTCGTCGCCGGGACGCTCCCCATGCTATTATGTTTGACGACAATAAGATGAGGCTAACATGTGTGTGAGGTCTGAGATAGTCACATGCACATTACAAGCAAGCTATCAAGAAATGCAGTACTTGGCGACAATATGACGAATTCATCGTGTGAGAGGTCGGAAGTTTTCTCCGTTCACTGATGGCGTAAGACGATTCATTTGAGCACGAGCACATTTGCGTGCATAATGACATTAGCCGTGAAGGAATCTCACCTTCACATTCGCTGCGTGGCGTCATGGGAACGCGAGCCCAATCTCGTTCGAAATGGCGATGGCCTGGTCGGTCCACTTCCGAACAACAGGATGCGCAGCCGCCACTTTCTCGAAGGTCGTGCTTTCATTCTCCTGTTCCTGGCCTGGCACATCGTAGAGCCAGATGCCGTCCTCGCCGAAATACGCTGAGCCAAAGAGACTCTGTATCTTCAGCTCCTCATCTGCTTCACCGAGCAACTTCTGTACGTCCTTGCGACAGACGCTGCTCCCATTCGCGCTTGTTGCGACTTCGTTCGCCTGTGAAGCGCTAGGCAGAGCATGTCGAATACCTTCGAGTGCACCAAGACACCAGCCAGCCTTCAGCCCAAGCTCCGCCCCGAGCGTATATCCTTCATCAAACCCTTCTTGCATATGCTTCTCCTTGCTTACAGCAATGCCTTCACGGTAGCCGTTCGTCACATGTAGGCTTCTCAATCGCGGTATGTCGGAAGGACCCTCATTCGATGGCCCACCGCTGCTGCCATTTTCAGTTGGTCGACCACCAAGTAGCGTAGGTGATGCAGGCGCGGACCCGAAGACGTCGTCGAGAGGGTCTATTCTCTCTTCATCATGTTGCTGGCTGCCTGGGGCGCCGGTCACAAAGATCGCGTGGTCATCCCCATCTCGATGGAAGGTAGGAGCATCGCGGAACATGGTGTGATTGCGACAGCTGCCATACTACTTTGCCGTATGAAAGCTTGTTGATGGCCGGACTATACCTTCGGTTGTTCGTGGTTTGTCATTTCAGTACAGTTTCCAGCCGGCAACTGGAGACTCGTCGTCGGCACTTCGGCGGAGATCGCCGAGAAGCCCTAGGCTTACTATCCAGGGCGACCTCACTTCCCGACAGTTGACGAACGCTTTCGATCACCCATGAGGTGTCTCTGAATCGCTCAGTTCTCTTGCGGCGATATATCAGGACATGAACAGCATGTCATGTTCGTGCGGTGAGCAAGCAGACCAAAGCCAGACTCTTGCCCTCTCATAAAAAACGATTTTCTGTCTGACCCAGCTAGACCTCCAAATTCAAATCACGTGCTTTTGATTGACGGCAGCCGATGCCGGCAGAGCGACGCGCCGGCTCGATGCCTCGGGTGCGCTAAGGAAACTTAGATTTTCGCTCCGACAGTCTCACGAGTGACAAGACTCCCCTGCGATAAATCGTCCTACTCATCGGCACTGGAGGTCGGTAGCTTTATGATCATGGCTCAGGTAGAGTCAAAGAGCAGTGAAAAGCGCACTCCGCTTCAGTATCTGCTGCTTCAGGTCAAGTACTCTCTCCTCTCATCCAGCATCACTCTCCGTGCCCTCCTTGTGCAAAACAACGTGTCCAGGCGTCGTCAGAGTCCCATACGCGCTCTGCCAATCTAGGAACATACATTATGGACGCCTCAAGAATAAACTCGCAAGCCACCAGCAAGAGGACCTCATATGACGAGAAAGAAACGCCAGGCGCCTCTTCTGCTCCCTCAGAGCACGGCGATCTCGAATCAGGCTTCACCAGCATACCGCAGCGCGCACGTACCAAGGTCGCGGAAGACAAAGAAGACGGTGCACCACTCGGTATATCACCATCCCATCTTTCAGTACCTCCGCAAGCAGGTATTCCCAATGGCGGCTTTCAAGCATGGCTGCAAGTATTCTGCGGCTTCTTAATGTTCTTCAATAGCTGGTACGCCCTCCCATTTGAATGCTACCGTTATTAAAGCGTACTGATCTCATGTCACAGGGGTCTAATCAACGCCTTCGGTGTCTGGCAAGACTACTACTCCACCACCCTCATCCCAACGCAGTCCAACTCAAACATCTCCTGGATCGGCAGCATCGAAGCCTTCCTCCTCTGCTGCTGCACCATCTTCGCCGGCCCGCTCTTCGACCGCGGACACGCTCGCCCCTTAGTCTGGGTCGGCAGCTTCATGGTCGTCCTGGGCATAATGATGACAAGCCTGTGCGACAAGTACTGGCAGCTAATGCTCGCACAAGGCCTTTGCATGGGCTTAGGTGCCGGCGGACTCTTCATCACTTCTATAGCGATTATACCCAGCTACTTCGACACGAAACGCGCCTTCGCAATGGGCGTTGCAGCCTCGGGCTCGAGTTTAGGCGGTGTCCTCTACCCCATCGTCTTCCACCGCCTACAACCCCAGATCGGATTTGGCTGGGCGACTCGCGTAGTCGGCTTCATCGCTCTCGCGACCCTTCTAATCCCTTGCTTCTGCATCCGCAGGCGCACTCTGCCGGCTCCGAGAAAGAAGATCATCGACTTATCCGGCTTCCGCGAGCTACCATTCACGCTCTTCTGCTTAGCGGCCTTCATCGGCTTCATTGGCCTGTACATCCCATTCTTCTACATCGAGCTCTTTGCAGGCGAGCAAGCAGGGTTGGGCAGTACACTGGCGTTTTATATGCTGCCCGTACTATCAGCCGGAAGCATTGTCGGTCGTCTTCTACCAGCCTTCGTTGCAGACTTCATGGGCCCGCTGAACGTCCTATCAGTATGCACCGTCTGCGCCGGTTTGCTAGGGTTCTGCTGGATAGCCGTGCACCATACGCTAGGCGGGCTGATCATCTGGGCGCTGCTGTACGGCGCCTTCTCTGGGGCGTTTGTGAGTCTGCAGCCCAGCACCGTGGTGAGTATCACGGATGACTTGAGCACTGTTGGAGGCAGACTAGGCGTGAACACGTTTTGCGCAGCGTTGGGAATACTTGTCGGAAACCCTATTGCGGGTGCCATTGTGGATAGCTCGTGGATTGGGCTGCAGAGCTTTTGCGGTGGCACGCTGCTTTTGAGCTCGGTGTTGGTGCTGATTACGAGATGGTCGATAGTGGGTTGGCAAGTGAAGAGTAAGGCCTAAAAGATACCAACATGTAACAGGCTTACGAGTCAACATCATTTGCTACTCCCTTAGCGGATCTGGTCGGCATGCAATGACTCTGGGCAGTGTACCGCGCATGTGACCGATGTACACCCAAAATGGGTGTCATCTGGCAAGAGCGCCACAGCCATTGTCGCGGCGCTGCACGCTGCATGTGTAGAGGCGCAGAAGCGAGTGGCAAGATCCTGAATAACAAGCGAAAACAGTAAAAGGGCGAACATGCACGGTGAGTAGAGTTGCAGTGAGCCAGGTCTCATGTCGGATTTCAAGACTCATCGGCCTATAATACAGGGGGGAGTTCCTTCCACACGTATGATACATCAGCTGAGTCTTAGCCGCTCCTACACACCATATCCGTATCTTACAAGCACATCCTAGCCTTTATTAATCTTGCCCCTCCAATCCGCGATATGATCGTTAATCACCTTGGACGCAGCATCCACAGTAAAGTTTCGTCCAATAGCCTCAACAAAATCTCCTTCCGGATCCATCAGATAGAAGTAGATGCTGTGATCCACCAGGTAGTCCTGCCCTGGCTTGACATCCGGGGGTGTAGAGAAGTACACTCGGTACGCCTTGCAGACATCCTTCACCTCTTGCCAAGTCCCCGTCATGCCTAGCAAATCCGGATGAAACTCCGCCAAATACCTCCGTATCACCTCAGGTGTATCTCTTGCAGGATCGCAGCTGATGAAAACCGGCTGTAAGACCTCTCCGTGCTTTTCCTTGACTTGGTCGAGCATCCCGGCCATCTTGTCCAGCTCCTCGGGACAGATGTCCGGACAGTGCGTGAAGCCGAAGTAGACCAGGCTGTACTTCCCCTTCAGGTTCTGCTCTGTAAACTCTTTCCCATTGTGGTCGGTCAGGTGGAATGGCCCACCTACGAGCGGTCTGCCGATACCTTTGTTGGCCTCGGCGATGCGAGCTCGTGCCATGCGAGCCTTTTCATAGCGGAAGTAGACGGTCAGGCCGGCGCCGGCGAGGAGGAAGAGGAGACCTGCTTGCCATGAGAACGGCTACGTCGAGTCAGAAAGAGGTTGTAACTGTAGATGCTTTGGGGGCGCTTACGCCGGACTTGTGACGGGACTTGGCTTCCTGGACAGTCTTGTAGCCTCTCTTCGGGATGAATGAGAAGGCTCGGACTTGTTGCTGTGACAGAGTGGTCGTCTGTGTTGCTGGTCTCGATCGGATTTCACGCTTGGGATTTTGGACGGCGGCGAACGTACGCCGTGCTGGCTGGGTTGCGCATTGTCGGCAAACGCCTGGCTCTATGAGACGCAGCGCCCTTGCAAATGATGTGGCCATGGTGTCGGATGGCGTGGTTTGAGACGGAGTAGCACTGCAGATATCTCAATGCTGCCGCTGTGCTTGAACGGTCATGAAGTCAACAGTAACGACTTCGGCGATCTCGGCAGCTAGCGCACGGATCATTGGTTGCCACCCTTCCGCTTTCTTTCTCAATCCTGATCTATCGACGACCACGACAGACACACGCTGCCAGGCGATCCCTTGAGGCGTCACTAGGAAGGAAGCCTCAAGTTGTTTCGTATGTGCAGTCGCGCACCACCTTCTAGTGCTACTTGCTAGAGAGAGCGTGGGCGCTCAAAGATGATCAAGAGAAATGACCTACCCTCAAGATTGATACGACGAAGTTGAGGCTACAAAGACATTTGACTGCTTGCGAGCGGAGATCCATACTACCGTTCTGGAAGCGAGGGAGTAAAAGTGGTGGAAGAAGGATTCCTAGCGAGTGATACTAAGCGAACTCTTATTCCAGACACAGAAGGCAACATGACAGAAAGGGGAACCTGAGATACACGCTCGGAGAGGCTCAAGAGGCCTTTTGCCACGAACACAGCGGATTTCTAGGTTCGGACATGCTCAAGATCCGGCACATGGCAACACCAGCGCGGACGATGATGGATTCGTGCGCGAATTCAATGCGAAAAAGGCGGCGGTGGTGCTATAGTTTAACGCCGATGCTATGCCATAGTAACTAGGCGACATTGACGCCAAGTTCAAGCCTTTTATTCCCAAGCTCCTACGCTTGACCCAGATGCAAATGCTTCAACGTCCCAAATTAGTAGATACTTCGGCCGCATCTTCACCTCAATGTGCGTCGTAGGAGCCGGCATACCGCCCGCAGCGGAAGGCTGATCATCTTCGCGGCGGTAAAGAGTCGGTCCATGCGACTTCCTGGAAGAAACAATCAGCTGATGAGTCCGGCCGTCGTTTTCGGAAGCCACTCACCACTACATTGCACGCTCCCTGGATACTGGCACCATCCATACTCTCTGCGCTCCAAGAATCCGGCGAGCTACCATCAGACACATACACCGGTCCGCAAGCCGTCACTGACCCTGTCCCGCCATCATCCCCAAGCACATTCGCGCAGCCGCTGACCGTCCCGTTGACACACCAATGAAAGGGTGTCCAATCCAAATAGACCCTTCCCCCATTTGGCATGCCAAATCTAATCCACGTCTGAACCGAGCTCGTGGCCGGGAAGCGCCTGCCGTACTTCTCTGACAGCATCATGTCAAAGAAGGCGTCGTTTTCAGGCTCGGCGGCAGAGGAAAAGTTCAGAGTCCGGTTGTTCATCGTGACACCCGTGTCAACCGTGAACTGTGGGTCTGGCATCCCATCGAGGACTTCAGGTGAGATCCTGCGACTTCGGCCTAGTGTGCTGTACTGACGGTCTTCTGCAAAATGGCAAGCACTTGAATCGCGCTTCGCAAGTGATCGTCCCGCCAGCGAAGGGATGATAGCGGCTGAAACATGGCCGGCTAAAAGAAGCGCGAGGAGGCAGGTGATGAGCAGCACGGAGCTGACGCCGGGCACGCGTGCGCGTGGCGCTCCCCACGAAGTCGACGTCGTTTGGCGTATCGTGCTAGTAGTGTTCCTCAAGACATACAGTCCATTGCGCTGCGCGGTGGTGTTCAAAGTCCGGCGCAAACACATGCTGAAGTCGTCCCAGCTTCGGTCGCTCGCGCAGTATTCTCAACAGGTATACGTCTGGACCTCGCCGGCGCCCCAGCATTTCCGGAAGCTGGTTTCGTCTTGAGCCAGGACAGAGTACCGGATGGCATAGGTGACAGCATTAGCTGTGACATTCGCGTTCATGATCTTGGGGAGGATTGGCACCGTGAGGGAGCTTGCTGGGCACTCTCCCCACACGAGGGTGTCGGATATGGATGAGTTGGTCACCATTGTAAGCAGCTGTATCTAAGCAAATGGTGTGTTTGCGGAAGCAGTTCAAGATATACGCAAAAGCGCGATGGCCTAGAGCTATACAGGCGTCGAGAAAGGAGTGGCGGGGGGTTTGGGGGTGGCACACCAGCTCGTACCCTCTTCACCGTTGAAGGTAGGTAGTTGGTAGGATCTCCCTCCGAGCCTGAAGGCTACAGGGTACTGCAACCAGCTCATCCTTCAATATCCTATTAATCCTCGGTGGTGAAGGCTTTCGGGTTACTTCTAACATTTTCTTTCCTGAAGAATTGTGAGCGCATATGCCCCTCAGGGATCGTGTCAGACCTTCCGATTCGTGAAGTATAATGTAAAGCATCATAAGCAGGATGCGCACAACACATGTACAGCGCCTCCGCTACGATGGGAGCCCGAGCTCTGGGGTAGACTGTGCCTCCCCCTTCTACTCCCTTAAGCCACAATACAGTAGATCGTGGCACTTGCTTGTCGAGACCATGAAAGCAGCTGAGTCGGTATCCGTAGTTCGCGTGCTAAGCCAACAGTAAAAAAACCCATTGACACCACAGCTGGAAGAACGGAAAAAAATCCATCACTTAATCATATTGTCGGCCGTTGACAGGCGTAATACAACTACCCCAATCCGTAGCTACGCGGTGTGCCACGCGACCCATGGTAGGCTACCCACGCCAAAACGGCCGCAAGCATATGCGCGATCGTGGAGAGGCAAAGAAGGACAGGAAAACCATTACCCTCGCTAGCCCAGTGCCCCTTCATCCGCGGGGCTTGCGTAGCGTGAAAACGCCGTCGCGCCATGCAATCCGGTAAACACTTTCCATGCCATGCCATGCAGACCTAAACTCATGGAAGAAAAGATGACACCGTCCTCAGAATAATTATTTACAGATGCAGCGGCCGTGAGGTGAGGAATCCAGCGGGATCAGAACTCAGTCGGATAGCGGCCGCTAGGTGTAAGTCCCAAAGCCGCCGCGCTCATGGGACCGCCGCCTCTCGTCATGCTAGGCGCGCCCAGTCCTCGACCTCTCCCGCGCCCGCCGCCGCCTCGTGCGGAGGGACCCATGCCGGGGAGGCTGAAGTCCGGGTTGGCTGTTAAGATAACGTCCTCTCGACGCCTCTGCACAGCGGAAGCCGAGCTCGGCGGCGCCGCACCGCCATCCATGCGTGAGCCGCCGCCATACGCCGAACCCGGACCAGGCCGCCAATTGGGGTTAACAGGGCGCTGAGAGATCGAAGTAAAATGACTGGTATCGGACCCCTCACCCGGACTTCTGGCGCCCGACGGCAGGTTTTCAAACGAGCGATCGAGACCGTCACGGCTTACCGACGGGGTGCTGTGCTCCTGGTCAGTACTGCCACTCCTAACAACGAGCCCGTTACTACTCCCACCGTCGCCGCCGCTGCTGCCACTCACGTAGCTAGGGATGTTCGAGTATGGTAAGGGGGAGAGGTGGTTGGGGGATTGCGTACGGTAAGCGCTGTAGCCGCCTCCGGGCGTCAGTGCTGACGGTAGCGGACCTGGTTGGTCGTGGTGGCTGCTGCCTACTTCGCTGGCGGGGTCGATGGCGAAGCGTGGGTCCACGTCTTCGTAGTAAGCGTCTGAGCCGGAGCGAAGATGGCGTGGCGCTTGGCGGGGTGAAGCTGGTGATGCCTGGACTGGAGATAGGGGGAGCGCGCGTGGTCCAGGCTGCGCGCCAGAGGGAGCGGCATTTGTGGAATTGGTGTTCAACGGCGGCGGAACATTGGGGTCAGGGTGTCGTTGCGGCTGAGGTCCTGCCCACTGTGCTCGTGGTGGTACGTATGTACTGCCGATTCAGTTAGCTTGGTCCTTCATAAATGCCGAGCCGGAGCTGCTGGCGCACCGGCTCGACGGGACTTGAAGCAAGAAAAGCAGTACAGACCGCAGCATGCAGACAAACTTACCCATCGCCACTGTACACACTCGTACTCCTCTCGCTCTCTCTCCTGGTCGGGCGCTCGGATTGCCCCTGCTGCAACCCGACCATACCCGCTACATCACCGTCACTGTCCCTCAGGCCGTACTCATTTCCAACGGCATTCAGCGCGGGCTGATACCCTGACGGATACTGCGGCGTGCCTGCTGATCCAGGTGAAGCACCGGTGCGCTCGTCCATCTCTATTGCTTGCCCAATAGGTCCGGCCATGAACTCGTCATGATGCATAGCTGCTTGCTGGCCAGGATCAGATGTGGGCGTGGGCATAGGCATAGGCACGGCCTGTGGTGGAGGAGGGGAGCGATGCTCGCTGCCGTAGGGCGATCCTGGCGTGCCACCGCCGTACGGAGATCCTGACGTAGCTGCGCCATACGGAGAGCTTGGCGGAGGACCGTATCCTGGGGCGGCACCGTATCCAGGCCCAGCATATCCAGGCGGCGGCCCTGGTGCTTGCATCCCACCCCTACCCATCATCATGCCCGGCGGCGGCCCACCATATCCGCCACGACCACCGCGACCGCCTCGCCAGCCTGAAGGCGGAGGACCACCCCTAGGGCCTCCTCGCCAGCCGCCCCTCGGCCAGTATCCGCCTCTCGGGGGGCCATAGCCACCTCTAGGGTGTCTAGGACCAGGGGGCGGCATGTTACCCGCTGCAGCTATGCCTGCTGCGCCGGCACCCATGGCAACTGCCGGAGGGATAGGATGTCCGTACTGGTCCCTACTGGGCCTTCTCGGAGGCCCACCCTGGCTGTCAATACTTGGCCGTGCTCCCATCGGCATCGGCGGCCGGCCTTCACTGCCCGTCTGTTCCAGAGGAGGCCGTCCTGTGCTTGCAGATCTAATACTAGGGTCCCGCGTCGGATTCAATGGCGTCCTATCATCTGAACTTCTCCTGCCATCCACCGTGCCACCATTCACGTCGCCGTTGCCGTCCCGCGTATCCGTCCTCTTCATCTCGAATGCGGCGTACGGAGGTACTTCCTTCCCACCCGCAGCGGTCGACTCCGTACTCATCGGAGGCGGGCTCTCTGCCTTGGCGAACCGCCCATCTTCGACTTCGTCTGCCATGAGTCGATTTTGGTTGAGGTTATCATAATAGTTGGCACCGCTCATGTCGGCATTCTCAGCAATACGCTTCTTGCGGGCTTTCCTGCTCACCAGTGTCCTACGCATAGCGCACGTGACGACCGAGGATGCGATAATGAGGATGGTAGCTGCCAGCACGATCCAGCCGCCCCATGCCATATGCGGGACGAAAAGTAAAATGTCGACCAAGAAGGCAAGAAGTGTGACGAGCAAGGTCGGGATCGTAAGGATGAGAAGGGCTAAGAGGTAGCGCGGCGAATGGGCCGGAGAATGGAAATGTGCGGCGACTGCCAGACCGAAGCAGATGAGGACCAAAAGGGCAGCGATTGGGTGAACAATAAGGATAGCGGATAGGCTATGTCGCGTCGAAGAAGGCAATTCGAAGTCCTCAGACGTGTTACCTGAGAAGAGGCCATCTGCACACGATGAGCGGATCAGCATACGCGTTTCGTGGGCGCCTCACGGAGCAGGCAATGGGCTTGTGAGGGTGTGTAGCATACCTGTATCATATCCGAGCTTATAATCGCTGCAATCGTCTGCTTTACAATATCCAAACACACCAAAGTTCCAGCCCTGGAATGTGCCTAGCGGAATGGCATGAATGACCGGTGTAGAGAGGGTGCTGAGCAGGAGGAGGACGAAGGCGACGAGGAAGATTATGGACAGCGGCGTCGCGGGCCGGAGGAGGCCCATGATGAGGCGGCGGCGCGTCTGTCGGGTCAAACGAGTGTGGTGGTGGGTGTATCGCGTACACGCGCGATGCCAATGGCGGGCGGCCGGCTCAGCAGCTCACCTGCTGGCGGCGGTGGGGCCCCTCGAGGTCAGACGGGGTCGGTCAAATGGGTTGCAGCGTCGCCATGCGCGGACCGTCGGCTCGAACAATGATATGAGAGATGCCTTAATCTTGCGCGTAAGGTATCAACGAATCCGCCGTTGTGAGTGTGCGTTAAGGGATCGGAGCTTGTGCGTGTCGCGTACGCGGCGGTGAGCAGGTGGTAGGTAGGCACGATACAAAGGGTGGCGGCCCAGATTCCCCAGCCCAGCCTCGCGCCTGTGTTGTAACTTCCGGCCCCAGCTTCGTCCCGTCGATGGCAAGCGCCGCGGAAATGTGTACCGCAGGTGAATTAAGGTAATGCTCCGGGCCCAGTAGCAGAAGTAGAGTGGCAGAGAGTGGCAGAAAGAACGAAACCTGGAAGGTCACCGGAAGTGTGTGGCTTGGTGTAGGTTGCGGAATTGGTTGCTGCTGGCGAGGAGCAGTCGACTCTCCTCTCCCTCAGCGAGGGTCTAGGCACGCAAGCTGCCAGAGAACGTGCATCGTGCCCACTTTCCCACGCGGGACCCACTAGGACGACTGCCTAATCTAACTTCCCGTCTCCGCCGGCACCGTTGCTTCTTCGAGACGGTCGGGTACCTACTTTGAAGTACTGTACGACCGGGTCTACTTTACCCAGCAGAGGCGCCACTCGCCACGACTTGACCACTTCACTTTATACCAGGCACCACTGCACGTCTCCAAGCCTCACCCGTTTCGCAAGCAACCTGGCTTGAGCTGCGCCACCTGCACCAAAGCGACAAAACATCGCATTCCCTTGGCTGCGACTGCTAGGTACGTACCTTACCTTAGCAAAGAGCACAGCCAATACACCTCCCCGGAGCATCCCTGCACCGCCTGCATCTGAAGCCTCCCCGGCTCGCCTATCAACTCCGACGTTCGCCAGCAAAACGTCGCCGTCCGCGGAGCACATGGACGCCGTGTGGACGAGGCGTGGTCGTGAAAGCCACGAGAGCTGACCATAGGTAGACCCGCCGCATACGTACAGCAAGGTAAGGTACCTAGGTACTTCGTACAAGCCTGAACGCATTGCGCAAGCCTGCCCTGCTATGGCTGTGCAGTCACGGTGGCAGTGTAGACAGGCTGAAGCACAGCAGCATTCAACCTGACAGTGGCGAAACGCCGTACGGACCGTGTGTTTCAGGAGGGTGCTTCGTGCAGACAGTGTCATCATGGATTTCAAACTACGACGAGGCGGATGAGGCATTCCCGGTTGTTTTATGATGGAAGGGAGTAGAAGCTTGGGCGATGATCTGATGCTCTGACCGCCCTGAAATTGTTACAGCAGGCTGCCCTCGCAAATTTCTTCCGTGACGCTTCGTTGCAGAGATAGGATGCGAAAGAGCACCTCTGCGTACAAAGCGCTAGCTGGACACCGGCATACACAGGCCGCGAGAGGTGGACAGGCAGTGGCGACACGACCGCGCTGAATCTCGCGACCAACGGAACATTGTACTCCGCCGCGTGGAAGAATTGGTGTGCGTAGAAGTGCTGTGTACCTGAGGTACCTAGTCGTTGCAGGCGTGCCAGAAGCATCAAGCCCGAACACGCACACTACAGCCTCGCTCTTAAGCCCGCAAACCAAGACCGCGCCAGCGGTTTCGGCAAGTAGTGCTCCAATTCAGACGTGTTAAGATACGACAGATCGCCTCTCGCCTTCTCCAAGTCCGTCACGCCACACAACCGCATCGCCGTCTCAAGCTCATCTTGCAATACTAAGACCAAAATCGTCAGCATCATCTTCACCCACCCCCTCTCTCTCTCACACACACACACACAGAGACACATAAATGTAGGGTGAAAAGCGGGAAAACTTACTCGCAGCACACGACTCAACACCCTCAGTATCATAAGCGACACTACACTGGAACGGCCGACCGACACCGACACCCCTCGCGCCTAGACAAATAGCTTTCAGGACATCCGAGCCCCTACGCACGCCCCCATCAACGTGCACCTCCATCTTCTCAAAGACCTCGGGACAATCCCTCCGCAACTCCATCAAGATCAGTAGAGTCGCCGGAGCATTATCCAGCGCTCGGCCGCCGTGGTTGGACACCACGATACCTTGACAGCCCATCTTCAGAGCCATTTTCGCGTCCGCGGCGGACTGGACACCCTTGATGACGATAGGTAGACGACTGTGTTTCCGGACCCAAGCGACGTCTTCCCATGAGAGCGTCCAGTCGATGAAGGAACCCGTTGTTCGTGCCAGGCCGCCTCCTTTCTTGTCAATCTTGTTCTTCTCGCCGGACTGGTATACCGATGTTGTTTCTTGCGTGCGGATACGCTCGTCGGCTTCGCGCTTCGATACGACTGCAAGGTCTACGGTGATGAATAGCGCTTTTACTTGCTTCTCGTTCGCTAGCTTCTGCAGCATCGCTTCCGTCTTATGCCGCTGCTTGTCGACGTAGACTTGGTAGAAGAACGGGTTGCTGGGCGCCGAAGCCAATATGTCCTCAATACCGTAGGAAGCCGTGGTGGACATGCAATGCACGATCCCGCTCGCCGCGGCGCCAGCTCCCAGAGCTTTCTCGCCTTCGGGGCCAACTGTCTTAGCAATGCCCATAGGGCAGATCCAGACGGGCATAGCGACGTTGCAGCCGAACATGGTCATCTTGGTGTTGACACTCGCCACGTTTCGCATGATCCGGGGTCGGAACCAGAGTTTCTGCCAGGCTGATTTGTTCGCGTTCAGAGTCAGAAGGTCATTTGAAGCGCTGGAGACGTAGGCATTGGCTTTTCGTGGACCAGATTTGGCGAAGGCGATCTCGAAGTCGTCTAGATTGATCAGGGACGAAAGTGGTGGCCGTTCGTTTGGGTCAGGCTCCGAGGCGAGCTCTTCCTTCTGCGCATCGATCCAGGTTTGCGTGATGGTCGTTTCGTCAAATTCGCCCTTCTTGTCGGAATCCGAGAGCTCCTTCTCAATCAGGTCTGCGGCGTGGAAATCGTTGTAGGTCTTTGATCCGTCTCTGCCAGCGTATTTGTATATCACTGAATAGGGTCAATGATTTTCATCGACTGTTGTTACCATGCAGAGTATTGACGTACTATCTGGTCCACCAGGGTGATTTGGGGCGAAGTTGGTGAGATCGTAGACTTTACCATTTACCACCATCCAGATGTCATCTGGAGTGGCATGCTTTGTTATCTCCGCGACAGACACCATGTTTGCCGTCTGTTTGAACAGTATGAGGAGGCCGAAGTCAACGAACAGACGAGTGAGCAGCAGAGAGCAAAAGACGATCGGTCGAAGACCAGATGCTTACCGTTGGTAGCGGACAAGTAAAGGCGGCGCTGAGAAAGCGAGGCTATAAAGTGAGCGGTTTGTCCCCCGCACCTGGTCGGAAGATATGCCGAGCTGGATGCTGCGGAGCGGTCAAGGACGAGAGTATACGTGAAGTGAGACTTTTGAACCCGCACCTGACTTGGAAGACTTACAGCATCGAACCTACCGTCTCTGCCGTCAGGATATCACGCTGCGTGCGGGCGTTCAAGTGTGTTAACGGTGTCGTGGTGAACGCATACCGAAGCACGCAACAGACCGAGCTCACGTCCAAGCTTTCTTTGTTTATAACAGCCCAGCCATAAGCTGGGGACATCTGGGGACGATGAGTAAGCGTGACACGAGTGGTGGAGCGGATGCGAGCCAACGTCTTCCTTTCCTCCGCCCTGCTTACGCGGCTGTGAAGCACATCTTAACATAAAACAATAGATCTTGCGCATGCGTACTGATCCATTGTCGAGGAGAGGGTAAGGCCAGTCGTCCGACGTACGGAAAGAAAAGCTCCGCCGAGCATGGAGAGTGAGGGGGGGGCGAGTGTGTTGCGGAAGACAGACTGGACGTTCTTTGGGCCACGGCTTGCGTGGCACAAAAATCAATTCCAGGTCTTCCAAACTCACTTCCAGAGCTCGACGGAACTCCAAGAAGACACGAGGTCGACGCCGGCGCTCGTCCGGAGACTCTGGGCTGACCGGCAACGGTCGTGAAGTGTGCCGCAGATTATCTGAGATCTCGCGCAACCTGCTCCTTTGTTGTCGAGCGATCAAGTCGCACCTGAACGATGAACTAGAAGGCAAGCAAAGACCAGGCGGCGCCATTCTAGCTTACAACAGCAATGGTATTCGACGTGAACGGAAGTTCCGTGGCCATGCGAAGCCGTCACCGCTCAGCAGGGCTGTGGTGCCCTAATCTCCGCCATATGGTCGCGATGTACTCTTCCAACAACCACGGATGCCCGTGACTTTCTGTCCGGCGTCGGTCAAGCTGCTCTCATAAGACCCAACCGGATCGTGAACAGCGCAAACCCCGTCGATGCTGACCAAAGATATTCTTCAAACTGGCATGTAATGTCGTAGTCTCGCGCGCCCATTTGCGTATTGGCAGGGACGATTGCAGTGTGAAGTGGTTCTTTTGCACCCTTGGTCTCTTGGTTGTTCCGTACAGAATCCCATGCTGCTGCGAAGCACTACGCAGCGGCAATGCTACCGAGAAGATGCCGTCTCTGTTGCTGTTGAATGGAAGGCGGTCCTTGAAGACTCGTGGGCAGGGGTGGGAGACAAGGAAGGTGGTAGTGGTCTAGCGCGCTCTCCCGGATAGAGCAGGCGCGCGTCGGTCTTGCCGCCACAGTCTGCACCAACAGAGATTTGTGACCTTTCAAAAATTCTCATCAAGACCGATCAGCTCACCTGTGTTCAGAACCGCAGTACAAGCACAACTGGGCTTACTGAACCTGGCCCCTGGAACCAAACACGTTCACGCAACGCAGACGAGAGACACATATTGAAAGCGTGGCGCCGCCGTCTCTGCCCTACCCTGCAAGCCCAGCCGCATCGCCGACGACTTCAACACATCGCACTGCCATATGTCAAACCGCCGCCGTCTCAACGCGAACGCTGCTGCTCTGCCAGCAAGTCGTCTTCCCTTAGGAACACCACAGGTGACGACCCAGCCTTCACCATCGGTCTCACGCCCCGCAAGTCAGCAAAGTCAGACCTTGATGCCTCCCTATTATAGCGACGGCAGCGACAAAGAAAACTCTCTAGCGCATCGGGGCAGAGTCAGCTATTCGAAAACCATGGCTGCTTCCAATACCTCCCTAGCAGATGCCAAGCTCGATCGTCAAGTGAAGCGCAATCAGAAAGCAGAGGCCACCCTCTCAGCTCCCGTCTCCGAACGACAGGTGTCACGCGGCAAGAATAAAGCTTGGAAGCCATTCGACTTCACAGCAGAGGTGCCAAGAGACGACTCCGGTGGCGTCTTCCTTGCCCATACTGACAGCCGCACGAACACCTTCCGTTCCTTCACACGCGAATCCTCTCTAAGTCGATCCGTGTCGAGCCTTTCCCAGCGCACGACTGGCACAGTGCAGTCAGAAGCAGAGCAGGACCGCCAGGACTCAAGCTTCGCTGAAGGTGGTGGCTTTCAGCTGATCAAAGGCCGCAAGAGTCGCAAACCAAACACACCCTTCGATCCCCAGCTCAGCGCGTACGCAGCGAAGCCTGAAGAGAAACAGACGACTGTCGAAGCCGTGCCCGACCACAAGGAGATCTATAACGTCTTTGGCAACCCCCCGCCTCCGCCAGCTCACCTCACTTCTAACCCCGGCTCAGTGAACGGACAGCTTCAGTTCATTCAGCACACCAACGGCGACATCTCTGCACATCAGTGGTCGAGCACAAGATTCGAGTGGGAAAACATCGGCGGTTACAGTAATCTGCGCAAGAAGATCGAAGGGCAACTTGGATCCAATCGCTTGAAAGGCGAAACAGCATATCAGACACTGCAGCAGAACACTCTGACTTACTTCCGCACCATCGCCAAACAGAAAGAGGCGAACGTTATGGGTTTGCCTTTCGGGCCTAAAGAAATCTACCAGCTCATGCCCGAGCTCCGCGCGGCGCAAGCTCCTACTACGACGCCAGAGAAGTCTCACACTGCTTCTGGAACTTACGCACCACCGCCGGACCTGACTATTAAGCACGTGGCGGATACAGCGACTATCCCTACAGGTCCGCGAAGTCATGCCGTCGGGAATCAGACGTTCTCTTATGAGACCTACCCTGGCTACACGGGCAGCTACGGCGGCTATGCCGTCAACACGGCACAACAGTACGGTTATGGTGGGCCTGGATGGTACCAAACGCCGCAGTCTCAGCATCCCGACCGCTACAGCAGCACGCAAGCCTCAGGCAGCAGCGGCATGCAAGATCCATTCTACTCCCGAGTATCAGGCACCACTGGGTCGATGTATCACGGCCAGCACGCTGTCGCTCCACCGACAGCGGAGAGGTACGTTGACTATGGTGGTGGCGGGCTAGGCGGCTATAGCAGGTATGTCCGGCCAACTACGGGGTCTGACGGACATGGAGCAAGCAACTACGACTACCACTTTCCACCTCCGGAAGCTGGTATACGCACGTTGCAGCCGCAGCAGAGTCGTGCTGGTATTGGGTTCAAAGGCAGCGAAGGGGCGAAGGTCGGGCTGAGGGGCTCAGCTGCTAGCTACACATTCGGCGACGTCTTCGGCGAGCAAAAGTCCACCCCTGGTGGAGAACATCGAACATGGGATCACACTCAGACAACCACAGCCGAACAAGCCTTCAAACCATCTTCCCGGTTTCTGACGGCCGAACGTCGCTCTACAGACGAGAACACGGCGAACGGACAGCGTCCCAAGCCCACTACTCCGCTTAGCGCATCCCGCGCTTCCATGAAAGACCAGCTGTACAAGATCTCCGATCAGGCAAAAGAGCGCAACCTCAGTCAAAGCGACATTAGGACTGTGCTGTATGATCCGTTTCGTTCTCAGACGGCTACGGACACCAGCACTCTGTCTGCGGCGCCGCCACAGCAAGCCTCGCCGGAACTTAAGCGGACGGTCGCCAATCCTAGTGGAATTCCACCCAGCTCGCAGAAGAAACCCATGGAACCGCTTTTGACGCTCGACAGTACGATTGGCTCTAGTCGGGTTACGTCTGCCCAAGACGCTGAACATCTGAGGACTAGCAGCACCGGTCGCAGCAGCAGCATTCAGATTCCGAGCGTAGACCCATCTTTGGCGGGCTCTGCATTCGACGTGAACACTTATTCGCAAAGCCCGACCTCGAAGCCTCCACCTTCTGGCGACAGCAAGGCTATCGGAGACGAACAGGAGAAGGCAGAAGTCAAGAAGACTCGCGAGGCAGAGCTCCGCGAATGGTGGACAAACGGAACCACCTTCACCCGTCAACAGGAGCTCTACGAGCGTATCAGCCAAGCCTTCCAGCCATCCTCCTCCGCCCGAACATCCAACACGGACTATTCGTCACAATCTCCAGCACCAGTGAGTAACCCGGGCTCTGCCAGGACGAAGAATCTTTGCGCCGCCCCACTCAACTCAATGACCGATCCCATGACCCGCCTCCTCATCCCCGTTCTCGAAAACCTCTCGTCCTACGTGCAGGGCCCCGTCGAGAAGCGCAGGGACTACTTCTGTCCATGGGTGACGCCGCCTGATTGGGCCATCGACCGTTCACCTTCGGGCAACAAGTCTTTCTACGACGACGGAGTCTGGGGCCAGCCGCCGGCCAGGGTTGGTCGTGACCCGAGGTACAGACCTTTGTCTGCGGAAGGTGGTTTGGCGGGTATGAAGTTTGGTGGGTTCGGTAGTCCGCAGCGTGTGAGTGGGACGGGTGGCGGAATGCCTGGGGTCGATAGGCGGTTTGCTTTTGAGTGGTAGGGCTGTGAGTCTCGTAGCAGGTAGGGCGGCAGTTGAAGAGCTGTCAAGCTTTACGTGCATCGGATCCGGATAGAACGATGAAGGAAAGGAAAGACTCGTGTGCATGGTATGAGCAGCGTGTAGAAAACCGCGCAGCTCACTTCCAGCTCGCTGTAGTGAGGCCCATTATAGCTGAGACGAAGTACTAGAAATTGTAATGATGGCATCTTTCACAGAACTGCCACATATGAAATTGGCATGCAAGATGCATCCGGGCTACCCAAAGTAAACTTCTGCATCTGCCGTCCCCAAGTGCAGCGAGGATACACGTCCTCGCTTCGCGCTTTCACCCTCATGACCTGGACTTATGCTCTTCCCCCCAAAGAATCAGCAAAACGATAGTAGCAACAGCACATCTTTCAGGCGTATGAAGCCTCTCCTTGCACGATCCAACGTCCCTCCTAGCCCCAAAAAATCTTCGGGCAAGATCAGCCGGGACTCACGACGGGTGACGCGCTGTTTAACGAGTTATCAAAATAACGCGACGAATAAAGAGATCGGGCGGTCTAAACCTGCAGCAGAACGCCCCTTGATCGGGGGCTTATAGGCATGACTAGTATCGGTGATTTGAAGCTTGTACGTGGTATATTGATGGCTGCTGCTGCTCGGAGGCTTTAAGACGGTCTGCTCTTGAGAGTGAGACGGTGTTTTCGAGCATTTGCGACCTGCTTGCCTTCCCGTCTACGGAGATGTACGTAAGAAAAGGACATCTTCGGCTGACTAGCTCAACGCACACGGTCCGACAATGATGTATCGTCTGTAAAGGGGGGGTAATCGTCACTTCACAGCGAAGCTGCAGATACCTAGCATACCTTACCAAACGAGTTCCTGGTCATTGAGGAGGCTCCTTGTCATCGAGATCGCATGTCTCGAGCAGATATTGCGTCAGCTTGCCCTCGCGACTATAGCCCTCGCCTTGCAGATAGCGATCACCCCACTCCCCCACCGTATTGTCATAAGTGGTCTCAGGTTTGGTCTTGCAGAGATGCAGCATATTCTCCTTGACCCCCTTCATAAGCCCTAGGCGAGGATACTCCTATGGATGAGGAAGGACATTGGAGGTTAGCCGGCCAAGCCACTTCAGGGACAAAAAGGGGGGAATGTACAAGCAGAAAGCGGGAAGCGGGGCGTGACAGCGATACATACCTTGGCAACCCGATGATACTCCTCCCACGTCAAAACTCCGCCGGGCAAACGATCCGGACCCTGGAAATCCGCCCAGATTCCATACGAGCAGGCCTGGCACTCGGGCTCCTTGTGGAAGATGACGCTACCGATCGTGTGCAAAGCAATCGCGTCCCAGACAAGCTGCAAACGATGCTTATCCCACGACTGCGGATCAGCTTCGCGCTTGAGGAAGTCTCTAGCGGCGTTGGCGCCGTCGACTTCAAAGCGCTTATCGCTGCTCAGTACGGCGGTATGCGGCGGGTGGCCGAGGGGGAACCCCAAGTCGTGCAGGATTGCGGCGATGGCGTGGGCTTCGCGGTCGCGGGTTTGGGTCTGCGGGAGCTTGTCGGAGATGATGAAACCGAAGAGGAGGGAGCGGATGAGATGGTTGTAGGTGTAGTCGGTGGAGTGCTGGCGGGCGAATTCCAGAGCGGCGGTTACGAGTGGGGTGTCCGGGACCGCGACGCCCGCGAGGTGTTTGGTTGCGAGGATTGGGGTTGGAGGACTCGTGGTAGCTGGAGTCATGGTGGTGCTGGTGCTGGCCCTGCCCGCCCACCGATATCCCGTCGTGTCAGCAACAAATCATGTGTCTCTTTTAGCGAGGGCGAGCCAGCGTGTCGGGTCCGGCAACCTACATCTTTGCCTCTTACAAGAAGAAGGTCCTTTGCCCGCGCGTTCGCAGGAGCTCCCAGGTGTGCGCTGCTCGACAGGCTCCGGGATACTCGTGCTTCTTTTGTTTGAAACAGACCGAGCGGTGCTGTGTTGTGCTGTACTGTGCTGGAGGTGGTGGGGCAACACCCACCGGCCCGCAAGTCTCAGTCCATCATCACATTATTCACGCGCGCCTCAGCACACCCGTGACCCATCAGAGGCTACCTTATCGAGAGACGGTTCCTCGGCTGTCACAAGCCATTGGATGCCGGCTTGCATTGGCGTGCAGCAGGCCCAGCAGGGAACAGGAACAGACAGGGGCAGGTGAAGCTACAGAGGTGAGGATTGGGCGGTGTCGGCCTCTCGCGCCTTCAGACCCGCCTGGACGAAGCTGTATCGGAGCTTACGTGGAGCGACGATAGAAGGCTCGCGGCATATCGGTACTCTACCTGCGCATACTGACCTTACTTACAATACTCCATCAGACTTGTTCTTGATATCTTACCTGATTTGTACTCCATCTCGGAAGCGAAATGGAGGAAAAGATAAATAATCTTCCGAGTCCTCCTCCCGCTGGCGCTAGCACGACGGCCCCGACGGCACCAGCGCAAGAGCCGTCCTCGGCAATGGCCGCGATAGCGGCAGAGGAGAGAGAGGGACCGCAGCAGACTCAAGCTTCGACTACTACAACGACCAGTCCGACTGGCGCCGAGCAAGAGCAGTTTGCTGCAACAACACCTGTACCGGGTGATGTTGGCGATGACGAAGACGGACAAGATGCTCTGGTACGGTAAAGATCAGAAACAGAGCCTGAGTAGGGACGAACGAGCTCACTTTGTTCTCTCATAGGAAATCGACGATGACAGAGACTCAGGCTTCACCGGCGACGATGCACTCTCGTATGCTTTAACAAACACAACCCGCCGGATATGGCAATCTCGGAACAACCAAACTAGACCGATACTGATCCTAGAACAGAGACACAACCTCAATCGCCTCATCCATGATCCGAGGCCATATTGAAAATGGCCGTAAATACAATAGCCTCCGCGATGACTACTGGGGCCCCTCGGACGACCAGCAATTCGAGACGATGGATGCCGGCCACCTGCTGTATCTGCTGCTTAACAGCGATCATCCCACTTTGCTATTCCGATCCCCCGTAGCCAGTCCAGAGTACATTCTCGACATTGTGAGTACCTTTTCCCTCCCCAAAGACGTGGCGAGCGAGAAACCCCTGACATTTGATTCCAGGGCACAGGGTCAGGCACGTGGTCTATCGACGCCGCCGACAAGTTCCCAGAAGGTACTTGCGAGCCCTTACAAGTCGCAATGATAGCTGCGAGAGGCTGACAGCACATGACAGCGAAAGTTTATGGTGTCGACCTCTATCCCCCGCCCACCTCCTGGGTCCCGTCCAACTGCTTCCTCGAGGTCGAAGATGTCCTTTCCGAATGGACCTGGCGGCATCAATTCGACTTGATTCATATGCGCCTCATGCTTGGGGCGTTTACTGAAGACCAATGGGGGGATGTGTACCGGAAGTGCTACGAGTATGATTGCCTCCCCCTCCCTTCCCACTTCTGCGGATGATGACGATGATGTATTAAGTGATATATACAATAGACTGACCACGCTCTCATCAGTAACCTAAAACCCGGCGGCTGGATCGAAGAAGTCGAGCTGGACGTCCGCGTCACGTCCGACGACGGCTCTCTCGGCCCCGACTCCCTACTCGCAGGCTGGGGTAAGTCCACCCACCGCACACCACACCACACCCCATCATCTATAGCGCCCCGGACAATGAACTAACCTCAGACCCCCATCTCTCACCCACCAGGCCAAACCTTCCTCGACTGCGCCTCCCGCGCCGGCCGCAGCCTCGCCACCCAAACAACCATGAAGACCAGAATCGAACAAGCCGGCTTCACCAACATCCACGACCAACTCTTCAAATGCCCCATCGGGCCCTGGCCCAAAAACAAGACGTTCAAGGAAGCCGGACGCATCAATTTCCATCACTGGAGTTCTGGCTTGGATGGCTGGGCCATGTTCTTGCTGACCAAGTTTGGCGCGCCGAAGCCTTGGACCGCGGATGAGGTGCGCGTGTATGTGGCCAAGGTGAGGCGCGAGTTGATGAATCCGAGGTTGCATATTTATCATTTTACGTGAGTTTTTTCTTTTTCCTTTGTTATCTTGAGGTTGCTTTTGCTGTGATTGCTGGGGACGGGGGAGATGGGGTCACGGTGTGAGGCTGACCGGTTTTGTTCCTTAGGCGGAGAGTCTAGGGCCAGAAGCCCGAGAATGCTTGAGCTTCTGCTAGTGCAAGGAGGCTCTGAAGCTCTGGAGGGCTCAGGAGCGATAGTCGCTAGTCTCTCTTGAGAGGGAGGGGTACCAGCATCATACTAGCTAGTCCAGCGCCGTCGTTGAGCACATGCAGTCGGAGTCGGTAGTGGAGAACTGCAACACTACCCTACACTCCCACCTTCCGTCGTCGGATCTTGATATTGTGCATACTGCCCACGCTGAAATCACTAAACTCCGCATTACGCGGACGTTCCTGGAAAGGCTCGATATCATAGTTCATCGCAATATAAGCAATGATGAGCTTCAGCTCATACGCCGCCATGAAGCGCCCTGGGCTATACATCCTCTCGTTAGCAAAAGGAAAAAAGAAAATTTTCCCCAAACACAACTCAAAAGGTCAGAAGACTTACCATGCATGTTTCCCATGACCAAAAGCAAGAAACGTCTCGCTAGAATTGATCAGCTCCACGTGTCCCTGAGGCGCCGCCGGTGACGAATCCCTCTCGCCTTGCTGCTGCTGCTGCTCCGCTGCTGCTGCTGCTTTCACCTTCCCGCCATAAAATCTCAAAGGCTCATACGTCCGCGCATTCGAGTAAAACGCCTCATCATGATGAATTGGCAACACGGGAACCCCAACCTTGGTGCCCTTGGGCAAGAAAGTCCCATCAGGTAGTGTAACCCCTCCAGGCGCCACAACCACCCTCTCCACGCCCCTAGCTTTGAAAGTACTAACACGCAGACTCTCGCGTAAAGCGCTATCGATTTTCTCGAGTTGATTGACGGACGTCTTGGACCATTTCCCCTGACAAGCGGTATGCACGGTTTCCGCTTCGGCGCGCAGCTCGGCGAATACGTCGTCGTGTGTGCCGGCCGCCGCCGCCGGCGGGGACATGATGTCCAGCAGGACGTTGGTGAGCGCGGCGTTGGAGGTATGCACGGCTACGAAGTTCAGCGCGAGAAGCCGTGAGCTGATGGAGAAGGGATCCGTGTCTTTGGGATCGGAGCCCCGAACCGCCAGGCGCGCCATTTGCTCCAAGAGGGTTTTGGGTACGGGAAGGGTTTTCTGGTCGGAGGGGCGACGGTGTGTCATTTCTTGTTTGACGAGTGGGACCATTAGGTCCGCGCAGGTTTTGTTCCAGGTCTTGAGGGCCCGGCTGAGATACCATCCGGTTAGGGGCCGTAGGAGTTCGGGTGTGAAGCTGATGGCGACGGCGCGGGGGCCGAGCTGCGCCATGAAGTTGTGGGCGTTTTCGATGTAGGTTTTGTTGCGGCAGAGCGGGGTGCCGACGACGATGCGGGCGGTGATTCGGACGAGGACGTGGCGCATGGTGTCTTCGATGTTGACGGATTTCCAGGTTTGGGTGTCGGTGCCCCAGGCGAGGTCGATGCTGGTTTGGACTTCCGAGGACATGTCTGGGATGAGGGAGTCCATGCGGAGTTTGTTGAGCGCTTCTACGTGGAAGGGACGCGTGAAGGACCAGGCTGTGGGCGTCGTGTAGAGGAATTCGAGGTCTTTGATGAGGGCTTGATTGATGGAGAGGATGGTGTCTGGTTGGTCGACTAGCCATCGGATTTGGGAAGGTGGGAGGACGACTTCGGGCTGCCATGTCACGAATGAGGGTGCGATGAACGGCTTTCCAATCTTGCTGAACTACTCGAAATGTCAGCAGGATGGCCATGTGGGAAGCTGTCTGTACGCGTACCTTGTTGTAGCCTTCGTGTGCGTACTTGACACCCTTATCGAAGTCTCCGAGATGCGCCTTGACCTGTGCATACCAAGATGGCGTCTGCACACTGGCACCGGGCTCACTAAAGAACCATGGGATGCCCTTCGGGATCACTCTCCACGAGCTTGCGTAGAGGTAGTAGATGTATGTGAGGAGGACCAAGCCTATCACTAGGCCGGGGATGAGTATCGTCTGCCGCAGCGCTTCGAGGTTGACGTTCATGCTTGCTGCTGTTCATGTAGAATGCTGCAAGTAGGTGTATGCATAGCAAATGCGTAATCTAATGAGCGTAAGTAGGAGAAGGGTGAGACAATGAAGAGTTCACTTAGTATTGTTCCTGTCGAGGGGGTCACGCGAGATGGCATCCATTGTTGTACCTCACGGAGTTCACGCTGACACCTGCGTGTCTTCTGAGATGACCGTTGTAGACCATGATGAGAACACGGGTCTTGCTGCTGCCACCAGTCCTCTCAATCATGACACAGCAGTCAGAAGTGCAGCACAAGTAGTCCTCGAAGCTCCTCGTCAGTCCAGACCTGACAGTGACGACTGGCCTGATCCAGCATGAAGGCCTGACTTGGTCGCTCACAGTGGGTGTATGGCGAAGACTCATGGCTGTTCTGGTGTCGACTGAAGCCACCTCATCTCATGGTCTTACCTTCCATTGCCTTAGGTAAACATGAAGAGGCCAGGGCATGCTCTTCTGCAAGGATGCCCGCATCTGGCAAACGCATCTGCTTCTCTGCCAACCTCTACCCAGCTGTCCCTGAGGTGATGAGCAGAACATCGTAACATAAAGTTCGACATCGAAGGTTCACGCTCCTCATCTGGCAGCTTCCCGCCTTGTGCAGCCTTCGTAAGTGTGACGTAGGAGGTACACAACAAACATTCGGACACTGCATTCTTCAACGATTGAACCTTGCACACACGAGATAGCAATACCAACAATTCACCTACCTCTACTATTAAGGCGACGTGTTTACAGGGACTTCAACAAGATGGCGGACAAAATCAAAGATACAGCAAAGCAGGAGGCTGTCGAAATGCGGCGCCTGGCAGAAGAAGGCGTGCGGTCTCGTGCCTACCTGTATCCTATCCAGGTACCTAGCGTAAGAAGCCGTATAGTAACGTATCAGCATACTGACACCGCCGCCAGGGCATCTACTACCTCGCCAGCCACCGCGACCTGCGCAAGCCGCTCCTGTCCCGTCTCACGGGGACACTGTCCCTCGGAGTCGGCGTCACCACATTCATGTTCCTCTTCACCTACGTCCCGCAACTCGCCATCCTCTTCTTCACCTCCGGTCCGCTGGCTGCCTTTAGCACCGCCCTGCTCGTATTGAGCGAGAGCAGCACGCTTACCACGGTCCTCTCGAAAGCTCTCCTTATCGAGGACAGCCTGATAGACACGTTCGACGGCACTCTGTTGACTAAGGGTATTTGCCAACGATCCATCCCCCATTTCCTCCTGCACAAGACTAACCACCTCGCAGGCCACACCGAGCTCGTCGCCAAAGAGCGCAAAGTCAAGAGTGGCGGTGCCGGAGACGCCGTCGCCAGACTCGGCAAGCTGATGGGCAAGCCCTTCGCCAAGTTCACGCCCACCGCCATCATCCAATACCTGATGTACCTGCCGCTCAACTTCATCCCCGTCGTCGGCACGATCGCTTTCGTGGTCCTGCAGGGCAGGAGGGCTGGACCAGCGGCGCAGAACAGGTATTTCCAGCTCAAGGGCATGAGCCAGACGCAGCGTGAGAAGCACGTTGAGGAGCGGAAGGCCGCCTACACGAGGTATGTTTTGCTCACATCACAGGTGTGCTGAGTACTTGCTGACGTATGATTTCCAGCTTTGGCGTCACTGCCGTCTTGCTCGAGATGATCCCGGTGGCTGGTATCTTCTTTACTTTTACGAATGCTTGTGGTGCTGCGCTGTGGGCGGCGAAGATGGAGCAGGAGTCGGGAACTGCGCCAAAGCTGCGTGAACAGGCCGGCAAGGCTGATTGAGAGGAAGTGGCGGCAGTATCTGCTAGCGTTATCTTCGGGTGAGGCACGCGAGATGAGATTGGTCCATAAGGTGGGCTGTCGAGCCTCTTATGCGCCTAGTCGAGGACTCTGCCGCTTGCGTAGCAGAAGTATGGGCTTGGCTACTACCTGAGATCCGTTTCCACAGAAAGAACACTGCCTGTATTGCAACCAGTATCAATAGTCATTCTACTGTGTCACGTTAGTCTTTTCGTCGGTAGAGGATGTACGAGCTGTGCGCCTGAGATCATGGCATTGCAACTTTCTCGTCCCAAGATCGAAAGTCTGAAAGCGGGAACACATCATCAAAGAAAAAGTGGCTCGCCAGACTTTCATATTGTCCTCCTCGAACAAGGAATAAATATCATAACACACAACAAGTAACACGCACCATGTAACCAACTTACAGAAAGTAGAGAATCCGCATCACTGCAAAACAACACCAACACCAACACCAACACCCAACCAGCCCCGAAACCCAAGCCCTCGTAACCTCCACCACCAAAAAGACAAAAACACAAAAAATGAAACTCCCCACCCTCCCCCTCCTCCTCCTCCTGCCTCTCCTCTCCCTCCCCCTCCCCTCAACAGCCCTCTCCAACCGCGCCCTCTGCGCCGCCAAAAACCACAACCTCATCTCCGCAATCAACAAATTCTGCTCGCACCCAGCCCTCACCGTGCCCTCCATCTACGCCAAACACGGCGTAAAAGGCGCCGACAAACACTCGCATATCTGGATTGACGGGGAAGCGTGTGAGCCGGCCGAGTGGGTGCCGAGCGAATATTGTCGGAGTCAGTTTTGGGGGATTTGTGCCGGGGGTGGGAAGCATGGGGGTGGGTGGGAGAGGTTTGGGAGAGGGCGTTGTCAGGTTTGGTGGGTGGGGTATCATCGGCATGTGTGAGAGATGGAAGTGCAGAGCAGGGGAGAGGTGTGGGGGGGGGGGGAGGGGGGAGGATGCGGTTGTGGATCTCGGGTCGAGGGAGGTAGTGGTGTTTTGTAAAACGAGATGATTACTTCTTCAATGGCTTGTTGGCACGTATGTCTTGTTTGCCTGTTCGTATCGTGCGTATGTAAGAATATCGTGTCATCCCCCCATCCAGCTCCCCCTTCCCAAACCTCTACGGATCCGCCTCAGCCAAATCCCTCTTATACCTCTCCTTGGCCCTCTTGGCCGACGCAGAGTACTCCACATGCGGCCTCGGATACCCCAACTTCTCAAACTCCGCCTTCCCCAACCTCTCACTAGGCGCAAACACCGCCTTACCCTTGACATCCTTCAACTCCGGCACCCATTTCCTTATATACTCACCTTCGGGATCGCACTTCTCGGCTTGCGATACAGGGTTGAAGATCGTATAGCTCGGCTCCCACCCTTGCGTGTTATTCGCCATGTCCCAATCGACCAGATGCTCGGCAAAGTACCGCTCGCCTTTGCGGTAATCGATTAGGAGGTTCCCGCTTAGGTACGAAGATGTGTTCATACGCAAGCGGTTGTGCATGTACGCCTCTGCGTTCAACTGCCGCATGCCGGCGTCGACAAAGGGTACGCCAGTCTGACCCTCGCACCATTTCCGCCAGCCTTCGTCATCGTCTTCCCAGGCTACGAAGTCGAATTTGAGGTTCTGCGGTAAGTTCATGGAGGTGTGAGGGGTAGTCAGGAGGACTTGGCGGTAGAATTCGCGGAAGACGAGTTCGCGGACCCAGGAAGCGATGCCGCGGTCCCCAGCGTCAAATTGTTTGTTCTTGTTGTGGGCGAGGGTTTTCTGGAGGACGGAGCGGATGCTGATGATGCCCGAGGAGAAGTAGGGAGAAAGGCGGCTGGAGGGGTCGCGGGCGGGCTCGGAGCGGTGGGCGGCGTAGGGGCCGACTTTGGTTTCGAGGAAGGTTTGTAGGCGGGACATGCCGGCTTCAGTGCCTGCAGGCCAGAGTTCGCGGAGGCGGGTGCGGTCTTCTGCACTGCTGTATTGTTTGCTTTCGGGTAGGGAGGGGACTTCGGTGCTGAAGAGAGATTTGAAGGTTGTTTGGGCGCTCTTGTCGTTGCCTGGGGGTGGTGGGACAGTGTCGAGGAGGCCGGGATTGCTCTTCGTTTCGGCGAGCCAGGCTTTGTGGAAGGGGGTAAAGACCTTCATAGGCCCACCGGCGCCGGTTGTCAAAGTGCCGGGAATCACGACTGTCTGGTCGTGTAGAACCTCAAACGCCACCTCCTTCTCCTCCAGCACCTGCTTAGCCACGCTGACATCCCGCCGGAGCTCATCAACCTCATACTCCATATTGGCGTAAACATGGGAAACATCATTCTCCTTCACAAACTCCATAACCTTCTGCGTCTTCGTGCCCCGCTCCTCCGCCACGACAATTGCCAGCGGAATATTCTTCTCCTCCAACTGCGTCTTCAGCAACCTCAAACTCTGCAGAATAAAGTCAGACCGCGCAGGGCTAGTCCCATGCCACTCCATATCCTTCGGACTGAAGAGATACATGGTTATCAAGCTACCGTTCCCTTCCTTCGCCTTCTTCGCCGCAGCATGTAAGCCCTTGTTATCATCTTGCCGGATATCCTTGGAGCGGAACCAGTGCAGGACATTGCGTGGCTTGACATCCTTTGCGCGCGTCTGATCCGCCAGCTCGACGAGGTGTTCATACGGCGTGTCAGCGTCGATCTGCTTGGCTCTCTTGGTGGAAGGGTGTTTAAGGGCGCTCGCCACGTCGATGTAGTCGTCGTGGGTCTGGCTCTCGGAGCGCGCGTGCTTCTTGGGCGCCGCCATAACGCGGGACGTAGAGCTGATGAGGCGGAAGTGGCGGAACTTCAGAGCTGAGGTGTGTCGTGGTGATAGAGCAAGACGACGAAAGAGAGGCTGCATGGGGGTGATGGAGAGAGGACGTGAGAAAGAAGGTACCTACCTTTGTGAAAGAGCGCGCGCGCACGCAAGGGGCGACGCGCTGGCGGTGGGCGGGTTCCCGCTAGGAAGCATGATGATGAAATGGGAAGAGATACACTTTGCTGGTTGGTTGGTTGGTGGGTTGTGCCTTTGAGATGGTTTGACTTTCCACCAGCTGATTGTACCTGTCCGATCGATCGCGCTAGCATCGGATCGTCGCGCGGAGAACATGATGCCGGCGGAGACACACTGTGCTTCTTTCTACTAGGTCCTATGTAGCTATGTAGCCGCCGTAGACATCAAAGATGGGACTGAAAATGCAACGATGATTTCGTCCCATCAACAGGAGCCGTGAAGCACTTCGAGCGCACCTCACGGACTTCTACCTACTAGTACACTCAACAATCAACCGCACCAACACACAAACCTCGCCACTGCATCATCAGAATACACAGACCTAACAAGCAGATCTGCTGACGATTCATTCATGCATCCTCTCAACCCAGCAGTCAACCCATCACACGCACTGCCGTACTAACCCTCTCTTCCCCTTCGACCTCCTCGAATAATCCGTCTTCCTCTTGGCATCTCATCCCTTCCGTCCGAAGCTCAGCGTACTCTGCTTCAGCTTCCCCGACGAGCCCGCACTAGCACTCCCACTCCCACTCCCACTCCCCGCATCCCCCTTAAGCCCCAACCCGCTCCTAACAGCTTGGCCTAGCGTCCTCGCCGCCGCAGCGAAAGGGCGCTTGCGCTTCTGTCCGGCCGCGGCCGGGGCTGTAAGCGTGATGGCTTCATCGTCATCGTTCTCGTCTTCGACAATGGCGGAAGCGTGGGCGGCAGCTGCGTCGTGGATTGATGTTTCGGGCTCCTGGGTGAGGGATGGAAGGGCAGGATGATCGATCGAGTCATTGGCCGGGCTGTCGGAGAGCTGTTCCGTGAACTTGGAGTTGGAGGAGGAGAGAGTGCGGGTATGGACGAGTTTGTTGCGCTTGGGGGACGGCGGGGCGAGATCGGCGAGTGTAGAGGCTGCACCTGCCGACGTAGGTTTTTCATACAACACAGCAGGCGCAGAGGTCTCGACCATAGTCTCGGTCGTCTGCACGACCTTCCTCTTCCTCTTGGGAGTGTCCTTTCCCTTGACCTCCTCCGTTTCGACCGGTTTCTGAGGAGCCGGGGAACCTCTGCGTCTCGCCATCCTCAAGGCACGCCCACTCAATTTCTCCGCCTCCTCCTTCTCCTTCTTCTCCCTTTTCAACCGCTCCCTCGTCTCCGGATCATCTAGAGCAATCCACCCACGCCACCCACTCCCCCTATCCATCTTCTTACGCCTCCCTTCTTCCTCCTTCCTCGCATGCCTCTGCGCCTCCTCAGCCGCCTTGCGCTTCCGCTCGATCTCCTCGCGCGCCACTTTCTTCATCTCCTCCTTATTCAACCGCTTAGATAGAAACCCCCTGCACCCTTCTGCCCCACAATAACAGATCTGATGGGATGTCCCAAAGTTATCGAAATTGTAGTCGTAGGTCAACTCTTCTCCTGTCCCTACCCCTTCTTCCCCTGCGAACACGCCCATCCGCGGCGTGCCATTCACCTTCACCATTCGGACTTCACAATTCGGCTCACAGCTATGGTTGATGAAACGCGCCATGCTCCCCTTGGTGCCGTCAATGATCAACCCTCGCTCCAGCTCCATTAGGTAGTAGCAGCTGCGATCCTTGTACATCTCGCGCATGCGGCGCTGACATTCACCCTCGGTGATGATCTCACCCGTGTACTCCATGATAATCTGGCCCGGGGCAAAGGTACGGCAGGAGCGGACCCCGAAGCCGCGGTTCGGAGTTTTAAGCACCTCGACGCCAATGTCGTAGGCGCCGCCGCGTTTGAGGCGTTGCGTGAGCTCAGCGAAGGCGCGGTTGCTGCAGTTGTCGGAGCTGAGATTGCAGTTACTTGTATTACATTCGTACTGCATAACTCGGTTCAGACAAACTTCATCGCAACCCTGCTCGCCGGGGCCCGGGGGCTGGCAGACGCACAGGGAAGGGGGAAGGTTGTTTTGAGTGTGCTCCCACAGTTCCTTGGCTTCGCCGACGAGGCGGTTCTTGTTGAGCTGGTGCCAGTCGCGAGGTTTCTCATCGCCTTTGCGCCAGGAAGGGGCGAAGACGTCGAAGGGAATAGTGAAGTCGCGGGTCTTGTCGAGATAAGAGAACATGGGGAGGGTGATGAAGGAGGCGCGTGGCTTGGTGGTTTCGTCGGACGTGGCGTTCGAAGCAGAAGAGACTGGGCGGGACTTCTTCTGCAGCTTCTTACGACCACTGGGTACCGCCATCGGATCCATTTCCGAGTCCTGGCCGACGTACAGGCCTTCCTTCTGCCACTTCTTCATCTTCTTACCCGCGGCGAGGGCCTTCGCCGTCGGGATCGGCGCAGCAGTCGGCTGCGGGATCTCGTGCGAAGGTGACTTGCCAGCTTTGACCGAGAGGCGTGCCTTCTTAGCCGGAGGGGGGGCAGGTAGGTCTGCAAGTTCAGCGTCGAGGTCCAGCTCATCCAGGACACCCTTTTTCCCAGTATCAAGCTGCTTCTTCCATCTTGGCAGATGCGCGTCTTCTACTTCTTCCTCGACAGCGGGCGAGGCCGCAGCCTTCTTCGCTTTCCCACTACCCAGAACCTCCCTCCCACGCTTGCCCAGCACCGAGCCAACTCTGCTGGCAACCTTCTTCACCCTCTCCTTGACACTAGGCCGCCTCTGCAGCTTCGCACTCCCACCACGCTCTCTCTTCTCCATCCCCACTGCACTCGCCGCGGGTACTTCCGGCTCCACCTCTCCCCCTTTCTCTTCCTTGTCCTCAGACAGCGCATCAGCCCCGGCGTCCTGCTCCGCCTCTTCATCATCCTCCACAAGCGTCTTCCCCGTCCACCCGGACGCACTCCTCCCTCCAGCGCCCGCCCCCATAGGCAGCTGCGCATCACTCAATGTCTTCAAATTATAAGACCTCACGCCCCTGGTCCTCGCACTCCTTCTCCCCCCGCCCCCCTGACTTCCCTCCTCGGCAAGCGAAGTCGGCGGCGTCTCCACCAGCCCTTCCCCACCCTCGCGCTCCCACTCGCGGTCGCCATCCCTACTACTGCTATTACTACTCTGACCACTACTCGCGCCGCCCGTGGTCGACGCAACTGCAGCGGCCTGCAGCGCGCGCGAAACGTCGATATTGGACAAGGCATCGGAGGAGTCGGTCGAATGGGCGCGCGGCAGGGACGCAGGGAGGTGGTCCGACATGGCTGCTGGTCTGCTCGCGCCGCTAGCGAGCTCGGCCGCGGCGGTTGTGTGTCTGTCCTTGTGTAAGTATTGATCTTTCTACGTGTGTGTGTGTGTGTATGAAGTCGTGAGCGATGCCCAGGGCAGCGTGGGTGAGGCGTTTGGTTGTGGCGGTCAGAAGGAGTCAAGGTGCAGAAGCGTGTACTTTGTATGTGTGGAGTGGAGACGCGAAGGGAGCGCGTAGCGGGCAGGCTCTCAAGCTCCCGTCCCTGGTTTCGACGCGAGCCAGCTCCCCACTCTGCGGCACGCGTTTGACATTCACCAAGAGTCCTAGGGGCAACTTTTTTTCGCATACACCTCGACAACTCGATATGTTGTACCCAACAGACAATGCCACGAACAGAAGAAGAGAGAGAGGGCCAATAGAGCATCAACACAAGGAACTTACACCCTCATCCAATTAGCAGTCTCGCAGCAGCATACCACACAGTCGCACGGGGCAATGGAAAACGGGCAGCTCAATAGCTTCGATAATACCTAAGCCAGACCAGTCTACAATCTATCAAGGCGCCCACCTACTAGTATGCCTCTAGTCAGGTCCTCTAAACGGCTTTCAATTACCGCGTTTGTATAATTACATAAGGTATACAAGGTAGGTATAAGGTAGTCAGCAGGCCTTTATACTGCCCACTTCTCTCTCTCTCGTACACGCACGCAAATGCGCGTTCTCTCTCCTTCGCGTTCCTGTCCACCGAATCGCGAACTCGCACCGCACGCCCAATAGATGGTATCACGAATTCACAACTTCCCAGTCCCCCAGACCCCCAAAGAAAAGAAAACACCTGAGAAACACCTGTCGTATGCCCTCAAAGCGACATCCTTTGCAGCCAAATATTGCCGAGTTTTCCAATCTCTTCCATCACCGCGGAGTATTATTCATGCCTCCATCGCCCAGGCCTGAGGATCCCGCACCACCACTGACCACACCCCTCGACCGCGCCCTTCCCCCCTCAGACGGCGACAAAGCCTGCATCTCCACGCCCCTCTTCTCCCCTCCCTCCTGGCCATCCTTCACCACCGAAAATCTCCCCTTCATCCCCTCCCGCCTCTCCTCTTTGTCCTCCAGATACCCCATCCTCACATCTCCGCGCTGGTATGCAAGTTTAAACTGCATGTAGCTCGGTGGCCGCGGTCGCGCTAACACGGCGAAGAAGTTTCTCATGATGCCGGCCTGGCTGAACGGACGATGTCGGTCTTTGGGCAGGAACTTGTGCGAATTTAGATACTCCCTAGTCGTTTCTCCCCGCGCGATCAGGAAGATATGGTAAGCAGCCAGTGAAGCCGGGTAAGGGAGTGCGAGAGTGGCGTAGATGAAGAGGGCGAAGGCCATGCGTTCCTGCGTGCGGCCAGACAGGCTAGCAGAGAAGCTGATGCCGTTCTGCTGCCCGTAGAGCGCGACGTGAACGACAGCGAAGGCGAGTAAGAGGAGAGCGAGGAGCGTAGCGGAGGCGACGTAAGCGAAGAAGTAGCGATAATTACGGCGGCCGACGCAGTTGTTGAGCCAGACACAGTGGTGATCTTGGGTCTCGATACAGGCATCACAAACGCGGCAATGATGGGCGCGCGGGGGCCGCCAGATCTCGCAGGACTTGCAATATTTGGTAGGCACCTCCATGGCGGTAGTGGGTCGTGAAGTGGGGCCGGCCTCGGGGTCGGCGTTGGCTTTGGAGGGCCGTTTCGAGGGATGAGTCTTGACCATGATCCATTCGGTGGTTGGCGGGCCCACGGTGAGAGGATCGCGGTCTTCTTCGGCATTTGGAGGATGTGGATGAAGGTTTCGAGGGAGGATGCCGGGATCAGAAAATGCGGCGTGCCAGAAGGAGCTGACGCAGATGAGGAAAACGTAGGCGAAGATGATAGGCATGGCGGGTGAAACATTATGCCAGAGCCAAGGCGCAGAGAAGCCGAAGAAAAGGGCGGCAGGCAGCGCAGTGAAGATGAAGGTCGCAAGGTTTAAGGGTTTGGCTTTGGTGTTGAGGAGCCGACCGGAAAGGAAGAAAAGCGTATTTCCGGCGTAGTAGTCCTTGTTCTTGCCTTTTCCGCGAGGCATAGGCGCGTGCACAGGGGTGAAGGAAGACGGCTTCTCGTTGCCGCCGTCGGTTGGGGACGACGGGTTGGAGTGGAGTTGCTCGTGTTGGGCTGGTGATGGACGTCGATGGCTAGACGCTCGCTTGGAGCCCAGGCCAAAGGAGGCGCGAAGAGAGAGGTTGCCGGGAGACATCGGGGCCGGGATGGCAGGGTCCCGATTACTGTGTTTGTTCGAAGTTTCGACATTAGTTGTGTTCAAACGCGGAGGTACGCCACCTGCTCGGCTATGGAGAGGGACGGTGCTGCCGCCGCTTGCCACGCTGCCCGTCATGCCGCCCTGTGCTGCGTCACCCTGGGTCCCGTCCCGCTCGGTGAAGATGGTGCCTCGACTCGTCGGCAACGGTGGAACTTCCTCCCCACCTGGTCGACCTCCGCCGTCTCGTAATGTGTGGACTGAGGCGTTACTGTACCGATGCCTCCGGCCCTCGCTGTCCACGCTCGCTCTCGAAGGTGCAGTCTGCACGTTTTGAGCCAACGAGCTGGTAGGCGGCATTGTCGACTGTCCTCGCTGCGCCTGTAATTTCTGACTGCTCATCGGCCTGAAGAAGCCCTGGCCGGCGGCGAGCGTTGGGACGTGCGTTCTACTGACTGACGACGTAGGTCTAGGGTGTGCGACTTGCTCGGTGCCAGGCTCTATGCTACTCTTTGCGCCCCCGGCTCCACTTTTTGCTCCTGGTCCAGCACTCCTCGCGGCAAGTGCATTCGCCAGACCTCTCCTAGAGCTAGGCGGTGCCATACCCGCTGAGCCGCGCCATCCGCCTCTGGCTGAAGTCTGTGATGTTAGCGTAGACGTGTTGACACTTGCTGGTCTCGAAGGCGGTAGGCCAGGCTCTCCTACAGGACCAGTCGCGCCAGAGACTGTCGCACCACCGCCCTGCCGTCCCCGTCGCGGACCCTGACTCTGCCCATATCCACGCAAATCTCTCGAAGTCTCCCCCTCATACTCGCTGGTCCCATCGGTAACGGCGGAAGAAGAAGAAGCCGGCCGGCCATCTGGAGCAGTGGAAGGGAAGGGGTCGGTATCGAGGAAGGTCGAAGTCGGGAAGGTGGTGCTCTCGCTCAGGGTCCGGTCGTGATCATTGTCGTTCACTCCTGCCATTGCGACCTATAGACAAGGTAGGTATTATTATGTCGCTCGCACTCGGTGCCTCGGTTCGCGTTCTGTTACGCCGAATCGCAGGATTCATAGTCCAGTTGCCGGTGGGCAGTGTCGCATTCGCGAATAAATGTGTGGTCGACGCGTGCGATCCTCAATCGCTGCATGAGATCGGCTACGTCGTATGTTCACTGTGCGCTCACGTGTGATAAGCTGGGGTCGTGATATAGTTCATGGACATGTACAGCATGTGGGTACATGGGAGGTAAGGAAGCACTAGCAAACCGCCGACATCACCACTCACTCCCGAGTTTCCGGACTCATCTCCGCAATATGAAAGGCGCCTTAGGGTTGCTGACCCTGTAGTGCCTGCATCCCGAAGCCGCATCGTATCGGCAAGCTCCGGAATAGCAGCTTCACTCGCACCTCGTTCCGATCGCACCCACGACATTGCCTGAACACTTTCCGTTATTACCACCCCTTCTACAAGACACGAGCCATCATGTCAGCCATCGCAAGACGTGCCGCCTTCCAAGTCCGCACCCGCGCGGCCTTCGCACCCCGCGTCGCCCACCGCAGCTATGCAGAGCAAGCCGCAAGCCAGCAGCGCGCCCAAGCCAATGACTCCGAGGGCGAGACGAAGGTCAACCTCCAGGAAGGCGCCAAGCGCGACCCAGAGTTGTTTGTACGCCGCCCATCGCCCAACAATGACTCACAAATCTCCGACCCCGCTAACCCGCAGCTTCCCTCGTAGATCCTCCTCGCCATTATGACCGGCGCCTTCACCCTCGCCGGCTGGCACTTCTCCCGCAACCCGACCAGCTCGTCGTCCGAGAACCGTGTGGCGCAGGCCCCAGATTCGGAGCCCTGGAAGACGGGCGGGAACGCGGCCTACCAGTACCACCCCCACGGCGACACGAGACGGGGCCGGAAAGACGCCCCAAGTGCGTTGAACGAGGTGATCATCCCGAATGTGAACCTTCCTAAGGTATGTCTTCTTTTTGGGACTTGGTGGACAGAGAGAGAGAAAAGCCCATGGACGCAAAAGGCAGGCAGGGTAGAGAGGCTGGGAGACAGATGTGATGAGGGGTGTTAGAAAGCGTTTGGACTGACACGTCGTACAGGAACTGCACGAGAAATACAACAAGTGGGGCAAGGAGGGATACTAAGAGACGAGGATTGGAAGTGTTACGCATTGGAATGGAGGCTGCGGTGGGAAACGTTGGCTAGGGCGACAAGGTATGGCGATGTTGTGTTATAGTGCCGTACAAGTCGACTGAGGATTTCGCTCCGCGGTTCACCGCTTCCATGCTTGATCTTCAGGCCAGGGCCAAATTCTACTTGATGTGTTGGGCACAACACAGGATCCAGAAGCAGCAGTAGTATTGAACTATGGGATTCGGCCGATATTGCGCCGATTGAGAACACAGGTGCTTCCGTCACTCGAGAGGAGGATAGCCGTCATAGCTCTCGTCGAACACAGCCCACTCGGCCACCTCTTTCGTGCGCTCCACATCCTCCGTCAGCGATCTGATCTTGACATAAGCCCTCTGCACAGCATCCCTACCCAAAGGCAGCCGCTGCACCTCCTCCAACCCACTGCCCCTGCCCGTACCCGTGACGACCTCAACAATCGCTTGTGCAGCTTTCTTCGGATCGCCCGCCTGCCGTCCGTGACCCGCCGTGATCCTCTGCGCGGTAAGATCAGCCATCGTGCCCTTGTACGCCTCACTCATCACGCACTCGGGCTTGTCAACAGCATTCTGAAACGGCGTTCTATACGCCCCTAGCTCTACAATGAGGACACGAACTCCAAACGGTCTCAGTTCATCTGCTAGTGAGTCCGATGCCCCCTCTAGAGCAAATTTCGAGGCAGAATAGATGCCCTGACTAGGTGTCCCGGTCAAGCCCGACGCAGAAGATATCATAACAATGGTCCCGCTACGACGGAGCCGGAAAGTCGGTATAGCGCCTTTAGTGACAGCGAGAGCCCCAAAGAAATTGGTGTCCATCTGAGAACGTATCTGCTGCATACTACGCAGCTTCTCAGCTGAACGTTTCATGACATGTATGTACCTACCTAGGTACGCATGCTTCTACCTACCTGAGATCTTCAAGCACGCCGCGCAGACCATAGCCGGCGTTGTTAACCAGTATGTCTACGCCGTGGCGCAGAACAGCTTGCTCTGCGATGTCTTGTGCGTCTGCGGAGGTCACGTCGAGCGCGAGCCAGACGCCACCGAGGCTCTCGATTTCTGGGAGGAGTTCTTGGGCTTTGCGGACTTGGCGAGCTGTGGCTACGACGCGGTGGCCGGCTTTCAAGGCAGCGAGAGCCAACTCAGCCCCCTGTCCGCTCGACGCACCTGTAATGAGCCAGGTGAGGGTAGACATGTCGAAGGCGTTGTTACGTGCGACCTAACTCAGGGTTGGCAACTTCATAGGATAGCATGTGAACAGATGGACCCCTGCCCATAGAGAAAACTTAGGAGGGTTTGATCGGAGTGGTTCAAAAGAGATGACTTATCAGTCAAAATGTCGTGGGCTCACAAATGGAAAGAGGCGAGCGTACCTAGACGAAGACAAGGGCAGGGAACGGGAGGGACGGGATGCAGTGAAGTTCAGTTTCGCTCGTGCCTCAGGCAGAACGTCGGCTCTGCGCCCGGTCCTCAGCCCGACACGTCCACTGCAGCTGGACTCTGTGAGGCGCTTCTGCGTTCGCCTTCGAGCGAACACATCGCCAACATCAGTCTCGTTCACGCTCAATTCACTGCAACCGACATAAAGTTCACAAATCACCGGGAACAACAGGACTGACTTGTTCAAGGGCTGAAGCTTGAACGGCCACCACTCCACCATAACCCAAGCAAACACCGCCGCTATGTCTGGCGAGGTCCTCAAAGCCGATCGCGACTTCACCAAAGAGGTTGACAGCCTCGTTCCCGAAGCCGAATCAGTCGCCTCCAAAGGTCAGACTCAAGATGCGATCGACAAGCTCCTCGCGCTCGAGAAGCAGACTCGCCAAGCCTCCGACCTCCCATCCACGTCTCGCCTCATAGTCAAGATCGTGACAATATGTAAAGAGAGTGGCGATTGGGGGCTGCTGAACGAGCAGGTACTGCTGCTGAGTAAGAAGCATGGACAGCTGAAGCAGGCTATCACGAAGATGGTGCAGGTGGTTATGGGGTTCTTGGATGAGGTACCAGATATGGACAAGAAGCTCAGCGTGATAGAGGCGCTACGGACAGTGACCGAAGGCAAGGTAAGCTCGCTTCTCCCCCACACAGATGCTGTGGACGGTGCTTTGAGATGGTACGCATACTGATGCGTCACGTGTCTAGATCTTTGTCGAAGTAGAGCGCGCACGAGTAACTCGCATTCTATCGCAAATCAAGCGGGATCAAGGCGATGTCACTGCGGCCAAAGACATCCTCTGTGAATTACAAGTGGAGACATTCGGGTCCATGACTAGGCGAGAGAAGACTGAGTTTATATTGGAGCAAGTCGCCCTTTGTGTTGAAGATGGCGACTGGACGCAAGGCAGCATCCTATCTCGGAAGATCAGCACGCGGTATTTTGCTCGTAGACCAAAGAAGACGAAAGAGGAGATGGAGAAGAGGAAGGCTGAGCTGGAAGAGAAGGCGAGAAAGCAGGCGGGCACGGAGGTCGGTGACAATGCGGACTTGGACAAGCAGGATGTTGACGACGATGTCACGGACCTCAAGCTGCGATACTACGAGCAGCAGATCACGCTGGCAAAGCACGACGACAAGTACCTCGAAGCCTGCAAAGACTACCGGCAAGTCCTCGACACGGAAGCCGTGGAAGAGAACACCGACCTTCTCAAACCGACTTTGCAGCGCGTGGTTTACTTCGCGCTCCTAGCCCCCTACGATAACGAGCAGTCCGACCTCCTCCACCGCATCGCGCAAGACCAGCGCATCTCCTCCACCTGCCCTACCGAAGCCCAGCTCCTCAAGCTCTTCACTGTCCCCGAGCTCATGCGCTGGCCCTCCATTGCCTCCAACTTCGGCTCGCATCTCACCAGCACCGACATCTTCGCCGCGCAAGAGGACAAGGAAGACGCGAAGCGCCACCAGCGCTGGCTCGACCTCCGCAAGCGCGTCATCGAGCACAATGTCCGCGTTATCGCCAAATACTACACTCGTGTCACCTTCCCGCGTCTGACGCAGCTTCTAGATCTACCGGCGCAGGAGACGGAGAAGTATATCTCGGATCTCGTGACGAACAAGACGGTGTATGCGAGGATTGATCGGCCGGCGGGCGTGGTGAGCTTTGAGAAGAAGCGGGATGCGGACGAAGTGCTGAACGAGTGGAGTGGGAATATGAAGTCTCTGCTCGGCCTGCTGGAGCGGATCGATCACTTGATCACGAAGGAGGAAATGATGGCAAGGATTCAACCGGCGGCGGCTAAGGCTCATTAGACAGCAGCGTTGGACGCATGGAGTGTGCAGTCGCTTGCTATAGAGGCGGGACTGTCCCAAACCAGCGAAGCTATCTTATGGAGGCCTAGCCTTGTCTTGGTCACCTCCCTCCGGTAGAGGAGAGCGAATGCTTCGCGACTGTGTAGTCTAGATAACATGCAGAACTGTATACTAGCGCATTGAAGAAGCTCCAGCATAGTTTTGCGTGGGTTCATCTACTGCTCTACGAAGCGACCGCAGCCTTGCCATTGGCCCCGTCGATTACCAGCTTGAACACATTTCCGATGCCGTCATGATGTAGTGCCGGTGACTTGTTTGTCGGCAAGAAGCTGCAAGTACAAAGCGTCTGCGTGCGCAGCAGAGGCGTCATCGTCACGCCATCGCGCAAGCTCTGCTTTCATACAGAGACACTCTAGATGGCCCGAGAAGTCCTCGAGACTCGCGTACACTGGGCGAGACATTAGCGACGGCGATGTAAAAGGCACTTGGCTGGTTTTTACCTTCGCGAGCACGCTCGACATAGTTTTCCGCGCTGCGCATGCCCTGCGTTTGCTTCGTCGAGCCCGGTGGATCTTGATGGCTGGCGGCCCCGACATGCGACTCCGCGAGCGTGACCATCGCCTGTGCAAGCAACCTCGCCTGACGGCTTTCGAATATCTTCAGAAATGTCAGTGACTTGAGGAGGAACCGATGGGTTGGCAAGGCATACCATTGGGAGGGCAGCTTCGAGCAACTGTCGCGCCACGACGAACTCGGATAGATCGTTTAGTATGCCCGTCAAAGCTACGATAGCCTCCAGGTATATCGGCACGAGCAGGTATCGGGAGCTACTTGAAACAACCCGCATTGCAATCGAGAAGGCTTTCGTAGACTGGTTGCACGAAGCGAAGATGCGGCTCTTCAAGACAAGGAGATGTAGGCGGTGTCCGATGTCTGGCACAAACGTCAGTCATTGAAGTATACTGTCCGCCGTCGCATAGGTATCTCACCCGCGTTTGCTGTCCCCTTCAGCTTTCTCAACTGCGCATTCACCTTCTCCCATGCCTTCTCGGGCTCCTGGCGTTTTAATAGAAGATCGATTTCGGTTAAGAAGATCTCGAAGTCGATCTCCGGATCGCTGAAGCTCCGCAAGGGTTGCAACTGTCTGAAGTGGTAATCGGCTTCACTGATATTGTCGCTATGCGCATGTTAGAACTGCGCCACCTAGACTGCGCATGACTTGACGTCGGTTTCAGACTCACTTGCGAAGGCTTCTCGTCATCTGCACTAGCATCACAAATGCCTTGATACGCTGTTCCAACTTCAGAACACCCCGAACGCTGACATTGACTTCTTGTAGCAGGTGTAACGCCCGATTGTACCGCCCTGACTGAGCACTTCCATATGCGATGCGACAGGCAGCTCGTACACGGTCGCTAGAGGGCGATCGCCCGCAATGTAGCACTTCCAACTCCTCATACGTGCGCCCCGCAAGCGAGGCGAGCCCTGCGCACCGGTCAGCATGTGACTCGAAGCGGACAGTTGATTTTGTCGCGCAAGGCGCACGGCAGAGACATCACTTACCGAGCCGATCTAGACTGGCTCCCGAGAACAGACTTGCCACTGGCATTAGAGTACGCAGGTCATGTAGCATGTTGAGAAACTGAGACTGGGTGATGTGTTCAAGCGCTTTGGAGGTAGTGCCTCGCTAGGATAGATTGTCAGGTCCGTCACTACACTACGGGTCTGCGCAGGCGAGAAGAGACGAACCTCATACATCTCCAGCTTCGCCTCGTCGAGCAAGGTGCTGCTAAGGAGTGACCAATGCTTTGTCTCTTTCGCCTTTGTCTTCAGGAAAGCCACTTCGTCCTGCTCATGGCCGCCTGCGCCCACGACGCCTGCGACGCTTCCGAATGGAGACGCTTGGCCAGAAGCTTTCGCTTGGCGGAGGTACAGGAGCCAGGACAATGCGAAATTCAAGCAGGCAGTATCTTGGTTCTCTCGGGCTGAAAAGGTCAGGGTGTGTTAGCGGCAGAGGAGTGCGGAAGGCTTACCTGTCGCAATGCACTCGTCCATAGCCTCCACACTTTCGTCCCAGCAGTCAAAGTCGGCGTGCAGCACGCTCAGGTGTAACAATGCGTACTGGTAGTAGACCCGCATGTTGTCTGTGCCACTCTTCGCTACTAGTGAGTAGTCAAAGTAGCGGTGAAGACTATCCAACGCCATCGTGTATTGCCCGGCTTTCCAGTGCTCAAAGAACGCCAGAAAGTGCTGCAAAGACTGCGCGCCGGAGTCGAGTTGACCCTCCACCCAGGACTGAAGCTTGTGACGGACATCTTCAGGAAGTCGCGTGCCAAGCTTCTGCAGTTGGTGTATTGAAAAGGTCAAGATAGTATCCGCGTCTTCTGAGCTCACCACTGCATCGGCTGTGGTGACGGGCCCTTCGCCGATCGTCACGTCTGCACCGCTGAAGCTTGCATCTACCGACTGGCGAGACGCCTCAGTGGGATGCTTGCGCGCCCAAGTGTCGTATGTCGAAGCTCGCCACGCCCGGAAGCCGTCCCATAGGGCCTGAAAGTCGGCGAATTGTAGCCTAGTGAACTCGACACTGCAGCGCCGAATAAATTGTCCCAGAGGAGATGCTCTGGAGAGTCCGCGCTTCGCCTGATCTGATGTAGTAGTCGTGCTCACCTGCTTGCCAAGATCTTCAAAGAGCATGAGAAGGGAGTCAAGGCCATCGAGCGTCCATAGCCGCTGCAGCAGAATATCATGAACACTGCGGCCAGGTATACTGGACGCCCAGTCTCGCGATGGCTTTAGCACCTCTGAGGCATCTTGAGTCAACGAAAATGACAGGTGTGAGAGGTCAGTGCCTTGTCCAGGCGCAGCATTGACGTGGGAGGCGATGAAGTCCAGGACGTTCAGTCTGGCACTCGAAGCCGTCTGACCGGACAAGTAAAGGTCGATTAGTGCAAGCAAACCGACTTTGCCAGCGGTCAGATAGCGAGGCATTCTGTTGCTCGCACCATTGCACGAGACTCATTAACCTGGGTGAGTTGACAGGTGAGTGGCAGCGCAGCAGCCCACAAGGAAGTCGCGTCGAAGCTTTCGGCAAATGTCGCGCTGTCACGTGATTTGATGCCGTTCGACGTCATTTGTCGCGTTCTCATCCAATGCTTCTTACAACGTCGACAACATGGTCACCGCAGCAGCCATGAAGTCTTCGAGTAAGTCGCAGTGGTATTTGTCATCTGATCACGCGTTTCAGGAGCAGGCTGTATCTGCGATATGAACAACGACCGGAGGTTTCGTCTGTGGGCGAACAAAGAACGGCTACAGCAAAGATGAGACTCACGACTTGGTACCCTCACACACCTGCGCAAACTTCTGCTGCACTTCTCCTTCGTCAGACACTGACTTCAATTGACTGCAGGAACGTCAACGGCATCCGCAACCCTTTTGGGTACCAACCATGGAACACAGCACGCACCTTTCCGTCTATGTTCGACATCCTGGGAAGCGACATTGTCGTTATGCAAGAGCTCAAGATCCAGCGCAAAGACTTGAAAGATGACATGGTCATGATCGACGGCTGGGATTGCTACTTCAGCCTGCCCAAGCACAAGAAAGGCTATTCCGGCGTGGGCATCTACACCCGCAATGCTACCTGTGCACCGATTCGGGCGGAGGAAGGTCTACTAGGCGTACTACCTTCGCCCTCTGGGCCTCCATATTGTGAGCTCCCAAAGGCTGAGAGTATAGGCGGATATCCCAGCGAACAGCAGGTAGCAGAATTGGGAGTTGACCCGGCGCTGCTCGATGCAGAAGGCCGCTGCTTGGTGGTAGAGTTTCCTGCCTTTGTGCTTCTTGGCGTATACTCTCCAGCCAACAGCAACGGTTTGAGGGACGACTTTCGTTACGGCTTCATCTGCGCACTGGACTGCCGGATCCGAAATCTGATAGCTGAAGGCAAGCATGTGATACTGGTTGGCGATCTCAATGTTTCCCGCGATGAGCTCGACTCCGCTGGAGCGACCGAGGACATGCGTAAGACGGGCATCACGCATGAGGAGTACATCTCCACCCCCAACCGCCGCATCTTCAACCAATTGATAGTTGGCGGGGAAGTGAGTGGCGAAAGAGACGAAGGCCGAGAACGGGGCGTTCTATGGGATACTACTCGTGCTTTCTACCCTGATCGCAAGGGCATGTACACACACTGGGAGCAGAAGATCAATGCGCGGCCTGGTAACTTTGGCAGCCGTATAGACTATGTTCTTGTGTGCGAAAGCATTCGGTCCTGGGTCAAGGATGCTAACATCCAGGAAGGGCTACTTGGATCAGATCATTGCCCAGTCTTTGCGGATTTCAATGAAGTCATCAACTGGGAAGGTCAAGAGACCAAGCTAATTGACAAGATGAGCCCTCCAGGCGTCTTTCAAGAAGGTGTTCGACAAAGGGACTGGACCGTCCAAGCTGTCCCAGCATTTTCAGCCAAGCGAATGCCCGAGTTCGACAAGCGTCGAAGTATCAAGGCTATGTTTGCGAAGCCGGTGCTCAAGAAGGATCAGTCATCAACAGCACATGGTCCTGACGCAAACATTTCTTCGACGCAAGAGGAGGGCCCGAGTGCGCCCGACGACCAGATCGGAGAACATGTCGCCATCGCGCACCAGCTCAACGACGACGTCGGGTCTGCTGCGACTTCCAGCAAGCCTGCATCTCCTGGACTGAAACGTAAAGCATCGTCTCCAGTGAAGACGAGCTCATCCAAGAAGCTGAAGGCGAACGGGGAGCCGCCAAAGAGCAGAGGTCAGCAAAGCCTCAAAGGCTTCTTCAGCAAGCCTGCCGCTTCGCCAGCGAAGTCTACTCTCGCTCAGACTTCCGAGATGATTGAAGGAAATTCCACGACTCAGAACGCGACATCCGGTTCCGGAAACGGTGACAGCTTCATCGCAGAACAAGCAACACGCAACACGCTCATAAGCAGTGCGCCCTCTACGACACCGATGGGAAGTCAGGTATCGGTGGCGGAAGCTGAAAATGATGGTTCCCCTTCGTCCGCCGCCTCGACCTCGCCCTCCCGCATCTCTGCGAAGTTCGCCGCAGTAGAAAAAAACCAGAAGTCCTGGCATACCCTCTTCAACCGCCCTGTAGCGCCGCTCTGCGAGGGACACGACGAAAGATGCAAGACAATGCAGACAAAGAAGAAGGGCTCCAATCAAGGGCGCAGCTTCTGGATGTGTGCGCGTCCACTTGGGCCAAGCGGTAATAAAGAAAGGGGCACGGAATGGCGATGTCCGACTTTCATATGGTGCTCAGATTGGCAGCCTGGCAAGGCAGAGAAGGGAGAAGTCTCGAAGAGCTTGCCACTTCCCACGGGAGATGGATAATAGATATCTGCAGTAATGACGAACAAGCACTGTATACTGTAGACTCCACGGGCATTGGCACTCTCCCCAACCCAAGCAAGCGTGCGCAGATCGCCATCGCTGGAGTTCCCGAACTGCAAGGGCAGGTGCAGCTGCTCTTGCTCATGGTCGTCGCACGCAAGACTATCTCGCACCTCGAGACTCGTCGCCGCTGGTAGAGGGGGATAGCATACAAGCTGCAGCAACGACGGGACAGGCGCACACCGCGATGGAAGTCCCGATGAGGTGCTTCATACAGCCGGCAAGCACATTGAGTGATCTACGTAGACAAAGAACATGCCGCAAAGTGTAGAGCGCGCGTTAATGTATCAGCCGCACTTGAATGCCATCGCTCCCTCTCATTGCCAGCAAATTTCCCTACCTTATGACCGCTCCTCCAACACGCTTGCGTTCCAGCGTCAGCGCACTCACCTGCAGCCCAGCAGCCCCACGCAGCCAATCTCGCAACGTCGCCGCGACAACGGCGGGACAGTGCACGCAAGCGCTGTGACTGGCCCCGCCCCAGCTTGCCGAGTCCCGAAAGTCTGGGCGGCTTGGCGGGGCTGAAGCCGCGCCTTCCCCACAGGGTAACCGCAAGCTGCGGCGCAGAACTTGCGTCCGTGATGGCTGCGCTCAGGATACAGGCGATGGCTCCGAGTACGAGTGTGAGCCGCGCAGACAGTGAGGCCGGCGGTGAGAGCGGAACCGGTGTTTGGTGTGCAAAGCATCTTTTATTTTATTATCTACGTGCTACCTGTGCTGAGCGTGAGCCTTGCACAGCGCGCTGGACTCATGGCTCCAGTTGCTGCCGCTATCAGACCTTGCGAAAGCAAGTGCAAAGAGCACACTGGCAAAGTCCCATTACCCTCCGTCCCCATGATGCCGCTGCGCATTTGTCCCTTCGTTTGCCCCTTCGCTTCGTTCGCTGTTTTCTTGGTTTCGTGGTGTTCGTGGTGAGTGAGCAGCTACAAGTGCTGTTGCTTGTGTGGTGCAGTGAAGCATCAGCGCTTCCATAGCAGGAAGCTAAAGTGATCCTTCGTTTCGCCTCCAGGTGTTCTTCGCTTTCTTCTTGAGGTCGGATGCTGTTCTCTCTGCAGGGATGGTCATGCCGTCGTTGATGAATTGACGGCCTAACCCCTCTGCTGTCGGTTTGGCAGAACTGTGATCAACCAGACCCATAGGCGTTGACGTCGATCCACTGGTCCATTTCAAACTCCAGATCCTCCATGCGGCGAATCTCGGCGGCGGGATCATGTGGGAGTATAACCTGCTGGCTCTGACCGTAGCTTTGAGTGAGCTCAGCATCGGCGAACTCGGTAGCGATCTCATCTTGCTTGTAGAAGTCGACGCCCGGATAATTGTGTGGAGCTGTCGGGTCGACCCATTTGCCGTTGGACGTGGGCTGGGCGGTGAGAGCCTCAGTCTGGATGGAGACATTTGGATTGTAGGCGGTGTGCGCAGCGTTGTACGCCGTGAGGGACGTAGTGAGTTCGGCAAACTCGTCAGCGCCGGACTCGAATGCGAAGACACCGATGTCTTGCGTTGGCCGAAGGTTCTGGCGAGGTGGTGCTGGCATGGTGCCGTACTCAGTTACGGTCATCGGCTGAGTGGCAGCGCGCGCGCCGAGGTGCTCATCAAGCATGGTGAATGGGTCGAAGTCGTCTGGCAGAGGCTCCTGTACGATGGGGCCGTCGATGTTGCCGTTCTCCTGTGCCTTGGCTGCGATTTTGGCGAGTTTGGTCTTGGTCATGCGCCTCTTCTTCTCAGACGGCTTGCGTGGCTGATACCGATACCCTGGATTGGCGATATCGAACTGCCTCTTGACATCGTCTGCCTTACGCTTGTACTCCTCACGAACTTCTTCGCTCTCAGCTCTCCACTGTTTGCCGATGATCTTAGCTGCAAAACTTGTTAGCTAAAGCAGTGTGCTGAACATGTGGCGTTGACTTACAGATCTTGTTGTTGTGGAGGCCAGGGTTCTCAGCAGCCACCTTGGGGTGCCACTCCTTCCTGTAGATGACGAACATGTTCATTGGGCGCGCAATGTTGGACGCTTTCCCAGCTGGCGTGTGAGCGGCGACGGCTGGCTTTGGCGGCATTGGACCAGTCGGCATCAACGTGACCGAATTGGCGCTGGCGTCGATGTTGAAGGCGAAGCGCGAGTTGGTCGCGTCCCTGTCGAAGTCAGTATTTAGATACACGCGCGATGTTCAGGGCTGCTTACTCTAGATGCTTCTTCAGAATCCCCACACCCTCCGAACCCAGGAGGCTGATGTCGGTGAGAGGCACAACGGCCTGCGTGCCACCTTTCTGCAGCTGCTCTTGGACGCAGTCGAAGGCGGCAACGAAATCTCGCAGAAGCTGGCCGCCGTGCGTCGGCGGCAACTCCGGAGTCAGCGCTGCAATTGGCGCTGCCATGGCCGAAGCGTCAGTGGACGTGTGTGCGAGGTTTAGTAAGGTAGTGATGAGAACAAAGTTGCTTGCAAAGTATTGGCTTCGAGATGTGCGTGAAGCGAGTCCGATTTGAAAAAGTGAAAGGAAGCAAGTTTGTTTTCGACATAACAAGTGCGTGAAAAAGAAGTGGCTGGTTGCTGGTCCGACCAGCCTTGGCGCAGTTGCGAAAGTCATATCCGACCTCACTTCATTTTGCTTCGGCGGACAAAGTGGCGTGGCCCCACTTGCAACATCTCAAGGCATTGTAAGGAAGCTTTGCACTCACCTCTACAACTCAAAACTGGTGTCTTGCAACCAACTCACAAGCGCAAGCCGACCAGACCAGTGCGCTCCAGTCATGTCAGCTCTCAGACAAGGCTTTTGCCAAGACAAGGCACTGAGGAGGAGTGCGGTCAAGAAAGAGCTCGGCGAAAAAGGCGCGCGGAAGAGGCTCAAGAGAACCGTCGAAGACTTCCTCAATGTCTTTGAAGCTGAACTTTCCGACGACGAGCTGGAGCGCTTGGAGCACGCAGACGCAGATGCGGACACGTCCTTGCAGCAGTTGTTCACACCAGCGGTTTCCTCTCGATGCGTGACTATTGGCACTTGTCAGCCAGCGCAAACTCAGCGTATGGAACTCCTCAACAAGCTGTACTACGGAGAACAGAAGCTTTTGGAAGATCTCCAACGTATGACTTTGTCCCAGATACTCAAGTGCGATCAAGACCAAGAATTGTTCACAGAAGGAAGCGAGGAAGGGGAAGGCAAGGAAGGGGATGGGGAAGAAGGGGTGGGCGGAGAGAAGGATGGCGGAGGACATGAATTTTACGCTCCATTGCCGAAAGTTACAGACGGCGAGCACTTGTTGAAGCTACGCGGTCTTGAGTGCTCATTGAGGAAGTAAGTCATCCGCGCTAAGAACTCTGAAGCTATGCGGCAGCAACTTACATCTACTGCAGCGATGTCGACGAGCTTGCTCGTGCGAAGGGATATCTTTCCTACTCCTACTCTTCGCGCGGTGGAGTAGACGGCTTGGTCACCCACTGGGCCCAGGCCCTCCTTCACGACTTCTTCGATGTCTGCAAAGAGCCCAACGAAGCGGAGAAGCTGATGCTGACCGAGGCCTGCGGGCTGGAGGATGTCGAAGAGACTGAACGATGGTGTAAGTGTTGCCCTTCTAGTGAAACAAAGCTTCGTACTTACTTGAATAAATAGTCGAAGAGAGCCGCGTATATTTTGCGCCGCTGTTAGACGCTCAGGCGATGCAGTGGAAGAGGAAGAGGTGTAGTGCACGAATGCGTGCGGCTTACCTGTGGAACTTGACAAAGAAAGCCTCTCGTGCAGGCGGTACCGTTCCCGCGAACGAGGCCACAAAGAATGCGCTTTGTGCCAAAGTGCGGAATGCAAGGGGACGAGGAATCCCGCTCAACTGCTGATCTTCGCCCACATGCGGAACAGCACAAGTGAGATTGCAGACATCAGCGGGCAAACCTGAGTGGATTTGAAGCGACAGTCTTCGCTGCCGTTGCCGGCGGCCTTACCGCCTATGAGTTGCGCAGCTAGTAAAGAGTGGCGAGTGCGTCGCAAACCACCTTCCGAACAGTGAAGCCGGCGAGGAGATGCTCAACATCGACTGGGATAAGTTCGTCAACTATGATGGGTTGGCTTAGACCGACAGAGACACAGCACAACAGATTTCGGCCAAGCGCGGGTTCGGTGTGATCAGCAGTGCCACCTTCGAAGCCACGCGACTCACACACCAGGGACCGTAACGGCGAAGAATCTTCACTCAACTCGTCGACCGAACACTTCACGCCCCCAACAGCACCAGCACACCGCACCATCGCCCCACCACACCCCGTTCTTAACACCATCATCCGAAACACCACCACAGTCATTTCAGTCATTTCCCACCCGGACCATGAAAGGCACGCAGAAACAGTTCAGAGGCAGATAGCCATCAACAAGGGTGGACAGACAGATAGTAGGCTGGACTGCGGGCAAGAGGCCAAATGAATATGTGTCGTCGCAGCGAAGCGATGCATACTCGTGCGGCGAGGCTAAAACACTGCGATCACGGGTGTTTTTCAGCGGGCTTCTTGCTTGCGTTCTCGGAAAGGTACACAGCCAACAAAAACACTACATAGCTTAGAAAAGGTACATAGCCACCAACAAATGACCATGTACCACCACTTGCTCGTGCCGTTCAATGTCTCGCCGTTGTCTTGCTCGTGGGGCCTTGACCACGCGAGGGGGCGGATCCATTGCTCGTTGCGTGGCAAGCTCAGGGGCGCTTCGGATTGGGCCACCCGTCTGGCAGCTTTCTGCGCTCCCAGGTTCATTTCAATGATTCTGCTCCGGATGTTGTCTTGCTAATTTCAGGTACTAGTGGTTCATTGCAAGTGACAGCATCTTGAGTACAAGACATGTAGTCAGACCAAGGTTGACACCGGCTCCCGATCGCGCGACTTGGCGCAACCATGGCGCCTGCCGACTTGTGGAGAAGGCGTACCCAAGTTCCTACGCGCGCTACGCCCGTCGCCCTCGCGTGCCTCGCTGATGAAGCAACCGTCACCTCATTCTGCTAGCCACTGGATCACAGCGAGATCTCCGCCCCGCTATCCATCAAATTGAGCGACTCGTCGAACGTGCATCTTGATGACCACAATGCCGGATCATGACCTCCACTACGCTCGCCGCGGCGTATCTACTCGGCGGCCTAACCTTTCTACCACTCGTGTTGGCGACTGTACTTACATTGGCATGGTTACTACTACCGCAACGCACGAAGGCTGGTGACACACATGATGACGCTTTGATCAGTCAGAAAGAGCGAGATGAGACAGAGGCATTCCTTAGGACTCAAGATGAGAAATACAGTGATGTGGCAGACGCCGCCGCCAGCGGAACGTTCGCGGTGCTCAGGACATACCACTTCACGGCCGCGCTCGCTGCTCTCGGCGCGAAGACTGGTTCAGGAACTAGCGGTGTCTCGGGAGGGAATGCAAGTACAGATGGTACAGTGGACACGGGCAGCGAGTCGGTATATCAGAGTATGTACCGGTCAGTCTTCGACAGGAGCAAGAACACTAGCGCCGCCAACTCAGTCTTGGAAAATGCTCGCGAAGGCTCAGATGCGTCCGTCAGTGCGAAAGCGGCCAAGAAGAAGGCAGTAGGCGCAAGTGTGTTCTACATGGTACTTCGCCACGGCCACCTGATGCTCTATGATTCAGCTGCGCAGCTGGAAGTCCGCCATGTGATCAGCCTAGCACATCACACGATCACGTTATCTGAAGGCGGAAGTCTCGACGACGACGAGGTCATCAAAGACGCCGACCTCTTCATCAAGAGGACAGCCATAGTACTCACTCCTATGCAACAGCCAAACGGCCCCCAGCAATCGCAAACATTATACCCAAGGCCTTTCTTCCTGTTCTGCTCCAGCTGCTCGGACAAGGAAGATTTCTACCACGCCCTCCTCTCGACACGTACGCCGCCTCCAATACCTCAGCCACTGCTCCCCAGCGACATCATCAAGCTCCAGTCCGCTCTTCACTCATCTTCTCTATCGCCCGAAATCCGTGCGCTCAACGCACTGATAAGCCGCATCTTCCTCGGCTTGCACCGTACCGCCTTCCTCGAGCGTCTTATACGTACGAAGATTGAGCAAAAGATTGCCCGCGTGCAGAAACCTGCCTTTATCGCATCCTTGGCGGTCAAGTCTGTCGACCTTGGCGACGCCGCCCCAATTCTCTCCAGCCCAAGACTGAAAGACATCAACATATCGGGCGACCTGCTATTGGCAGCCGATGTAAAGTACAGCGGGGGTCTGCGACTGGTCATCGCTGCCGTCGCTAAGATCGATCTGGGCTCTCGCTTCAAGACACGCACTGTCGACCTAGTCCTCTCGACCTGTCTGCAGCGACTCTCAGGTCACATCCTTGTACGCGTGAAACCACCGCCGAGTAATCGCATCTGGTTCTGCTTCGAGAGTATGCCAGACATGGACATCAAGGTTGAGCCAGTGGTCAGCACGCGGCAGATCACGTACACATTCATCTTACGTGCCATCGAAGACAGAATCCGAAGTGTTGTTGGCGAGACTCTTGTGAAGCCGAACTGGGACGATGTGCCGTTCTTTGATACCCAAAATCAGAGCGTCCGAGGCGGGATCTGGGTTGAGGGACGCGGCTCGGAAAGTAGTCGAGTCGAGGCCGGCGCGGGTGAGACAATTGTCCAGACGCCTTCAACGATCAGCCTCGAAAGTTCTGCTGTGATGGGCGAGAACGCGATGGTAATGCCTGGCGATCATTCGCCAATCATTGCGAATCAAGGGCACAATTCGTCTGCGTCTCCCGGATGGCATAATGCATCTGCAGAAACGACTTCATTCCATTCTCCAGAAGCCGCGGCCCCGCTAAAGAGGAGATCTGCTGCTTCATTGCCGCGCCCTGGCGATGCCGGCACCACAAACGTTTCAAGGCCTTTGAGATCGCCCTCTTTCACATCGCCTTCTCCCTCAGCCCCCTCGGTGGCAGTCGATGATACTGCAGGCCTCCCAGTACGCACGGACGATGAAGGCTTGCGGCCGAAGAAATGGCGTATGAGAGCGTCTTTGCAAAACCCTATTGCTCGCAGAGAGGCTGTAGATGCTGTAAGGGAAATGCAAGATCGAGTATCGTCAGCGAACAGCAGGCGAGCGACGTTGGACAGCTCTCTGGATTCTTTCAAGGAAAGCACTGATGCTAGCGCGACCAACGAGCTGGACGACTTGCCCGCGGTCATGGAAGGTGATGCTGCTTCTGATGCTGATGTGTCATCACACACCGGCTCACCACACCGCATGGACTCGGATCCTTCTTCCGTAGCTAGCTCGCGATCGGCACAACAGCGTCGTCAGGAACAACGCAAGACAGTCTTATCGGCGACCGCTGCTGCTACTACTGCCGCAAGGAACTGGTCTTGGAACGCCATCAACAATGTACGAGCGCGACAGACCGAGCGCCAGGCGCAAAGTGCAGGAAGCACTGGTACGCCTCCTCGGCAACAGCCCGCTCAGCCTGTAGAGGTCAGCGGCATTCCGATTGCAGAGGCTTATCAGCAGCCGATGGGTCGTGGCCAGCCGCTCCCGCCTCCGGGCGTGCCTTTACCAGGGCCCGAGAAGCCAAAGACGACGCTTTGGAACGCCGCGGCTGGGAGCTTGGGTAGCTTGACTGGAGGCAGTACTGTGAAGCGAAAGCCAGTGTTACCGCCGAGACGCCCATTGTCTAGCCGCCAGGAACCAACAGAAGCATCTGACGAGGGTCTTACACAACCTGCCGCTGGCCTTCCGTTGGATCCCTCCGGTGTGTCGACAGGATCGGCGTCTTCACCTCTCGTTGTGGACGAGTTCGGGCCTTGGAGGGAGAACAGCGGTACGGACACGCCTGTAGTCGTTGGCCCAGACGTCGTGTTCGACGAGGAAGCAGCCCCAGTGACTCCTGGCAGGGGAGTCAAGTCGGACGTTTATCAAGCCCGCGTTTCCGAGCAAACATTTCCCGGCTCAAGATCTCCCAAAGAAGTTGAAGCTACGAGACCGGCGAACAGAGTGCCGCCACCGCTTCCAGCACGAAGGCCAAGGCGAGCAAGTCGTACCTCTGCAGCTCCAGTCCCAGCAGACGAAATTCACGTCGTTCAGACTGCGGACACGATTGACGATCTGCTAGTCGATTCCACTGACAGCACCACCCCTGCGACAGATCGTGGCTACCTCGCACCAACGGCGAGCGCCACGGACCTTACGCAATCACCGTTCGACGACTCTGCCGCCAGTGAGACGGCTTCCGAGACCGTGACTGCAAGCGATGCTACCTTGCTCGATGCTCGCTCTTCGGACGAAGCTCTTGAATCTCAAACTGAACATGGCCAAATTGCCCCGTACGATACAAAGCCCGGCCTCGACTCCCTTGCGCACGATGACGAATCAGAGGGAGAGGAAGGCTCTCCCAGCCAGTCGGAGTCCTCAAAGGATGATGATGCATCGCCCGGGCTAGAAGAGCGTAGCAACGCGGGACCGAATGGCGGCGGTACTCACTGAGCACGAAAGCTGCTGATATCAGTACAAGACATGATGAAAATCAAAGTTTACAATAATGTGTAGTGTTGTACAGGGACTCCAGCCCATCACTTCTGCTTTTCTCCTTTTCGAGCTGACAGTATACTCAATATGCTTGACAAAGATCTGCTGACCATCCAGGGTTCACTGCTCAGCTGGGAACGGCACATACTCCATCGCAGTGCTGGTGCGGCGTCCGTCGGTCAGTCCAGAGGTCCACGACTCACACGGCTCAGTGCTTTTTTATCCCGCGACGACGGTGTGTACGTGCTATGATGAAGAGTTGCGAACAGCTGCGCGCTGGCTGGAGTGCATCACAGCGACCCAATACAAGGGCAGGTTTCTCTTCCGGCTCTGCAAAATCGGTATCGATGCGCATCTGGTCTGCGAACCATTCAATATGTCCCGCAAAGCGAGAGCGCTGATATGGTCTCCGAGGCACACCAGCACCACCTGCGACCAGAAACGGAGGAAAATCACCTGTCAATCGCTGCGTCTTAATATGACGTGCCCGGCGCTGTCATGGAAACATGGTGTCTGCAATGCGCTGTTGTTTTCTTCGTGGTCGAGTCTTGCACATTTCCCGAACGCTCGTCGAGAGCTGTTACCGTTGTACGGTCTACGCCGTTCCAAAAGTATCGGGTCAGTGGTGGTAGCGCTGCAACGGGACCTGAACGAATGTCCTCCTGTTGTATCGCGCTCAGCAACTGCAGTGGCAGGGCTTCGGATAGCCTGGCTCGTGTTCCTCGTCTTGCAGATAGATGATGGCAAGAGTCAGATGGCAAGAGTCACAATCGCCTGTGCCAGAACCTGACGACTGTCTCGCTAAATGGACGCAGCTCATCTCTGGATTCGGTGTGCAGATGCCGGTGCCCGCATGGTCGCAATGAATGGAAGTCATTGTCTTGTTCACATCCCTGTCGTTGACGGGATGAGTGAAGCAGCACACTGGCGCAGCACAGTGGTACACCTTAGCGTGCCTTCTCAGACTTTCTTGACTGTTTCAGCCGACTTGTCGACAGGAAGTCGACCACTTGACGTGCTCAGCACAGTCCAGGCAGAATGCAGTCCAGGCAAATATAGCGACGGGGTTGAGCATACCGAGTAATCTTTTCTGCTGTCGACGAGTCAGCTCGCAGCGGTGTCAAGTAGTGAAGAGAAACGCTTTCGAAAGGCCTTTTGCCAGTTGCAGTGAGGCGAGTGCTGTGAGGACTTTCGACGTCGTGCCGGTCGTTACTGCTGTCCCTAAAGATGCGCGGCGCAGTAGATGATCGATACGCATTCCGGTGTGGCAGGCCTCTTGAGCATGCCAGGTTAGCTTTGCTAGAAAAACAGTGGTGTCTGCACAAACGGCTCTCGGATAAGCTAGATTGATCTCGTCCAGGCCTCAGTCAGACTCAAACGTGACATGGAGGGCCGTGCCAACGTACGAAGCCGGCGTCTTTGTAGAAAACCTCGTGAGGGACTGCGACAATGCTTCTACTGTTGTGAGACATGCCTCGGCGATGCACCAGGGTCAGATTGATCGAGCAAGTAACATCAAAGTCACATCGGTCACGCACAGCATTGAGCATGTGACATCGCCCCTAGACCGAAGTCGAACTTCATGCTACCGAGCTCTGTCAATCGCGGAAGTAGCATAAACCAACAAGTGACTTTTTAATTGAAGCTTCAAGTTGGATGTCACATGAAAAGCGTCCACAAGCCAGGCATGAAACACCTGATCGCGCTTGTCCCTGGCATTCGCCTTAAGCTGTTCATCTTCGTACGTCTTACACCGCCACGTCCATGAGATCTCCTCCCCGCCGATCCTTCGCGCCCTGATCGCCCTTAGATGTCTCGGTACAGCGGATGAAGCAGCCGTCTGCCGCAAAGAAGGCGAACCCTTCGAACCTCATGCTGAACATCTGCGCCAATAGCGGCTGACGGTTTTAAGCACTTGTGCGCACCGAGGCGCGATACCAGCCGTACTGCTCTTCCTAGCAATGACAGCGTCTAACGGTGTCTGCGCATATCTTCGGGCCAGAACGCCGGACGTGCATACCGACGATTGAATACCAGACTACTGTGAGCCGAAGCAATGGGCGCCGCAGAAGCACTGTCATGGCGTGTTTGTAAGTCTGGTCTCTTGAGCCTTGGAGCATGTCGAGCGTGTGCTGACGTTGCCGGTCCTGCAGTACCGTATGTATGCTGTCGGTAGCGAGCCTGGCGGCACAGCGACATCGATGGAGCTGGGCGAGAGCACGAGGTGTAAATTCAGGTTAATCAGCATGCTTAGATTTGCGGGACTTGAGATACCTCGTGCTGGCGGGTGGCAACATCTCGGGCAGTCGAGCGAGTCCTGACTTGTTCGATGGCCAGCATACATTTCTCAGCATGGAAGGCATTCGAAAACCGTTCTAAAACACAAGAGAAAAGTTCGTCGTAGCCCAAGAAGGAGAAATCTTTCTTCTATCCAGTGGCGTACCAGCTGTGTGACAGCTGAGGCGAACTAGGTCATATTATTATTCTCCAACCAGCAGTCACATGCCTTATGCGCTGCCCGAAGAGCACCAAAGGCACGCCCAGTAGCATCACAAGCACGTAGATGCCCGCTTGGGCGCCAAAAGCACCGGTGTATCCGTCTGCAGAGACCCACGGCGAAATGCCGTACAGGAGGCCAAAAGCGACGATGTTCTTGAGCCCGTTCACAAGCAACAGGGCTAGAATAGGGGATTAGTACACGGTCGTACTTCAAAATACTACTGATAGGAGTTCGTTTACTTACCATCCATGTTGACAGGCAGGTATATATCAGAGACGTAGGCCATCGTAGCCACGGGTTGTGCTGTTAGACCTACGGCAACCATTCCGTAGCCTACGATTGTCAACACGGTCAGCGCGTGTCTTTGTGAATCTGTGACGGCACAATCTACTCACCGAAGAACAGCGACGTCCAATGCAACTGCTCTGCGACTCCATAGCCAAAAGCCAAACAACCCGCAGGGACTATCAAAGCGGGTATAACAAGCAGGTGTAGCCTCATCTCGGGCTGAAACACTCCAGCATTCTTCTTACTGCGCCAGTCAGAGTAGCGATCGACAAGCCACCCGCCCAACCATGCTCCCAAGAGGTTACCGATGATACCTGGCACGTTGATGAGTCCCTGAACGGATGCCGCCCAGCCGTAGGGTGGAGCCTGCAGCACAAAAGGGCTAAGAACGTTGATAGCTAGAACCCAGCCAAGTGACACCGCATAGCCGAGGAAGGAGTAGATGACGGCTGGGTAGGCGATCAAAGGAAACGGCCGGATGAAGAGCTCTAAGAGGCTTGTGTCCTTCGGTACACCTGACCACAGGCTGAGTTCCTGAGAGAAAGTCTTCTTTGGGACTGGCTCCTCTTCAAACGCTAGGTGTCCTGTAGAAACCTCTTTTGAGCGCGAGCTTAAGGATTTATCAACCGGCGCATCTGGAATCACTTCTTCGTCTGGGGGACTTTGCGAAGCTGACTGGCTGCTCGATGACGCCGTGCCCTCCTGCTCAATCGAGTGCGGCCTGGCATATCGAGTCTCCGGGCAGAAAAGCAGCACGACGCAGAATGTAACAGCACTCAGAATGAGAGCAATCCATTTGTGCCTTACCAAAACGTCAGTGACTTCTCGAATTCAACTATTGATACAGCTCCTACCATCTCCAAGATAGTCCAGTGACCACGAAACCGCAGATTAGTGGTCCGAGAGTGTTTCCACCCGCGATTGCATTCATGTAGATACCCAGGTATGTACCGCGCTCGTGCAAGAAGTATAGATCGTTCACCATTGAAGCGCCAAGTGCTTCGGTGGAGGAGCCTGCGAAGGCCGCGATGATGTTACTCCACAGCAGAGACTCGAAAGACTGCGCCACGGCGCCCCAGAGATATGCCAGAGCGAGCAATAGCGAAGCGAAGACGAAGACCGGCCGCTTTCCAAAGTAGTTGCTGACGGGAACCCAGAAGAAGTTGAAGAGTCCAAGGACTAGGACCGGCCAAGATAGCAAGGCAGTAGTCTCACTCTGTGTCTTGTCGAACTCCAGACTCAGGACGTAGAATGCGGGTGCTAGCCCTCCAAGGGCGTAGTTTGTCATGAAAGTGAAAGCGCAGACGGCACCGAAGCAGACGTGCTTCTTCCATCTTGGCCATCGTAGAGGATCGTTAGGATCCCTAGGATTGGGCGCGGGATGGAGGATAAGTCTGCCATCATTGCTCGTAGAGTGCAGCTGGACAGTCCCTTCAGAGCTATCCAGCTCGTTCAGACTGCGAAGCCGCATGTTTGCTTCCGAGCTGAGTTGCGTGAGGGAGTCGAGAAGGGGTGAGCCCGGTCAACAGAAGGGCAAAACGTGTGAACCTCCGCTTGCCTTACAGCTTCGGCGCAGACATTGAATGACATCGCGGCGTCTTGAGATGCGAGAACGAAAAGTATCTCAACGCTGCGGATCTAGGGGTGCAGTGTATTATTATCATCGCCGTTGGACCCGTGTTGGTAGTTTGGCCCCTTCTGCGGTGGCGTTGCGGAGAGCCGAAAGCATGACTGGAGAGGCAGGCTTGAAAGATGCTACCTCCGTAGGAGGTAAAGCATGTCTACCTACAGTAGTACGGCCGCTGCTGTGTCAGCACTTGCTTGAATCGTCGCCAGCGTTCGGGAAACCATGGAAGCAGTAATGAGCTGAAGGGTGGGGACCTGGATCTTTGGAAATGTCATGAAGGGAAGGACAGACAGGAACCAAGACAACCAACTTCAGCTTACCTTACACGCAAGCCCTAGGTAACTTAGGAATTGAGCAACAACAACAACAGCAGCCAGATGTCCCTGGCAGTGAGCGGCAAAACTTGCAAAGCGCCTCGAGCGTAAACGTCGGCTAAATCGACGTTTTCAGTGACGCTCCTGTACCGCAATGGCACCCGTGAAGAATGGCCACGATAGGGTGCTTACATTCGCAGGGTATGACCACTCGCCGACCGTGACATGACAGTAGCGCCGCTACTGTGGTCTCTTTGCAGCACATGAGCTGCGGCTCTCAGCCTTTCCTCTGCGGCTATACCACCGTATTCACGCAGGGTCTTGCACTCCGGCTCTTCCGACCACGCAGGATTAATCGCATGTGCCAGAGCGCCGAAAGCCGGCTGCCGTTATGGCGTTTGTGCTGCCGGCGTCAGTCATGTCTGGCAGTAGCATACAGAGTACCAAAGTCGGAAGACTGTTCTGACGACGCTGGCAGACATTCCATCTTCAGGTACAATTCCGATTCAATCTCAAAGAAGAGCTCACCCGCCGACCTAGAAGCAGCGCACATCCCCGGCCAACACGAAGAGACCACCACTTGCCTCGACTCAGCCGCTCATCTATAGCTGACTTTCGCCACTCCCCAGGATCCGCCAATTTGTCCCAACGGGCGCCTTCTGCGCATGTCCCTTTTCCAGCACCTGCTCGACTGCATTCTTGACGGTGAAGCTCTTTCCGCTTACAAGTCTGGGAAGTCAAGTCCTTCTCGATCTTCTCTCCGCCCTGTGTCTCAACGTAACTGTCAATTCGAGGCTGTAGATTGTGGGGTGCTACGGCAGCGACCGCGGCGCCCAGGACGGCCTTCCTCCATTGCTGAAGGGCTGCAAGCTTCTGCAATGGACAAGCTGTCGTGGCTGACCTCCCTGTCAGCCGAACGAACAGACGTATGGTGCAGCTATCGCAACTTATGTGGGGCGAGGCAACGCGCATCGTTGGGAAAGTCCCGATGTGTGGTGGTATGATGATTGCTGAATTGCCTTGATGCGGCTAGGCAACATTTTTCGCTTCAGTAGCCATTGGTGAGCGTCTAAACCAGACTTATCGATCAGCAACAGACTGGTACGAGCAGATGAACAAAATTTTCGGCAAAGCCAAAAGACGCAGCATAAAAGATCTGCGCAGGCGCAAAGTCCACGGATGCTGCCTCCATGAGATCTAAGTCACGGGCGCGGTCTCGTAGCCTGAACACTTAGCTCACAAGGGCTGCTGGTGCTCCCACATTGAGCGTACTGGCCCTGCGCAATTAAGACCTTTATTTTCCCAAAATCGCTGCGATTGCGATGCGGATAATGGTGTAACCAGCCACTTCAAGAACGGGAAGCCTTTTAGAACGGGCAAACTAAGTGTCAAGACTGTAGACAGCAACATTGTTTCGACTGAGCGCGTACAGAAGTGCAACGTGTGAGTATTCATAGTGCCGTCTATACCTCATGTCTCGTACCAGTTGCGGCCCTAGCCGGCGCAGAGCGAAGCAAAGCACTCCGGAGTCAGCGAATATCTCGCGAACCAACATTCTAACCCTGGACTTCGAGACCACCATTCACGTGAATGACCTCTCCAGTCGTGTACGAGCCCATTGGCGACGCAAGGAAAACGTAAGCCATCGCACACTCCACGGGCACTGTCCCACGCAGTCAGCACTTCATGGCCCCGATACAGACAGCATTCGGCGGCAATCACGCAAGAAGGACTTACTGCCAGGCCGTTGCAGCGGCTCCATGTTCACGCCTATTGTCTCCATCGCCTCCGGCGGGTTGCCCTTCGTCGCAGGTTGCAATGGCGTCCAGATAATGCCCGGTGCGACACCGTTGACGCGGATGCCTTTCGAAGCCTGCTGTTGTGCAAGGGATTTGGTAAACTGTGTGATAGCACCTTTGGTGCTCGCGTAGTCGACGAGCTCAGGGTTTCCCATGTATCTGTGACCAAAAGTTAATGAGCTGTCCCGTGAGTCGCGGGCCGGTATGGTCGATGGATAAGATTGTAGAGACCGCAACTTACGATGCAACGCTGGTGCTGTTGACGATGCTATCACCCCTCTTCATATGTTGCAAAGCAAATTTCGTCATAGCGAACATACTCAGAACATTGGTCCTGAAGGTCTTCTCCACGGAGTTCAGGTCAATGTCCTTCAAGTCCTGGCAGATCTCCTGCATAGCCGAGTTGTTCACCAAGATATTCAGCTTTCCGAATTTCTGCACATGACTCTCAACACAGCTCCTACAGCTCTCTTCCTCCCGGACATTGCCCTTGATCAGATTCGCCGTCCGCCCGGCCTTCTCGATTTCCGACTTTGTCACTTGTGCGTCCTCCTCCTCTTCCGGCAGATATAGGATCGTGATGTCTGCGCCTTCCCTCGCGAAGCAAATAGCGACCGCGCGACCGATGCCGGAGTCGCCGCCAGTGATGATAGCGGTCTTGTCCTTGAGGAGGCCACGGCCCTCGTACTCGCGTAGGGAGGCATTGCCCGATTCGTCCCAGAACTCAAGCTGGGTGAAATTGGCGGAAGGAGTGAGCTTGGTGTCGAGACCGGGGCCGCCGGACTGGTCCTGAGGTTTGAGGCCTTTCCATGGGTACGCTGTGACGGGCTTGTCGGATGGTTGATTAGACATGATGAAGCTGGGATGGTCGTAGATAGCAAATCGGGCTGGGTTCTATCAATGTGGACGTGGCTAATAGGGCGTAGAACAATGTGATAACGCTGCTATGCCTAACGTGTACTCCTCGTATTACAATGAACACTTTCAAAATATATGCTGCCCTCGCTTTTGCGTTACGTCGTCATGAACGCGCGAGTAAACATCCGTACCTTATAATGACGTTCCTATGCGCTCATTCGGCGACTCGCGACCTCACCTCATCTCGTCTCACTTCCGTCCGTTGGGCAACACCGCTCCCCGCCGGTGAGAAGCAGCTCGGTCGCGCAGCTCCGTTCACTACGCTCCAGTCGTGCGAATGCATGCGCAAGTTTTGACTGTAATTTGCGACTGAAGCGTGGGTGATGTGTCTATAATGTTGATGGAGATGAGTAGCACGTGCACAGTCAAAATTGCGAGACGCTAGTCTCTTTTGCAGCCAATCACGGGGCAGTATGCTGCGACTTCGAATTCTTGAGACCTAAGGTATAAGGTATCCAGCTCGACTTGCTCTCCTCTCGTGCCGCAACACCCTTTCGACCAGTGTTGTGCGATATCGACCGGTTGAACTCTCGTCCGGTATTCAATAGTAGATCCAGCGCATCGACATCAGCCCGAGTCACGACCTCTTCGACCTTGACAACCACAATGGCGTTCAACAATGACCAGGCGATCACGAGTATCCACCTAGAAACCCACGGATTCAAAAAGGTCGCCAGCGGCAAGGTTAGAGAAATATTTGAGCTTGACGATCGAACCCTACTGTTCGTCGCCACGGACCGCATCTCCGCGTACGATGTCATTCTTGAGAACGTAAGTGATGAATCCTCCCGCTGTAAATAACGCTGCTTGAGGTATACAATGTGAACGTGGATGTAGTTGCTTGCTAGCTTGTATAAGCAGGCAGAAGTCTCCAAGCTTCCTACTTACCGCCTGACTCTCTTCGTCAATAAAATCTACGATAATGTGCTGTGCAACACGATCCTAATAAAAAAACATTTCAGGGTATACCATCCAAAGGCGCCCTCCTCACCCAACTATCAGCCCACTGGTTCGAGCTCATCACCAAAGAACTGCCCACTTTGAAAACCCACCTCATCACAACCTCCCTCCCGCCAGCAATCCCAGCAGCCCTCCAAACACAACTCCGAAACCGCACAATGCAAGTCCGCAAATATCCAATCCTGAAACTCGAATCCATCGTTCGCGGCTACATCACCGGCTCCGCCTGGTCCGAATACAAGAAATCCGGCACTGTACACGGCCTACCCATGCCCTCAGGCCTCCAGGAGAGTCAGAAGCTCGAGAAACCCATCTGGACCCCATCAACGAAAGCCGAGCAAGGCGCTCACGACGAGAACATTTCGCCGCCCCAAGCTGCTGAGATAGTAGGCGAGGATGTGGCGAAGAGGGTGGAGGCGATGAGTTTGAAGATCTACCAGCTCGCGCACGACTATGCGCAAGCTCGGGGGATTTTGATTGCGGACACGAAGTTTGAATTTGGCTTTGACTCTGGGAGCGGGGAGATAGTGTTGGTCGATGAGGTGTTGACGCCGGATTCGTCGCGGTTCTGGCCGGCTGAGGGGTACGCGGTGGGAAAGGGGCAGTCGAGTTACGATAAGCAGTATCTTCGCGATTGGCTGGTGAAGGAGGGTTTGAAGGGAAAGGATGGCGTGAGCATGCCCGAGGAGGTTGCGAGAGAGACGGGGAGGAAATATCGGGAGGCTTACTTCAAGCTGACGGGTAAGGAGTGGGCTTGAGTGCAGCTTGGTGTGCATCTCACGCGTGCGGAGCTCAAGACCATTGACTGCCGTACAAAGGGAATTTGATACCCACGGGAATGGTGGTACTTGTTTCCCATGACCTTCAACTATGCTACATCACTGCCACGCACTCACGCCCGCTGCACGCAGTGGGGCAGGTATGTACATAACCAATTTAGCCTCTCTGCCCAATCGCCTCCGTGAAAATCTTACTCTTGCTTGTGGTAGTTGACCTTGTCGTTCCAGAAGAGAGTCTGTAGAAATCGCAGTCAGCACGAATCCTCGCAATCCTCGCATCCTTGACACTGTGGCATGTTCCTCCCCATTCGGTTCCTGCCACTCTTGCGCGCCTAGCACCACGCCCTTCGTTGCTCTAGCCCTCGAAGGACGATCTCTTCAATTTCTCCCCAATCTCTTCCTTCTAATCCATTTCAGACTTCATAGACAAACACGAGTTCAGACTCACCTTATCGCCATCTCCCCAAAAGTAGTTCTTGGTCCGAATGTTCTGGTACGGATACTCAGGCTGCTCCTCAATTGGCGGCTCGTGGGCCTTGTGCTCCCAGTGCTCGCTCCACAGGCGCCAGGCGTTGACGCTAGCGATGCACAGGGCGGGTATCACGACGTAGATGGAGATTCTGCGCCATGTATCTGCAATTTCCAATCCAGTGATCAGCAGGAGCGTGAGGTATGGTAAGCTATATGTAGCCGCGGTGTCAGTATGTTCTTGAAAGGGTAGGCATACCGCTAGTGGCAGCAGCATGCTCCTTCACGGCTGCGCGCTCCCGGTTGAAGGCGTTGTCGGAAGCAGTCTCGGCGCTGGCGAAGCGGCGTTGGAGCGTCTGGCGCACGACAGGCGTACGCGCGGTGCGTTGAAAGGTGCGGAGGCCGAGCATCGTGGTGTCTGTCGTTCTTCAAGGGGAAGCGGAGCGTACGAGGCAATGGCCTATGCTGGTATTGGGTCAAGATGGGAAGCTCGCAGGTGAGCTCCGGAGGTTGCCGAGTCTGAATGCCTGAGGTGTCCAAGCGAGAAGGCCCGCTTCCGCTGTGGCGTCACATGTCACGTGGGGTAATGATGCATTGAGGCGGCGTCGATCGCATATGAATCGTGAGGCTCAATAGACAACACTGCCTGGTACGACTCAAAACTCGACTTCAAGTTTCCATATCTGCTTAAAGGTCGAATCTAAGCCCCCGACCGCAACGTAACGATGCAATGAGTCCACGAACGTCATACTCTCCAGCGATAGTGTCACAACATGGCACTCGACCAACAGCGCAATTGGGACATCTCCATGGCTGAGAACCTGGCAGCCAGCAAGCGTAATGGTAAAGGCGGAGGGACACCGCAGAAGGAAGACGAGATGCTCAAGTCTGCGGATACCGGTGTTTATCCCACATGGACCGAAAATCCTGTCTACCTCCCAGACGAGATCCTTCTCGAGATCCTGTCCTACGTCGCCACTACCCACCACGCGCAAAAGACTCTCGCGTCGTGCTGCCTCCTCAGCCACCAATGGTACGAGGCAGCGGTACCGCTCCTCTACGCCTACCCCTACCTCTACGGCGTCAACTTCGACCCCTTCGTCCGCGCCATCTGCCCGTCTATCAACTTACACGTTCGCAAATCGCCCTTGAGCGAGCTGGTTAAGAGTCTGAACATGGCGAACCTCGTGCACCAAGGCAGCAAGAGCCTAACGGCGAGGCTACTAGGCCGGACAAAAGGGAATTTGGAGGTCTTTGTAGCGCCACAAGCCAGCTTTGCGATGAACTGCTTCCCTGCGTTGTCCAAATGCACAAAGCTTCGCACACTGGATTTGAGCCTGGTGAGCGAAAGCCCGCCGCTACCAGAGTTGTTCAAAACGGTATCACATCTCTCCAATCTCCGTACTTTTCGTCTTCCCAGGTCAGCAGGCTTTGGTGTGCATCATAAGCCTCCATTGTTCTCTTGGCCGCCTGCGCTGGAGGACTTGAGTCTAAGCGGAGGTATCGACGCGCACTTTCTCCACGGTGTCGTGGCTTTCCCGCAGACGCTCAAGAGTCTAACGATAGAGCACTGCCCTCTGGCCAAGGGCTTCGCCGTCACCCACCTCCTCAAGACTGCCGTCCGACCACTCAAGAATCTAGAAAGCTTTAAGCTACGCATGATGCCGCGTCTAGGCGCCCACGCGCTCGACGATCTGCTGTTCCTGCTACCGCAAGTAAAGAAACTGAGCGTCAGCGTGGATTACATCACACCAGCGCTTTTCGACGAGGGCCATCTCCACCATCTGCAAAAAGACTACACTTTCCCCACCTCAACTGACTCCGATGATTTGGACGCTGTATCCGAGACCCCACTCCAACACTCCAACCTCCGCCACCTCGAGCTCACGAACTCCGGCAACCCTGGCGTCGAGGACAAGATCAGTCCGATTGACATTATGATCGCCATAGACGACGGCGTCCTACCGAAACTTCGTCAAGTCAGAGTCGCGAAGAGTCTACTTTGGCACTCATCGTCCACTGCATCCGACGCCGAGGCTTTGGCGGACGTGCTGCAAGAAGCGAGTAAGAGGGATTGGGATGACGGAGGAGATGCTCAGCACTTCCGAGGTCTTGATAGGCGTGAGGGTGAGAGACGACGGGTCTGGGAGGAAGTTGCTGGGGTTTGGATGTTTGATACATGATGAAGCAGGAAGGGCGAAACGAGGACGGGCTGTTGTACGATATTGACGAATTAGCGGCACGAGGTCACGAAGGTCTTCATAGAGATGTTTTCGTATGGAATCGACGATCTGTATGCACTGAATCATGACCATTTTGACCCGATTCAGAAGGCCGATTCAGCTTTACGTCCAGGTTTGAGAGCGCAGAGCAGAGACTAAGATGCTGGTGTGCAAAGTACTTTCATTGCATGTGAGGGCTGCTGGTGCACAAGACCACTAGCTATGTCATCAGAGGAAAAAGTAAGGTAAGGTATACATCGCATGCTGGCAGCCCAGAACGCCTCAGCGCCCGCTACCCTGGAGTATCAAAGCACGAGCTTTCGGCCGCGGAAGCCCCGACTACTGGCACCGCAGATCATCGCTTCGAGGGCTTCTTTTTGGTGATTTTCTTCTCTTCGTCGTCGTTCCCACCGTCGCGGTCCTTCTTCGCAGCCTTCCTCTCCATCTCATCCCAGTCTTCTCCTTCGTCGTCATCGCTGACTTCCTCCTCCGACGCCTCAGCAGAAGCATCGTCATCGAAATCGCTCTCTTCCTCACTGCTCGCTTCACTGCCCAGATCTTCTTCCGAGACCCCAAATTCAGATTCTTCGTCCTCGTCGTCATCGCCCTCAGAATCGGAATCGGTGGCCAAAAAGCTCCAGCCACCATCTTTGAAGAAGGTATGTGGGTCCGCGATGACCGTCTTCATGATCGTCGCCCAGTTCAGGTTCAGCGGCCCTTCGGAGAAGGGGATGTCGACGCTATCCAGCCAGTCTTTGACACCGTCCAGTGACTCGACGGGGATGGTGTTGATGTGTGCAGGCGGGCGCGTAAAGTCCTTGAAGACGACAACCATGTCGAAATTCTTTAGCCCGAACTGCACGCGTTCGAGATGCACGACTTCAATGTCCGTAAGCGTGATGACCATGAACGGTGGCTCAGTGAGCTGAACCAAGCAGTCCGTCGTCGGTTGAATTGTGACAGAACTGCGGCTTGGCACACCGTTGAAGCCAAGGTCGCGGAAGGGCATGTCGACAGCCAGACCCTCGCCCTTACCCGCATCCGCAATCTTTTCCGCGAAGTTCCTGAACTCCTTGTCCAGCTGCGCTCGTCTCCTCTTCTCCTCCTGCTCAGCCTCAAACTCCTCCTCGTCACCATACCGGTGCTTCCTCTTGCGGTTGCCAGTCTCGTCGAATTGCATTTCGGTGGCCTCGCGGTAGAATTGAACATCCTTCGTCTTCTTCTTCCCGATCATGATGGGATTGTGCAGATGCACGTGAATGATCACGATTAGCTCGCCTACGCAAGGCTGGAAGAAAAGGTGCTTGACGTTTCCGAATAGGATGTCGATCTTTTGGTTGCCCATGTGGTGATACCTTAGACCGTTCTGGTGGATCTCGACTGCACCACTGACGCGCTTGCTCTCCACGGCGGGACGCACGAAGATGTTATCGAGCCTGTGCGGCCTACGGTTCCGGATCTCGACCAGCTTATCCTGCTCTACGACGTCTTCCATATCCTTCTTCTCCTGCTCTTTCCGTACAGCCGCCTTCTTCATCTCCGTCATCTGATCCCGCACATCTTCCATGCGACTAGCATCTTGGCTACGGAAAGTAAGTGATCGGATGAATTGGGCAGTGGGATCCTCGAATGGCTGATCATCTTTCCTGCCTACACCTTGTCCCGGACTGAGGAGATTGATGCGCAGGTAGCAGAAGCCGCCCTCCTGACTGGTTGTCGCATTCTTGACCGTGTTGATGTGGAAGGGCACAGGCCGGCCCATTATAGGAAGGATGATTGAGTTGTTCTTCGGGTCCACCAGGACCATCAAGTCCTTGACCTTGCTCGGGAACTGGCTGTCTCGCTTGTAAGACTCAAACCGCTTGAACTTCTTTTCTGCTGTGCCGTTCAGATTGCCGTGACCTTCGCCGTACTTTTCCTCGCCCTCGTGCTGCTTCTTGCGGTGCAGGTCCTTTTGATGGTCACGCCGGGCAGCCTCCTTCTCTTCGTTCTGTGTGGTTCCGCCTTGGCCTCGCAAACGAGTCTTCGTGATATTCGACGAGGCCACTGCACCAACCCGCGAATCTTTCTTCGGCTTCGGCTTCGGCTTCTCCTCTTCATCTTCCTCGTTGAAGAAGAACGAGGTGCTTTCCATGTCCGTCGGCGCATCTCTGGTGAACACGAACGCCTCATTGACTCCTTGCGGATTAATACGCACTGTGTCACTCAGCATCAGCGCGTATTTGGCGTCGCGCTTCTTGTCCTGCGGGTTAGGATTGTCAAGGGCCGTGAACCCTGTGGTGACAGAGAACGTCATGCCATCCTTGAGAATCCGAGTGCTCTTAGCATTCAGCACAAGCGTGCTGTCTCTCGACTCTATACCGATAGCAGCTCCGACGGCTTTGGTGAATCTCTCGACAAGCTCCGGCTTTTTCGACTTGATGATCGAGATTGCCTTGTTGTACACATCTTTCGCCTGTATTCCATCACGCATCTCCTTGATCACTGCGTCGTGTACGGCGAGCAGAAGCTTGTACATGCTTTCTTGGTTCTTGTTCGGGTCGACCAGGTATGTTCGTGCGATCATCGAAGCGTAAGTCTGATACCTCAGACCGAGCGCAGCGATGATTACGCCAGCATGCAGATTATTGTCATCCGGATCAGACGATAGCTTTAGGTCGAAGTTGCCGCCGCTCATCACTGTGGGCTGCACACTCCAGTCAAGCTGCATGGTGTCAAAGTTCTGCGGAGCCTTCTTCCACTTGAAGAACTTCTCGTCGTCGATCTTGCTCGCAATCTTGTCGGTCAGGGCTTTGTGCGTGATCTTCTTGTCCTTGTCTAGCACATCCGACATGTACTCGACGAAATAATCTGACATGGTATGCGAGGATGCCACCGAAGCATTTCGGATCGCGCGAAGCTCGTTCTCATCCTTCACGGCCATGACCGAGGACAAGGCAGGACCAATCTCTACCTCCTCGACTTCCTTGCTGATTTCCGAAAACGCCATCTTCCATTCGTTCACGAAGGGCCCACTTGATAGCTCCTTTGTAAGAACACCCACCTTTTTCCCAGCAGCCTTGATGGTCTCCAGGCACCGCTCGAATTGCTTAGCATTCTCATCCGCGTCCTTGCCCCTCACAATGATCTCGACCGGCGTCTTGCCACCCTTCAAAGGCTCCAGATATGCTGCCTTCTTCTTCGTGGTGATTATGTACATCGTCTCGAGCGTAATGAGGAACAGCGTTGCTGGGAACTCGTAACCGAGCAGCCAGAATTGCAGTGCATTTGCCTTGTGGAATGCCTGTGTCTCATCGCTCTTGCCCATGGCAACGGTAATGCTGCCGACGTCGCCGAATACATTATTGCCACTCCGTTTGTCCGCCTTCCACTGGGTGATGAGGGATGACAGGCGGTTGTGGAAGCTGTTCTTGTCGATGCTCACTTGCTCCGCCATCGTGGGTGAGGTTGTGAATGACGCCGCTCGGTTTCGTGATGCTTGTCGCGGCGCTCAAGAGTATGGGGAGGAGTGAGCGACGAGGAGAGTGCAGACTGAAATGTCGCGCGTCAAGGCGCGCGGTTGTCGCGAGGCTGCCGCTTAGGCCACATGCGACCTGGAGCGGGGGAAGCCGCGTGTCTGCCTGAGGCGTTCAAAATGTATCTCCCGCTGAACCCGCCTCTTGGGAGCGGAGTGAGGTGGAAACGGAAACGCTTTGAGCACGAGTCCCCAGCAGGTGGCTTGAAAGTGACTGCTCTTTTGGTGTTCTCGAAAGCGAAGACATCCTTCAAGGGGCAACATTAGATAGCAAATGACTAGGTACCTCCGCAAAGAATGGCTAGCATGCCAGACATCTCCACATCCTACTTGTTCGCCTCATCGTGTTCATCATCTTTCCTACCTTCGAACCCTAGCGAATTTCCGTTATAAAACTCAGACTTCTTGTCCTTCCTCTCGGCTTCTGCTCTCTGATCTGCAAGCGTCTTCACTCTCACCCTTGCCGCAGCCCCTTGAGCCTCGCCTCTAGGTTCCGGATCTGCACCCGCCATGCTCGCCCCGGCAACATTCGACGAGTCACTAGGATCCGACGTGCCACCCAAATACAAGCGCGAGAACGACGGCAGGAAGTACGAAACGCTCGGTAGACTGTTCCAGGCTCCTGAGAGCATACCGAGCACTCCGCTTCCACTGCCTGAAGCGTACGCTTCGGTGTAACCACTCACGGGAACAAGCACCAGCGTCCCGTTGGGAACCAATCCAAGCTCAGTGAGACTGTGATGTTCCTCGCTGAGCTCGATACTCCTACTAGGCTGCGGAGCCAAGATCTGGCGAAAAGTAAAGGGGATGTCTGCGCCGCCTTGGCCGGGCGGGGAGGCCTCTTTCACCCAGTCCCGGACATCTTTGTCTAGAGTAGCAGAGGTCGAGAAGCGGTTGCGGATACTCGAGCCGTCGAATAATCTGACTTGTAGCGCGCACAAACCGCCAGCACCTTGACTGCGACGCTGACCGGCTAGCCTGGCTTCGGGCAGTGATGAAGAGGCGCCTGCCTCTGCTTCGACAGTTGCAGTCCTCGCTCTCTGTGATCTTGCCTTCCTCTCTTGCTTGTCGGCTTCGATCTGGTTCAATATTCGCTCCCTATCACGCTTGGCTTCGTCTTTTCTCTTCTTCTGTTGATATATCCAGGCATCTCTTGCTTTATGCTTCTCGGCTTCTTCTGACGTAGCAGGAGCTTTCCCCTTGTTATCAGCCTTATACGCCTCCTCGGCCTCTCTTTTCCGAGCTTCTTGCCGTGCCTTGAGTGCTGCGTTCTCTATGGCACGGTGTTGAGAAAGAGATGCGTCATGGCGCTGGGAGCGGTCTGGGAACAGGGAGTCTAGCGACTGCTGGTCTGTCTGTGATGGTAGTGGCGAGCTTTGTTGTGACGATGATGATGCTGCTGCTGCATGGTCTACAGTCCCAGTCTCCTCCCCTGCGCTTGCTACCGCAGCCGCTGGCGGCCGCACCTGACCGGCCTCCTCTACGCTCAGATTGCAAGCTTTGGATATCTTGTTTCGCCAATGTTCAAAGTCCGTGCCCCCTTCTACTTGCTCCAGCACCTGCCCGTTATGTATGACCATCATACAAGGCGCTTTGTCGACCGTGCAGAATGCCCCAAGAAAACCTGCCTCTTTACTGCCATACTCAATCCTTAAGAGGACGGCTTTTTGGTTCAGCTTCTCGCCAAAAGACAGGCCATCTTCGTCTTCCTCATGTAGCCAGGCATTTTCCCACGTCTCAGACTCCTCATTGTCGTCTTCTCGTACGAAGCATAGCACTAGCTTCTGCTGCTGGATAGCGGTGGAGATGCCGGAGTTGAGATCGCCATCATGGAACATCTTGAAGTTCGTGAGGCTCAGTATATGCTTCACGGCGACAATGAACGACGAATGTCACGGTGTGATCTATCATAGGAAGAGACACAGGAGCTGACTGTCTCGCGTGCCCTCCGTCCCAGCGGCACAGAGCTCCAGCGGAACGATTCCGAAGCGAGCATGTGAAACTCCCGAGAAGGCCGTCATCTGACCCCCAAGCGTGCACAACCTCAAGTACATCACAGACGCGATGGACAAAAGCAGGATACTGTGGCGCGTGTCCGCGCAGGTTTTGCCCCAAGGCTCTCTGCAGACGCAAAGACAAGCGCCATGGATCTGTCGTCAATGCCTCCACTCATCCCGCAGCCCCTCCACCCTCCTCCGCCAGCAACGACGATGGCAATCAAACCCAGCGGACATCGACCCCAACTTCAAGTCCATCGTCGACAACCCACCGACCTTAATTAGAGCAGGCGGGAAGCATAACAAAGCTGGCCTCGCCTTCCTCGCCTGCATGCCCATCACAGCCTTCATCCTCGGGTGCTGGCAGATCCAGCGACTGGGCTGGAAGTCAGAGCTGATAGCCCGATTTGAAGACCGTCTCGTCCGAGATCCCCTCCCGCTACCGCCTCAAATCGATCCTACGGCGATCAAAGACTTCGATTACCGAAGAGTATACGCGCAGGGGAAGTTTAGGCATGATCAGGAGATGCTGATAGGGCCGCGACTGCACGATGGAGATGACGGGTACCTGGTCATCACGCCGTTGGAGCGATCGCAGAATTTCGAGGGTAACTCTGGTAATACTACAGTGCTGGTGTGCAGAGGGTGGATAGCGAAGGACAAGGCCGATCAGAGGAGTCGGCCGGAGGGGCTGACGAAAGGGGAAGTGGTAGTAGAGGGTTTGCTGAGGGAGCCGTGGAAGAAGAATATGTTCACGCCGGCCAACAAGCCCGAGGACGGCGCTTGGTACTTCCCAGATGTCTATGAGATGGCGGAGCACACCAACAGCCAGGCGGTTTGGGTAGAGGAGACGATGCAGCCGGATTTGCTTCAGTCGTACGATCGAACTGTGAAGGGCGTACCTATCGGCAGACCGCCGGAGGTCAACCTGAGGAACAACCATACGCAGGTTTGTCACTCTGATCTCTTTACTGCCCTGGAGCTAATGCTAATCCATGCGGCAGTATATTTTCACTTGGTTTTCATTGTCTCTTGCCACGTCCATAATGTTGTGGATGGTCATCCGGAAACCAGCGACGGGTGGCAGAGGCCGTGTACGACACAGCACACGTTGGTAGCCCGACATCTCTTCACAGCTCGAAATGTACGGATGTACGATACATGTACGCTTCATTCGTAGTTTCGCCGCAACGAGCGCGGAAGACTGCTCCGTCATTTCGACTTCAGTCTATGGCCAGGCGCAGTACAGCTCATCGTGCTGTCGCGGATCACACGTGAATTTGGGGGTCGACCAGCGAGCTCAATGATTTTCACAGATGGGAAGAGACGAGTCAACTATTCCTCAAACACGAAATTACACGAGAACGAAAACGCCATTATCTCATTGAATTACCGCACTACCATTGCCATTATCATCCACTGCGTGAGTACAGTTGTCGCAGCCTTAGCCACCCTGTTCTCCTTCTCGAACGTCTTCCATTCTGTATGCCGTGCTGATAGATGCATGTAGTACTCTCAGGTGGCGACAATTGCCGCGGAGCTTCTGACTTGGCGCTGTTCAATGCCCCTGCGGAGCATGACCGCACCATCCAACCGGATGATCGCAGTCGCCGTAAGGGCTCTCACTTTGCGGCGGAGTGTAGACTGCTGAGCCCGGTATGGGCTGATCATCATGAGCTGCGACCGTCGTAATGTATGGCGACGGACTGTGCAGCGCAGGTTTCTTGGCCGCCGCATCGGCAGTTGTGTAATCGACACCAGGACCTACTGTCGCGAGCGTCGGTATCCTTGGCAAACCTGGGATGCTTGTTGGCCAGGTGCCAACCATCGGCGCATAGTCATCGGACGTGCGCTTTCCGATTGCGGCCGCAGTCTTATACTCGCCGTCTGCCACACCAGGAGCTGCAGTGACGATCGTGGGAATGAAAGGCAAGCCGGGAATGGACGTTGGTCGGTTACCGTACGTGGCGAGGGTGCCAATTACTGGCGTCGCCCGCTTCTCATCCTCTGCTCCTGTCAGCACCTCGAAGGTGGCTGGCGTCAGAGATGCAAGGGTGACGAGAGTGGTATCCATGCCAGAAGCGTCTGTGGACACTACTTTGCCGCAAGCGGCGCCCGGCACGCCGCAAAAGTTGAACGCCCCGGACACCAGGTCGGTCGCATGCGGATCTGGAGGCGCATGGGTACGGGACGGCTCAGGTGCAGTGGTCGTGTGGTGCTTCCAAGGGACCGCGCCAATGATCTGGCGCTTTGTGTACGGCCTGGACACGAGAGGAACAGGTGTAGGGCGTGGGTTGATAGACGTCGGAGGCAAGATGCCGCTGAAGATACTGATCCCCGTGACAGACTCTGAGATGACGGGTACACTGGTGACTGTGGCGGAGGTGGCGCGGACCGGATCTAGCTCCAGCGGAATGCCTGGCTCAGCGGCACGTGGAACGGGAGCAGCTTCTGCGGCATCGCGCTCAGTGATGCCCATATCGACGGTCTCGGCGTATTTGGCTCCGGAGGAGTCAGTCTTGGTGTTCGAGTCCACTATTTCGCGGACTGTAAAATCAATGTCAGTAAGAAGTTCCTAGCGGTCACGGCGTGAGTCACTTACTCGCAAGAGCTGAAGCCGAAGGGAAAGTAGTGAGCAAAAGCACGATGAGCGCGAAGCTCGTGGCGAAGATGGCACGCATCTTGGATGTCGAGGCGATGTCGAGGCGATATTGCTGCCGAAGTGACGCCTCGTAATGAGAGAGTATACAGCTGAGTCAGAGATAACGTACGGTTCTTGTGGTAAAAGAGTGAAAATGTTTTGATGTTTGTACTGAGGATAAGAGAGAGTTATCCGACGTGTTCAAGGTCAGAGATGAGATGAGGTCAGTGTAGAGACCGAGAGTCGGTGAAAGACGTCCACGGGTGACGCATCGCGAAATGACTTGCCGATCACGCGCGAGCTTGGCGTTCCCAAAGTTGCCCTTTGAGGAAGGAGCGCTGGGCGCACTTGCCGCCGTGTCTGGTCGCGCCTGCACGCTTGAACATTCGCGCCTCCGGCTGCTATAAGGTTTGTCTTCCATTACAGGGCACAGAAGCTTGTCCGCAGATGTACTTGAGTCCTCCGCGATAAACTTCCCGCAAGGGTTTGCCCTGGCGGAGGCACTGTTGTCATCGACACGTTGTTATACTCGTCGAGTGTCAGGGATGAAAGTGCGGATGAAGTCCCTGTATCGGTACAATGTAGGCTCGCACTTGTGGCGAGTCAAAGGGTCATTTGCTACCTTACCTTACGCATCGATGTTTGTCGCTCCCAATCACCCTATTGCGCAATAGCTGTAGCCAATGTCCAAAGGACTAAGGGACGCAGATCTGAACCCACAGCCTCCATCGACCCAGCTAAAAGCGAGTTCCTCAATCGCGCGTGATGACCTGGGAATGAGCGTGTTTTCTTGCTCTTGCCGACGTACAAGAGAGACGAGACCGGGCCTTGCTTAGTCATTTGCTTGAGCACTTTGACCTGTCGTGAAAACTCAAGAGCTGGATTAATGATCGAACCATCAATTGCGAGCCAAGGTGTTTTATCGAGGCTACGAAGTTTTAATGGGTCCGTATCGTATCAAAAGAAGATAAGCTCGATCTTGCCATCCTCGGCCTGGTAGCGATCCTTCACGTCCTTTCTGCTCAGCAGCTTCGCAAGCTGCGGTTGCGTATCCTGCATATCAAGAATCCCACGCTTCTTCGCATCAATGTGACTTGCATCCACCACAATCCTCTCGATGTGGCCAAGCTGCAAGGCTCCATCATCCAGCAGATCAATGATTCTCTGCGGGGTGCCCACGCCAATTCCCATCCTAGTCTTCTTTGCTGTGTTGATGGCCTCCGCCAACTTGATGTGCTTGGCGAAGAGCTTGGCAACATGACTCTCTTTCGTCTGGTACTTTCTCAACGCCCTCACCAGCTCCGCCGCACGCAGACCAGCTCCAGCTACCACTAGTGTGTGTGGACTTCCCTTAGCCTCCGGTGCGTCCGACAGCTTCTTTCCCTCGCTCTTCTTCTTGCGGCGCGGAGCTGCATACTTGTCCAAGAAATCGGGAAGCTGTTCAGTCGTCCTGTCTTTCTGCCAGCCGCTCGCATCACGGATAGCGCTTGCAGGTACGTGCATATCTTCAGCTTCGACGGCGCTGAGATTCGGTTGAAAGCGCTTCGTTCTTTGCGCGAGGTGGTCGGCTAGAAGCCCGCTGTCCATGTGTGCGATGGCATGGTTCACGCCCAATTCCGTATCCAATGCTCCATCGTCTACATCCTTGGGCTTCTTAGTCTGCTTCCGCTTCTTTGCTGCTCGCTTGCTCTCCGGCTTCGCATCATCTTCTCGTTTCCTCTTTTCTGAGGGCTTCGCTTGAGCGGGTCCTGCTTCGGCTACATCCTCAAGCAGCGGCTCAGCCGTCGTGTCCTGTTCATCGCGCGACATTATCTTGTTCCAAACTGGAAAAAGTAGAGATTTTTGCTGCCCATGAACTTGCATGTGAAACCTGGAAAACTTCCGGGTCTGGCTGCGGGGAACGCGGCCGAGGGCACCGCTTCTGGCGTGGCTGAAGTAGATTATTTTCGCCTGATGCTCAGCACTGTACTTTTACCTAATTAACGCGATAATCGTCAAGATGCTCACGGAGCACTTCATTGCCTCCATAGGGGTGCCAGAAAAACCAGCTCCAGCCGGTGCTGCGAAAGACGCAGCCATTTTCCTTCATGAAGCCCAACCAATCCTGGCGCAAAGGGCAATATTTAAGAAATCTGCCACACCACCGAACTGCTTAGCAACGAGCACCACACATATCTTTGCCGCACAATCGGGCAGAGCTGTCGTTCATGTGTACGACCGGGAGAAGGGCAACCAAGAGGCTACGGTCCCTTTCACTGAACGCATTTCTTGCCTGACTCTAGCATGCGATGACACGGTCCTGGTTCTGGGGACGGCAGAGGGCAGGTGCTTCCTATGGGAGACGGCTACAGGTCGACTGATCACTACTGCGCAAAGCCATCTACAAGCTGTCACTGCTGTGCGAGTCGATCCGACAAACAACTTCCTGCTCTCTGCGAGCGAAGACTCTACTGTGCATATCTGGAGCATCCCCCGCCTGCTGTCTTTCTCAAACTCCGGAATCGATCCTCCCGCCCCGTCGAGGACTTTCACAGCCCACAGAGCTGGTGTGGTGGACTTGGTGCTAGGCCACAGCAGCGGCTTCAACAACGTCGCTGTTACCACAGCCAAGGACAAGAGCTGCCTTGTCTGGGACTATCAGTCCAATACCGTTCTTCGAACCTACCTTCTCCCGGCCATCCCAAAGTGTGTGACGCTCGATCCAGCTGATCGAGCTATTTACATCGGGTACGATGACGGCAGTGTTCAACAGCTGGACCTTTATGCGGCATCAGAGTCGCTCAGTCTCCAACCAGTACAAGACGTCACTATCTCTGCACCGTTGCAGCTCTCCTCAAGCTCGAGATGGACACCCTCGGACATTTCCATAGGTCCGTCTTTGGCCATTGCGCTGTCATTCGACGGCTGTACTCTACTCTCGGGTCATCAGTCGGGCGCGATCTCCGCGTGGGACGTAACGACTGGTCGCCCAGCGCGATCAGTCATTCAGAATCCCCTCCCAGGTCCAGTGGAAAATCTACAGTTTCTGTCCGTGACCGGATTTGCAAACGAAACTTGGCGAAAGCTCCGGATACCGAGTGTTGTCAAGCCGAAGTTTGGCGCTTTTGATAATTCGGACGGCACTGTGCCAGGAGCTTATGCCCTAAACATTCAGTTGAGCGGCGATCTTCAGTCTGCTCCATCTGCATTTGAGCAGGCACTGGCAGCACCTTGCTTTCCGCAGGTGCTGGTCGACGAGGGCCTCAGCGAGCTCGTATCCTGGACTCAACGCCCTCTTGCCCCGTCAGAGAATGGCGCGGCGCCGGAAGCGGACGACTATATGGCTTTAGACGAGCCGTCCAAGGCTCAGCAGCCCTCCCCCAATGAGGAGGTCGCCGTCCTGAAGAAACAGCTACATGCGTTGAGAAAATTGCAGAGTGCGAGCTTTGACAAGATCGAGAAGTTGCACTCTGAGAACAGAGCGATCTTGCAAAGAGAACAAAAGCGACTTTCAAAAGCTGGCGGAGCTCAGACGAACGGGGCCGTCCAGTCCGACATTTCTAGCGAAGACGACTGAAGTGGCTTTACTAAAAGCAGCACTATTGACGATTCTCGAACCGCTTTCGCGAGTAGCAATACTCAAACGCCCTGTGAAGAAAGCGGCGTCTCGAGAGATATGCTCCACATTGCAAGCCAAGCAAGGAGGACGCCATGCAACATGACATCGCCTTGCGACTTGATACATTCCACATTCGATCAACAGCCACGTAGCTTATTTGTTTGGATTCTCGCGTGAGAAGGAATGGATGCCAGCCACGAGCAACGTAAATGTTCAACATGCGACTTTGACATACTACGCACTCGATAAGACGGAACTACAGTCGCTCATTACTGACATCACAGAATCGGCCTCCTGGAGAGACGGTCATTTCAACATCGGAAACATGGTTTTCTTCCCTTGTCTCGGCGCCATGGCGACTTTTCTCTTGGTGGCGGAAGGTTATCGTCATCCTCTCAAGCATGAGGCCGTGAAAGTCAATCGCCGGCAAGCCATGGCTTCACCAATCGCAGTCATGGCGACTGCCACGCCGGTTTCTGAGGGCGTTCTGACAGTAATTACACCTTCTCCCGGCGCTTCACCAGTCTCTGTCACGAAGCAGAGCCAAATTGTCACGACTTACGACCCTCAATTCACGCTATGCGAACTACCGCCCATTGCGTACTTCTCCCTTACATCCATGCTGTCGGCGAGGCCTACTACAGCGCCATACCGGAACTACAGCGTGTCAATACCACCAGGAAATGGAAGCTGCACGACTGTTTACAGCCAGACCCAGACTATGGTCTGCGACACCACGCTCAGCGACCTAGTTACAACATATCATGTCACCAATTGCGCGCAAGAGATCACATTCTCCAGCCAGTACGGGTATAGGCTCACGACACCTACTCCGGCAAGCAACTTGACCGGCAACGCGACCTACCCGTTTCTAAATGCGACTTATTCGTCTGCATTGGTCACGGGCACCGGCACCGGGTCAGGCATTGCGGCCATGATCACACCCGCGCCAGCCATCGAAACACTCACGACGTACTATCTCGCTCCATGGCAAGAGCTCACCGCAGCCACAGCGCCAGCAGATGTCATCAAGAAGGTCTGCCAGACTCTGTCCAACGGTACTGAAGAATGCATCACGCAATACGAGGTCTGGCACACTTCTCTTGTAACCAAGACCGCGACCTCCACCTTCAGCCTGAATGTCAGCACGACCGTCCATGGCCCATCGGCTGTCGTGATCTGGGAGACTTACGTAGCAAATGTGACCGAGGTTATGACGACGTTTAGCATGTTAACCACTCAGGAGGCGGAATATGAGACCGAATGGACCACCACGCACAAGAACACTGCGACTGTGAGCACGGCGCCTACGGTGTATGAGACTCGGACTGTTGAGGAGGCTAGCTCGACGTGAGTCCCTCCCTTGACGCTGTATGTTAGGATGGACAAGCTCCGTACTAATACGTTGTAGACCGGACTCCACTACGACGATACATACGACTTCTACTATCTACAAGGGTACTACCTCGGTGACTGCGGCCACGCCACCGCCCATGATGCCGCCCGTACTCCTCTAGACTGAGGATACTCAGAAAGTGGAATACCATGGCCTTGTTGTCGTACGTTTGCGCACATTACAGGAGGTCAGCCACGAGTTGGGCTGTACGCCAATCATCGCACGCGATTTTGGATTCTTGTTCTTGTACATAGGTACCTATTCACTTCGAAAGAAACGCTACGCTGAGACGTCACCCGACATTACTCGTTCACTACACGTCTCTGTTCAGATGATGTTCACTATCGACATGAAGTTCACAGGTCGTATAAAAGTGCACACTTCCGCGTTGATCTGTATTGTCGTCCCTCGTCATAACCAGAATCCGCTATCAGCTCTTGTCGCTCGTCAACGTACGCACGCCTCATGATCTCTGACAAGCCTTGTGCACCTTACCGGAATCCCAACCCGTCGCAGAAGCCTCAACAGAACAAGGTCCGTCTTACCCAAGCACACTAGATCAATGATCATTGCCGCTGACTGTGCATAGGAACTTCATGACCATGCTCTGGTCGATCACTCAAGGCAGCTTCGCCAACGTAGCAATCGTTCTCATCGCCATGACAAGCACCTTCAACGCAGGGCTCTTCGCCGAAGCCTCCAGGGTCACCAGCGCCCCAACAACGACTACTGAAACGGCGTTGAGCACCAAGACCGCATCTGCGTACACGACTTACATGGACGGCATACCGCATAAGCACTGTGACGCGCTGGAGCAGGCGTGGATGGCTTGCGGTGTAGTCAATGGGTCTGGGCCACGACTGCTGCAAGGTCTTACGGGAACGCTGCGGAGTCTTTGGCCTTATGTTGGATTGCTGGTCGTGCTGTACCTGACGACTCTGTTCGCGATGGCTGTGGCGAGTCAAGTCGTTGTTGGTCCGCCGTGTCAGAACAAGCGTGCGGAGGAGACTGCTGGCGTGGTGGCTGGACGGGATAGCAAAGCGATCACGAGCAGAGCTGCCGTTGCTGGAGCGGCAACTGGCGACCAGTCCGCACTGCCTGAAAAATTCGAGGACGGGACTGCATCGACGTGGCGGTATAGTCCTTACGCGAGCCCGCCGCACACGTACCCACAGTCGAATGGGGGAATGAGGCTATGGGTTCAACGAGGTCTACTTGTCGTAGGAGCATGCGCGGCTGGCTTGATGTCAATGGCGTGGCTTGGCCACATGATCTTGTGAGGGAGTTTGGGTTGGACACGTGTAGGTCGACGTTGAAGGAGATGCAGGGGGATATAGCGTAGGTAGACGTTGCTTAGTCTTTTGGTAGGCAAATGTATGATATGTAGAGCGCGGACGATATCAAACGACTGTCAATCTTCTGTCGAGCGAAGTCACTGTTGAGTGGAGACTACGGGAGGGCGAACGTTGTTTAGCGTTGGCCGAAGCTTAGATACCGCATAAACCATGCCTAACTGTCTTAGTATCTTACTACACGATTTAGTGCTAGCTATAGCAAGGCTTCTAGACATAGCCTATTCGATAGAGGTAGTCGCGTTAACTTATCGAGCCTATATCTGTGTTGTTTAAACGGTTGATTATCGTAATATAGAGTCGTTAATTTTTAAAGGCTATAGTCCGTGTCGGCGAGTACCGTACGAGCCGCCTGCGAGTACGATAGTATAGATAGCTTGTAAGAAAAGGCCTTCTTATTCGATACGATCGCTAGGGCACTTATAGTGTCTCTACGAGTTATTACGAGTACCGTATGTATACAGGTTTAGCTATCGCTACTAATAGAACTAGAGTCGTCCTTATACGACTATAGCTTAGCCTTTAAGGTAGCTACCTACCTCTACAACCTATCGACCTCTACCTTGTACTACTTTTTAAGAGCCTTAACCTTATCGTCTATAATGCTAGCGAGAGTCCTCCGTTTCGGCGACGGCGTAGCCGCTCGCTTAATCGAGCAGCTTCTAGTACTAAAGCGGCACCGAGAGTATATAAAGCCTTGTCCGGCAGTGTAGTATCTTACGCGAGACCTCTATAAATATACTAGACAATTAAAGCCCCTCCTCGCGTACTCGGCGTAGTCTTATAGCGCGTTTATACTATACGCCGTCTCCTCGATCCGTCCTACGTACGAGAAGGTTCGACGGCGATCAGCCCTATAGCTATCGAACTATTACGGAGTCGTACTATAGTACTCGCCGCGAGCCTCTAGACACCGTAGTACCGTCTTGCTTCTAGGACTAACCCCGCTACTTAGTAGGGGGTCTAGCGTTAGGCTTGTAGGTAGCGATAGTAGACTTAACGGGGGTAAGCTTAAGCTACCTAGCGAAAAGGGCGCTAGCGAGGCCTACGGCGGAGGCGTAGCTAGCGGCGTAGGTAAGGCTAGCGCTAGTAAAGAGGAATTACTCGTTAGTAGTAGGGGTAGTTATTAAGGTAGGTATAAGACTAGGGCGGCAATAGCTGTAGCGGCGGCGGCCAGTCTAGCGATCAAAGACATCCGGTCGGTTAGTAGTATAAAGGGTATAGTAGTATAGTAAGGGCATATAGAGCGAGAGCAGAGGTCTATAGATACTAATTGTCGTTATTGTTGTTGTTATTATTCGTGGTCTATCGAAATAAGTATGCTAGTCGGAGGAATACAGTCTCGGGTAGCGCTGTGTGTCTACTACGAGCGAGACACTCCCCCTCTTAGAGGTATACATCCTGAAATTGCCTGCGAGTCTACCGCGAGCGCTACGTACGGGCTGTTTCCGGTAGTGTAGAGGCGGTTCGTTTCCGGCTGCTATATACTGTCGTAGTAGGGACTGAAATACTCCCCTTCTCGGAGGTATATATACTAGTCGGAGGAATCTAGTCTCGGGTAGCGCTACATGTCTACTACGAGCGAGACACTCCCCCTCTCGGAGGTATACATCCTAAAGTTGCCTACGAGTCTACCGCGAGTACTACCTACGAGCTGTTTCCGGTAGTTTAGAGGCGGTTCGTGTCCGGCTACTATATACTATCGTAGTAGGGACTCATATAGCTGTAAATACCTACCTTTCTTCCTATTCTTCCTCTTCCTTTTCCCCTACCGGCGGGGTTACGGCGGAGTCTAGGGGGCGGCAAGCTCTCTGTCTCGCCGATTTATAGGGAGCTCTGCCTCTCTGTCTACCGCTATAGCTATTAAGCCGCTGTAGAGGAAGACGGAACAGCGCGGCGGCGGGGTTTTTAACGGGGAGAGAGGGAGGGGGGGCGGCGGCGTAGCGGACTCTTTAGCGCTACTTCCTACTTCCTCTTTGTCTTATCTTCGAGAAGCTAGAAGATAGATTAGTACGGCGGCGGGGTTTTTAATAGGGAGAGAGAGGAGG
>NAJL01000051.1:0-167673 GCA_005059885.1 Salinomyces thailandicus | reverse complement strand
GTCCCCGCCTTACTAATCTCCGCCCAAGCCCCCTCGAAACCTCTTTTAACCTCCCGATAACTAACCACAAATAAACTCTGCTCATCCCGACTAACCAACTGCACCCTCTCCTCCACCCCCGCATCCAACTTGTTCAAACACGTCACCACGTGCCCCAAATCCAGCACAGGTTTCCCATCCGCGTCGCATTGATGGAAGACGTAGTCGCGGAAAAGTTTGAGGTAGTAGCGCTCGCCGGTTTCGGACCAGGCGGTGGAAGGCTGGTTGAGGAGGGCGTTGTTGCTAGGGTTGCTGTTAGGATTGTTGGTTGGGTTGCTGTTGTTGTTGTTGGACGTCGTGGGGTGAGGGTCCGGGCGCTCGAGGATGATGTTGAGTTTTGTGAGGAGCCGGACGAGCCGGCCGTTCTCGAGCTCGCGCATGAGGTTGGTGCTGAGGTCGTCCTCGAGATGGAGGAGGCTGTCGAAGGCGGCGATGACTTTGTCGGCGATATTGTTTAGGAAGGTGTTGATGTTGTGGTCGCTGAGGGCTTGACTTTGCTCGGTTTGTTGAGTTGGCGATGGCACGCCGTTTTGCGGATTTGTTGTTGATGTTGTTGTTGTTGGGGGTGAGACGAGCCAGGCGAGGCAGAGACGGAAGCGCTCGCTGTAGGTTCTCCCGAGCATTTGGAGGGCTTTCTCGCTGGTCTGGTTGGATGTGGGGGTCTTCAAGGCGATGCTTATGATCAAGTTGCCTAGGCTTTGGAGATCGGTTCGCTGGAGTTCGGAAACAGGTCGTCGTTGTTCGTGTTGCACGATATCGAGCACACCGCAGCCGCTTAATCGCAGTCGGTTCTTTGACGTTACGAGCACTTTCGACGCCGTAAGTGTCTGCGCTGCGAGTCCTGCTTCGTGTACGGCTTTCAGTGCGCTTGCCAACTGCACTAGGTAGCCCCATAAGTCATTCTCCGGCACCACCTGCGGACCTGTCCTACCACCAATCCTGGAGGGCGCCAGGTGCTTGTCTGATAGGGTTTGTGACAGCGGGTGGTAATCTGTCACCACAATGAGTGAGCTGTCCCCGAACCACCGGCCCGTAAATGCATCGTGTACCGTCACGATGCTGGCGTTGCGGACTCGCTTCCATGCATGACAGCTTCTGATGGCTGCTTCACTGGTCAAGCGGAAACCTTCAATGCGGCGGAGAGCGTAGGTATTGCCGTCCTTGCTCGAGACAGCCTTGTATACCCAGCTTGCGTAGCCGAAGGTGGTTTGACTCCTGGCATGGTTCGTGTCAAGCGCAACAAGTGAGTGAAAGTGTTCCACAGTCTGTGGCAGGGTGCTGTTCGCAAATGACTGCAGCGCCGCATCTGACTTCTTGTGCAGATCTTCCCGCAGATCGTCTGGAATGAAGAAATCGGCTGAGGCACGTTGATAAGGTAGCATATTCTCTCTGCGTGGGCCAACTGAGGCGTAGAGATGGTAGTTTAGCGGATGCTTAAAGGCAGTGGTGTCTTGAAAGAATCCTTGCGCCCCGACTGACGGCGTCGATTGCGCGTATGGGTTGAGTTGTTGGGAGCCATCAAGGCCACTGATGCTTTGTTGCAGTGTTTGCTGGGAAAGAAAAGCATCGTTGTACGGGTGAATCGGCGTCTGCAATGTTTGCGGCTGCTCAGTAGGCGTCTGATGGTGGATTAGCGAAAGGCTCTTCAGCTACAAGCGTGGGTCGACAACCTGTTGTTGTGGTAGGAAGTGCTGGCCAGGGACAAATTCGTTGAATTGCTGCGGCGTTTGGAGCGTTTGCTGCGGAAAGAACTCGCCAGATGGCTCCTTTGAGTGCCCGATACCAGCCGGAGTTACGGTACCTACAGTAGGTGAGCGTATGGACGGTAGTGCTGGATGATGGAATCCTACCCGAGCCCCTCGGTGTGAAGGTAGCTGCCGCCGCCGCTTTTGGTGATATGCCAAGCCTGACAGGCTGTGCGGCGGCAGTCTTGGGTGTAAAAGCGGGCGTGAAAGACGGCGAATCAACGTTGAGGCTTTTCTTCGAACTGCAAGATCTCAGCTTGGTTCTGCTACTACAGGAGGATCAAACTGACTTGCCAAGTCCGTTGGAAGCCATCAAGCTGAAGTCATGGTTGAAGTTACACGTGCCCTCCTGGTACTTTCGACACTGCGGGCCGTTACGGCACAGTTGTTGGCTCATTGGCCGCTGATTTTCGGATCGACTGTTGAAGGCACCATGGGAGTTGTACCTCCTGGCATCTCCTGACATGCGTTGTGACCCTGCGGCCATATCATTGCGGGGTTCAACAACGGCTGATATCTCTCGCGCAGAGTCTTTGCGTCGCATCCGGCTTTCGACTCGCTTCTCGACCAAGGCCGACGAAGGCTACCTTTCCGACGTGCTAGAGCTAGCGGTTGCGCTAAATCTGATGTGGCTGTTGGGTGTAAGGCCAGCGTACTGCCCGAGTCAGACCCTGAGCTGCTTCAAGTATTGTGGACGGTGGCAAGCCTCGTTTCGTCCGTTCAGGGTTAAAAAGGTGAGAACGATGAAAGCCTTGCGCGGAATCGCGCAAAAGGATTAGGGACTGAGGGGAGCTCGGCTCGTCTATTCGCCCAGCGAGTGGTGCAATGCAATCCCCAAAGTCTCCCTGTCTCACAGTCTCGTAGTTGCTTCGTCTGGTTGGCCGCCTGGAGTTGGCCTCTTTGGTAGATCTAGGCGAATTGGCGACAAGACGTCCCTCTGATCGAGGCCGGCTGGGACTCGTTAGCTCTCCTCGCGAATTTCCAAGGCACCAATACCACAGTCCCGGGACTCAGGAGGGATCCCAAGTTCCGGGTCTACACCGTTGCCCGCACGATTGGGCTCTTCCGGATTAGGGATGGAGCGTGAGCATACCTTAAGGTATGTAGGGAGGACGTGGCGAGAGCAAAGCTTACATTGGCGAGCACGACACTCCGGATAGGAGGTTAGGACCTGGGTAGGGTACCTTAGGTAAGGTATTGTCGAGCTTATGGAAGCGTCAAGGAGCGGGTCTTGATGCGGTTCGTTCCTGCTAGACCACTCAGCTCCATCGTGCCACGACGACCTTCATCAGCTACATATAAGTCAAAGCGGCCGTAACGTGACGGCAGGGAAAGGGAGGGCGGAGGTGAGACGTCGAGGGAGAGGCTAGACTCGAGGTCGCCGAATGAATAATGGAGGTGGACGAGGATGATGGGCCCCCAGACTCCAGTCGATGAGCGAGGCTAAGCCACTGTTGACGATCGGCGCAAGCTGTACCGGGCCGGGGCAGGCCGAGACTGGGGCGCGTAGGGCTGAGGCTTGATCTTGAGTCCTGAACTCTCCACTGGCGTCAGCTTAGGAGGTAGGAAGAGAGCTCCGACTGCCGACATAAGGCAAGCTAAGGTACACGTGCAGCTCCAACTGCTCCAGGCCTCGAGAGTGAAGGAGAGCTGCTCCCCGTTCTGGTCATCTTCTGGTCATCTTCTGGCCATCCTGGTAAATCGACATTCAGGATATTGAGACTGGCCAGGCGACGTCGCAAAGATGGCCGCCTCAGGCATCGACATCACAAGCCTCACCGAAGAGCAGCAGCTGGCCCTCCAGCAATTTACCTCCGTCACCGACCAGGAGCTCGACCAGGCCGTACCGCTGCTGCAGAAGTGCCAATGGAACGCCCAAATCGCCATCACCCGCTTCTTCGATGGCGATGCAGACACCGTCGACCCCGCCGCAGAGGCAGCTCAGCCCCAGGCTGCCCCTCCACCCCCGTCCGACTCAGCGCGAAGAACAGAGACCCTGATGGACAGCATCACCCGGTCGCCGACATCCTCTAGGTCCTCACGACGAGACGGCCTCGAGCCAGCGCCCCGTGTAGTACCTACGCCTGAGAGTCAGCTCAGCCAGCAGCTGCCGTTCCCCTTCTCCATCCTGCTGCTGCCCTTCAACCTCACATATACCATCTTCCAGCGGTTGCTTGGCGCCGTCGGCTACGTCTTCCCGTTCCTCCCACGTCTCGTATCGCGCTTCTACTCTGGACGAGCATCACAACCCTCGAGAGATACTGGGCGAAGACCGCTGAGTCCACGAGATACCGCGGCACGCTTCATGCGCGAGTTTGAGGAAGAGTACGGAGTCACACACGGTACGCTGCCTTTCTACGAGGGCGGCTACGCACAGGCCTTTGACATTGCGAAGCGGGATCTGAGATACCTGCTCGTGGTGTTGCTGTCGCCCGAACACGACGACACGGCACCGTTCGTGCGAGACACACTGCTCTCAACGGACTTCGTCAACTTTGCCAAGCAGCCGTCGAGCAACATACTACTATGGGCAGGCACCGTGCAAGATGCAGAAGCATACCAAGTGGCATCAGCGTTGAACGTAACACGGTTTCCCTACGCTTGCCTAATCTCCCACACACCATCCGTCTCCTCCACCGCCATGAGCAAGGTCGCCACATCCGCGGGTCCCGTCACAGCGCCCGAGCTCATCCAAAAGATGCAAACTGCGATGCAAGAGCGTAGTCAAGAGCTCGACCGCATTCGGCGACAGAGGCAAGAGCAGCAAGCAACCCGAGACCTACGACACGAGCAAGAAAGCGCATACGAGCGGTCCTTGGCCGCAGATAGAGAGAAGGCACGGAAACGCAAGGAAGACGAGGCTGCACGGGAGAAGGCGGAGCGTGAGCAGCGAGAGCGAGAGGAGCGCAAAGCCGACCAAGCGCGCAAACTCGCACAGTGGAGACGATGGCGAGCACAGTCCATAACCCCTGAACCGGGCACTGAGATCAAAGACGCTGTGCGTATCAGCCTGCGCCTGTCATCCGGCGAACGGGTCATACGGCGTTTCCAACCCGAGGCGCAACTGGAGGAACTGTACGCTTACGTCGAGTGCCACGATCTTCTCAAGAACAATGAGACAGAAGTCTCGGAGAAGGCGGTCGAAGCGCCAGACGGTTACGAGCATGAGTACAAGTTTCAATTGGTCTCACCGATGCCACGGGAGGTGTTTGATGCTGCAAAGGGCGGTCGGATCCGTGAGCGGATTGGGAGGTCTGGAAATTTGATTGTGGAGCAGATGGCGCAGGATGATGATGAAGAGGAAGAAGAAGGAGGAGGAGGAGGAGGAGGAGGAGGAGGTGGAGGAGTGAAACAATAGTCTCGCAAACACACAAGGTTCAGGTACGAACGAATACAAAGACTGTACTGCTGTGCCGAACACAACACGAATTCACGCTGCGCGCCATCAAGGTACGCTGCAGCCCCGCCCCTTTCCTCTCCTTTTCATGCAGGCGTCCCGGCAAGCAAACGTTACACAACATGCCGGCTTTGCTCACCCCTGAACGACCGTACTACGTTACCTTCGCGCATGCGCAACGCAAGACCTCACTTCGTCACTGCAGCTCTCGAAGGCAAGGCTCATGACAGATTAGAAGTTGTCAACTCTCGAAATGAAATCAAAGTAAGGTACAAAAAGCGTGCAGGTCCTTCTGCATTCCGCACTTTCCCCAGTGCCCTTACCTTGATCCTCCACCTCTGCAACCCCATCCATCAAAAAGCCTTTCAGGCCCACTCCACCGCCAGAACCAAAAAAGGAAAGGAAAGACAAAGCGAAAGGAAAAGACCAGCTCACCCAGCAGCAGCAGCAGCAGCAGCAGCAGCTCAAGATGCACACCCCCCTCACCCTTCCTCTAATTCTCACAACACTTCTCCCCCTCCTCCCCCTCACCGTCCTCTCCGCGCCTACGGCCCTGGCACCCCCTTCACCTTTCACCCTTGACGCTACCGCCCGCACCGCCGGAGACAACGATCCAAAACGCTTGATCAAACGCAACGTCGGCGGCGTCCGCCTCTGCACGGGAAGTGACTGGACGGGCTGGTGCGACTACGTGATTTGGCCGCTGAATGAGTGCATTTCGCTTAATGACTAGTACGTATCGCTCCTTCCAAAAATCTTCTCGAAGTCTTTTCGGAAAAATACTTCCGGCTTTTGAGTGCCCAAGCGTGTGGAAGGTTGCGGTGGAGGAAAGGAAATATCGATAGAGGAAAGTAAATCTGACAGAGAGGGACGCCGAGGTGACTAACAGATGCCGTGTTGGAATAGCGCCGGACACGTCCTCTCTTTCCGCCCAGACGAAGACACGGAATGCTACTTGATGCAGTACGTTGCTGTCCCCTCCGCTCTCTCTCTTCCTCGGCCCTCTCTGCCATACATTTGCTTTTTCCTTTTTCCCCCTCCTCTCAACCACATGGCTGGGCCACTTGCGTACTTGTTGTTGTTTTCCATCTCTTCACTCACTCATTGACCCATCCACAGAGGCCGCTGCGACAGCAATAACGAATTCGCCGATCTCCGCTATGAGTCCCAAGGGTTGGGAAGTCTGGAGATGCTGGCGTTTGTGGCGAATACTTCGAGTTATCAGTGTATGAAGCCTTTGGAGTTTTAGGCGGGTACGGGGTAGGGGAATCTGGGATAAGGAAGGGCCCGGAGAAGGAGTATGGTATGGGGATTGGATGTGGCAAGGGTTGAAGGGTTGAGAGATGTGGCGAAGGGCGAGTCGGAACGCGCGGTGGTGAGTGCAGTGGCTACGCAAGTCTGTCTGTCCGCGCAGGGGGTGTGAAGCACCTTTGACGAGCGGGTGCACTTTTGCGAAGAAGGGCAGGACAGTGCGTTGCGAGATCCTGCGACTGCTTGAAGGGGAAGACGTTCGGGAGGGTATGCTTCAGAGCTGCATGATTTATTCGAGGTCAAGGTCACTCAGCAGCTATAAAGTACAGGTAGTGTCTTAAGAGATATTGAATTCGCCACCATCCCAAACGCAGTAAAGATCCTGGCCTTGCCACAATGCTGCAGCGCGATGTCGCTAGCCACTCCATCCTGCTAGCTTCGCCTTCCGCCATTCTTCAAAGCCGGGACGGACCACAACGGCGCGTGAGCTCGCCGCGCCGCCAGCAGCTCCTGCTTTGCGTTGGAAGATCGCGGTGCTTACACTGGATTGAATGTCAGTAAGCGCACGCGGCCTATCAATTTCTGAGACGCAGGTGGAACTTGCCTCTCGCCGTCCTTCTCACCAATGCCCTCCAAGATACCCTTCCGCTCAAAGCCGAGCCAGCCTGTCAACCACCGAGTCATCCACTCCAGCCGCGCAGGCTTGTCGTACAAAAAGTTGACGACAATGTTCTTGACGAGACGACGCTCTCCCTCCTCCTCAAGTTCACGGCCTTCGAGATTGAAGCCGCCACGCTCTGCGTACTCGGGGTCAAGCATGCCTATAAGCTTGTCCATCAGGCAGTTGGCGACGCCCTTCATGAGGTACTGCTTGTCGGTGTAGACCTTGACATCGACTGTAGATTTGTAGATGCCCTCAGAGTTACCATAGGTGTCCGCGTGAGCGAACCCAACAAGCTTATCGGGCAGAAATAGCTCCTCTCCTTGAACATGACGGTTGCGACGGCGATTGAGCTTCATGCCTTGTTCATAGGCGACGAGAAACGGCAGACGGTGTTCCTTGACCTTTTGATAGAGTTGGAGCATGTCGGTTTCGGTACAGCGCTCCGTCTCCTGTGTGCAACAAGAAGAGTCGATGTGATAGTTATGAATGTCACGTATTGCGGGCATATCGTTTGGGCGGGCGACACGCACATAGAGCCTAATACCGGGCTTGATGGGTTCGTGGCGCATGCCGTGGTGCCTCGCCTCGAATTTCTTCGCTTTCTCTTCTCCTTTCCTGCGCTCATTCCTTCTGGCCTGTTGTTTGGCTGCCTCTAGACGGAATCGATTCTTCGTGTGCTGAGCAGACCCATAGTCATTCTCACGCGCAAGCCTTTCGTTGAGTTTCTCGTCGGGATCAATGCCTTTGATGTTGGGATGATCATGCGGTAGTGCCATGTTCAGGGACGACTCGACAGGTTGAAGAAGTTGCCACCACGGACGTGCGCTATCAAGATCGCCCTCATCCACAGGTGCAGGATCTCTCGGCTCGCTGTTTTTGTTCCAGAACGTCTGTGGCGACATGTTGGCAAGCTCACGCGGCACCCAGTAAGGCGGCACCAGCTCCTGTGTACAGACAGCTACGTCGTCTACGCTCAGGCTTCGTGCGTCCTTTTCTAGCGCACGTTCAACATCGCCCACCCAGTTCTCGATCTGCATGGTCTGCTTGCCCCCATCAAACGCAGGCCTCGCATCCCAATCGATTGGCGCAGGCGCCCAGCCGCCATTCCAGTCTGTCAAGCGATAGCCACTGGAATTGACCCCTGTAGGATGTTGCTTCTCTTCGTCAGCCCAACCACCATCGCTCGCCGAGTCGACGCTGCTTGAGTAATTGAGTTTCTTGCTCGAGCAGAATTTTGGGACGAAGCGTTTTGGATCTGGCTTTGGAAAATCTTTCGGCTTCGGCCAGCGGTCCTGACGAGGCGGCCTTTTGAAACTGCGGTCCTGGTCGATGTGGCTCTTCACGTCGACATAGCTGGTGATGGGCTGTGCTGATGGAACTCGTCTTCTAGGCGCGACGGGGATTTGCTTAACATGTGTGCCACCGGTGCCGCTGGAGTGCTTGATGTCTGATGTAGGGCGAGCGCTATCGTCGTCCTTCTTTCGCATAGCGTTCCGGTGCTCGATCGCCTCACAGTCCCGAGAATTGACTTCTACATTGCTAGAGGCTTGGAATTTCGGCTCACTGAGCTTGGATTTGGAGTCGTTCGCCTGCCCTCTGCCCTTGTCGCTGCTATTAATTCGACATACCGGCGCACCTCCCACCCTAGGTTGAGCAACACTCTTGCTCACTGACTTTGCTGGCTTATGTGGTGACAATGCTTCTGGTCTACCTTCAGAGACATTTGCGCTCGTCGGCTTCACATGCTGGTGTGGTCGCAAGGCTTTTGGACCGATCGCTGACACCTTCTGCATGTGTGGCGGTAACGCCTGCTGGTTGGCTTCACCAGCTGTAGATTTAGCTAGTTTGGCTCGCAGGTGGGGTGGCAAACCCTTTGGCTTCATTCGATCGGCATTGGAGGGCTCTGGCGTGACCTGCAGCTGTGGCGGCGACGCCTTGAGGTTGCTCTTGTCGGCAGTCGATTCCCCCGGCTCCGCGTGGGTGACTGGCGGTAATACCTCTAGCGCAGCCTGGCCAGCAGTGGCAGTTTCTGGCCCGATAGCCAGCTGTGATTGCAACGCTTCGGGATTGACGGGTTCAATAGTTGAGCTTGGAAGCTCTGCATGCGTGAGTGGCGACAACGACTTTTGCATGCTGTGATCAGCGGTGGCGGTTTCTGGCGGTAGCTGTGACAGCGATGCCGTCGAACCAGGCTGCGTCGTAGTTGATTTCGCTGCCTTGCGGCTGGCGCGCAAATGTGGCGGCAACGCTTTTACCGCTGTCGCATCGAAAGCCTTTGAGAGCTTTGCCGACGAATCTTCCGCTAGCGAGTCCGGCGGCAACGCCTTCGAATCCAAAGCCATGTCGCCGTCCATAGAGCTTTGCTGTGCTACAGCGTCTGTTGTGTAGTTTGTCGTGTGGATGAGCGGGAGAAAACTTTTGGGGTGTTGAGATTGCGTGGTTGCCGCCAACCACTGATCGGCGTTACGTAGAGGCAACAATGAGCCCTGAGTCGGTATTGTCCGGGGTTCATCATGCCGAGTGATTGTCGACGACAGGACAATAGCGGCTGGTGGCAGAAAGCTCGTGATTCGGGGGCGTGTAGATGGGGCTGGTGTTTTGTGAATAGAGGTGATGGCCATTGTCGGCACCGGGTCAATGCCGGCACTCCCAGGAAGGAAAGAGCGCAGCTTCCTCCTTCCTTCTCGGGCACCCTCATCGTCCGCCCACCGAGGCAGCCAGGATTTGTCGCTCGGGAGACGGCCAGGATCATTTGCCATAGCGCCTGATCAATGTTCGTGCGTGGGTAGCCCGTCGGTCGCAACGCTGCAGTCTCGCACCCTTTCTTAACGAGGTCCGGGCAGTGGATTTGGAATGGAAAAGCTGCAGAGTGCTTCGAATATGACACTGAGCCTGGAGATGCAAGCTCTCGGCGCGTATCGTTTCCATTGCATCTCAGTCGAGGAGTGCTGAACCATGTCTAGAGTGCTCTGTCAAATTGAAGCGGTGAGCTATCTGATTGTCGAGGTAGAAGAAGGTCGAAAGAGTATAGAGGAACCTTGTCATATGATGACCCTTGTATGGGTTCCTCCTTCCAGGTGAGTTGGAAGATGTCGGTGATGGCACGTGATGCTGCCTCCTATGGTCATGTGCTCCTGTGAGCATTCTTCGACCTTCGATTTCTGACCACCAGTAAAATGTTGTCGATATTACGGAAAGCTCGCCTGAAGGACAAGGAGATGAGGATCCTGATGCTGTCAGTCGTAGTCGCCACCAGTGCAAGGCCGCCGCTGATGATTATGAACCTGCAGGGGATTGGACAACAGTGGGAAGACCACGATTGTGAAGAAGATCATGAACGAGGATGTGAACAGCGTGAGTCCGACGCTGGGCTTCATAATCAAGACCATTGACTACGATGGGTGAGTTCATGTGATTGCTAGCTGGCATATGCAGACACGTGGATGGCTGATGAAGTGAAGATACAAACTGAACATTTGTCTGCCGTGCCCACCTACACGTATTCGACCCTTCATTGATAGCTTTTAGGGGACGTCGGCGGCCAAAAGACCCTCCGCACGTACTGGAAGAACTACTTCGAGAAGACGGATACGCTCATCTGGGTGGTGGATTCCACAGACCGCGAGCGACTGGACGACTGCAGGACTGAGCTCCATGGCTTGCTCCTACAAGAGGTACATCCCATGCCGCCTCTTCACAACACTCCCTTGACGTCTCCGGCTGATCCTCTTCAGCGTTTGATGGGCGCCTCTCTGCTCGTCTTCAAGAACAAGAACGATGTGTCCGGCTGCATGAATGTGGACGACATCCGTGAGGTACGCGATGGCCTCTCACCCACTACGCCCCGGCACACTGCCCGAAAAAGGTCAACATTCACTTACGTAAGCACTCCAGGGATTACGGCTAGACAGCATCAAAACGCACAAGTGGCATATCTTGCCGTGTTCCGCTATTGATGGTCAAAATCTGCAAGAGGGTCTTCAATGGGTCGTGCAAGATGCAAAAGACCGATTGTTCTTATACTAGCGCTCATCTTCGTCAAAGGGAAGCGTGAGGTATAACGTCCAGTCTGAGTTTACCACTATGCTTGGCAGGTACAGTCCGCAGTGCCGTTGTGGTTAGCGCCATCGAGGCGTGGTGGTAAACAGAGATGTGCCATGCACGATGGCCGCATAATTTACGTGCAGCAACAAGCTTGCGTAAGTTACGGCGGGAAAGCATCACTGGCGCGGTGGCAAGGTGAATTGGTCTCGAGTGCGCTGGTCAGACTGGCAAGGATGTGAAGCGGTCGCAGGTTGAAGGCCTTCCATGCATTCCAGAGTGTCCCCGATCGAGATAGCGCGTTATAGAGCCGATAGCAGAACAGACAACTCTTCCTCGCGCCCTGTGCAGTACCACAATCATGCCGCCTTGACTCCCTGACAGGTCTCTTGACTCTGCCGTAGTCTGCTTTCCCGCTGGTGCCGTAGTGCAGTGGGCTGCGGCAACGCAACAAGCTGATCCCTGGCTGTTGATTCCCGATCCACTCCAAAACAATGTCCTCCGACGAAGCTGCTTCGTTCTTAGCTTCCATCGCCGAACTCAAGCAACGTGAAAAACATGAGGACATGGAGCGCATCAAGGCATTAGAAGATGACATTGCGAGGCGACGCGCGAGGAGAGAGGGTACGTTAAGTCAGGTCTTTTACCAACCTCAGCATTGTGCGACGTCAAGCTGGTGGGGGCTCGGCTAATCAAAACATTGCGAACTAGAACGAGCGCGATCAATCTCGCCAGACAAACCCGCACGAGAAGGCGATACCGCGACGACATTCAACACCCTGAATGCTGCGCCTTCGTGGACGCCATCCGTCTCCTCTTCAATGGACCCGCCCGTCGCGCAGAATGGGCCTCCATCGCCAACCCGAAATATCCCTGAGTTCGCAGGCTTCAAGAGCGTACGCAGTTCTGCGTCCTCGACAAATGCAAGCCCGGCTCCGGCGCCAGACCATGGTGGCCAAGCATCCCCGAGCGCGACAAGCTTGGCACGGAAAGGAACGCTGTCCTGGCAGCAGAGGAGGCCAGGGTCGAGAAGCGGGAGCAGACCAGCATCTGTAGTCGGGCAGGACGCGAGCGCGGGAGCGGACAAGACGCGATTTGAGCAGAGCGAACCTAGCAAAGAGGATATCACGGCGTCGCTGTCCAGGCGAGATCCAGCTTGGTTTCGGCAGACGGCAGACAGAGGTATTGGATCTGCGGCATACCGGAGAAGCCAGGACGAGAGAGGCGAGGGTGGCCAAGCTTCTCCGAACCCGGGTCGAAGGGGTCTGCCGGGAATGCAGCGCAACCCTTCGAGGGACACAGACTTCAAGTCGTTCGCTCCTGCCGAGCAGGAGAGCGTGAAGTCGGATACCACGTCACGTTCTACTTCAATACGTGATAGCGGCGCTTCTAGCAATCGCTTCTCCGCCTCTACATCAGCCTCAGCGACGAGCAAACCGGATCTGAAGTCTCTCATTGCGGAGGACTCGGCACAGCATGAAGCAAGCCCCAGAAGCGAAGGATCCTCAACAGCAGACAGCCAAGGTGGCCTTAGCCGCACCATGACAATGTCCTCTTCGCAGGCACGCTTAGCGGGTGGAATCGAGCGTCCAAGCTCCCCTACCAAGGGCATGGGCGGTTTCGTACAGAGCGCTATGATGAAAAGATCCGACAGCGTCAACAAGCGCTGGAGCACGCAACCGGGTGGAAGTCCTAGTAGGAACAACTCAGTGGCGAGCGCGCGCAGTGGGTACAATGGCCTTCAAGCATCGTACAGCATGCCTAAGTTGGAGCCCACGCCTGGCAGCAGAGAGTCGAGCAATGAGCCGGCATCGCGGCCAAGCTCAAGCAGTAGCAACCTCACGAACATGACGACGACACAGGGTCGGGATCCAGACGAAGCATCTACCAAGCCAGCTCTTTCACGACATGGCCGTAGCAAGTCAGTCTACTCTATGTACAGCAACACTGGCGAGGATGGAGCGACATCGCCGCCGGGCAGTCCATCGAAGCGCTTCAGTCCAACAAAGTCCAGCTGGCTTGAGAGCTCGCTCATAAGACCAGAGTCACCAAAACCCAGCGCACCGAAGAATGCCCAGCCGAGCTGGATGGCAAACATTGCCAAGGCGAAGGCAGAGCGAGCAAGTGCGGACCTTACGCCACGGACAGATACACCGAAGCCTGCAGCAGACGGGGGTTCGAGGCCTGGCTCGCCCACTAAGGCACCCTTCGGCCAAGGTTTGCTGAAACGGTCGGATTCGCGGGATCTTCCAGCGATGCCGAGATCCTCTACACCTCCTTCCGCGAAGGAGAGGCCGAAGTCACCCGTTCAGAAGTCACCCGTCCAGAAGCCTTCTGTCGTGCGGAGCGAGGGCAAATCGCGTGATCCAGAACCTGTCGCGGAGGAGAGGATGCTTCCCGAGCAGCAAATTGAGCAGTCAGAACAAGACGATTTCACGGCCAAAGAGCCCCCTCAGCCTGTACAACCAGCACAGCCTCAGCCAGTGACTTCACCTGGGTCGGTCACCCAACCGATGGCGTCGCCGACTGTGCCAACTGCATCGAAGCCCAAGCCAGTGACAGCCCCTAAGCCAGAAATGGCATCCCACAGTCAGACGGATTTCCGCAGCACGCTACGATCTAGACCGCCAATCGAAGGAAAGAAGCAAGAGACTCCCGAGTTCCTTTCAAAGTTCGGCTCCCTTCGCAAGGCTCAAACCGAGAAGTATGTTGCGCCAGACATACTAAGAGCGAATATCGAGCGCGGGAAATCCGAACTTAGCAAGACTGGTGGACCTGTCAAGACCGCGAGAAGAGATGAGCTTAGGGAGTCCTTGCTCGCAAAAAAGGATGACTGGAAGAAAGCCAAGGAAGACGGCCGAGAGCTACCGGGCCAGGCACACGAGCGGAAAACGAGCGGCAATGCACCTCCCCCGCCCAGCAAGCCCGAAGCGTTAGCAAAGCGAGATCTACTCGCCCGCTCAGAAAGTAACAAAGCAAGCGCAAGTCTTGACACGGCAGACCGAGCGACCCCAGAGGCCCTCGCTCGCCATAAGAGCTTGAAAGACAAGCCCAAAGTTGAGCGTCCGCCGATGAAGCAAGTCAGCGAGCCAATTCCATCGCCAGCGCCAGCGCCAGCCCAGGAGCCTGCGACTATCGAGCCACTCGCGAGACAGACCAGCGAGCCAAGTCCCATCCAGCCCAAGCAGCCATCGGACACGAGCCGACTGGCAGCGCGTTTCAACCCTGGGCTTGCCAACATTCTTGCACGAGGCCCACCGGCTGCAACCAGCAGCTCTGACACGCCATCGCGGACCGGAAGTCCCGTTGTGCCTGATCGCTCTGCGCCGCGGCAAGCTGCACCACCGAGCGAGCCGAGTGCTGGGCAGCCGTTGCAGGACATGCGCAAAGGCCGCGCTAAGGGGCCGAAGAAGCGCAGACAGGCAGAGGCAGGTGACGACCGACCTATACCTGTGCAAGAAGTTGCCTCTGCGCCTGAGCCCGAAGCGCAGCCCGAACCAGCGGTGGAAGCCTCAGCACCTCCTCAGCCACAGAAGCCTCGGGCGCCGCCAGGCTCAGCCGCCTCGATCATGATGGGTTCTCTACGAGGCTCGCCCAAGCCTCAAGAGCCTTCGAAAGAGGTCGAGAAGCCTGCGACGCCCATCAAGAGCCCCGGCATCAGCATCAAGGCACAAGAGCCAGCATCTAAGGTTGGGACGGACTCCGTGCCGACCTTTGGGGGATTTGGCTCTCTGAGGAAGACAGCTCCCGCGCCGCAGGCAGACGACAACAAAGAGAACAGCGACGAAACACAGCCATTCGTGAAGGCTGCAAGCTCAGCTTGGGGTAGACAGCCTTCTCCGACGAGAGCAGAGGTACCGCCGCAGATCGAATTGCCAAGCCAGAAGGACGAGGAAGCAGCAATGCGCTCTGCGGGACTGTTAGCCTCCTCGCCTGCGCGCAATGGCTCAAGCAACGGCTCGGGCATCTCAGTACAGAAGACTCCTGGTCAAGTGTCATCTCCGCCTGCCTCCATACGTATGCCTCCCAAGCCTGCCAAGTCATCGCGAACTGTTAGTGGCCAGCTGGGAGAAGCAAGTCCGAACAGAGGTATGTAGTCTAGTATCTTCTTCTCTCCGATCGCGCCGCCGCGTTCTGACATGCCTATACAGTTACGTGAGAGCACGAGCTAACGGTCGCAAAGATGTTGCAGGCTCCGCAGCTCGGCCAACCAACGAGACGGAGCGACTCCTCGCGCAAGCCTTCGGCTCGCTGCCTACTGCCTCTCGCACTTGTACGGTCGATAGTCTTGCGCATGTGGCCGCCGCACGGACAGACGTGGCTGGAGACGTTAAGACCGTCCGGAAGGCGATGCATGAAGTCGCCCCTGACGGCTCGCTGCGTGCTGTGTCACCTCAAGAGGAGTATACATTCTTCGACCAGGCAGTATATGTTCTAGTACATACGGGGCTGAAGCAGAATGCTAAAGTGTCGCATGTGTACGTATGGAGCGGAGCATCAGCGGAGCCTACAACCCAGGATCATGCACAAGCCGCGGCGAAGAGACTGGCTCGCGAGAACTCGGCCCAAGTACAGACAATTGAGCAAGATCATGAACCGCCAGCTTTCCTAAAGGCGCTTGGCGGCATCCTTGTGACCCGTCGGGGGACCCGAGAGGGCTCAGCGAAACAGTACATGCTGTGTGGTCGCAAGCATCTCGGCCACATTGCCTTCGACCAGGTGGATTTCAGCATACAATCACTGTGCTCTGGCTTTGTCTATCTGATCTCGTTCCCCATCACGCTACAAGAAACAAAGCTGTACCTCTGGAAAGGGAGTTCATGCTCTATGGAGGAAACCAGCGCCGCGAGACTCGCAGCGATGGACCTCAGCGAGACCGGCGAGATCATTGAAGTCGACAATGGTGCTGAATTCGCCAGCTTCCTTAAGATCTTCGGACGTGGCACAATGAAGTCTAGCATCCCGAAGAAGTCAGAGCTATGGCGGCAGAAAACGCTAGCGCCTGAGCGCTTCGACCCAAAGCTCTTCAAAGTGCAGCAGCCTGAACAGAAAAACGGCTTATTTGCCATGTTTGCAAGACGTCCAAGCTGGAAAAGCGCCTCGCGGTCTCCCAGCCGTAGCCGTGGCGGCGACGATGTCAAAGTGGAGATCAAGCACCTTGCTCCCTTCTCACAAGCGGATCTGGAGGCCGAAGGCATCTATATCCTCGACGCCAGTAGCGAGCTCTACATTCTGATCGGTCCGCTGTTCGCGGCCCAGCCAGAGGCGATCCGTAATGCGGTACTGGGCCAGACGTTGCTCTTCGCGCAAGAGTACATCGCGGCGGCGACGGAAGAGCGCCGGGTTGCGTCTAAGGGTTTCGTGATCTTCAATGGTGTACCGAGGGATCTTAAAATGCTCTTTCGGCGATGGGATGACGGGAAAGGGCTTTGGGGGACGGCCGGGTTGATGGCGGGCTCGTCGGCTTTCGTTGGGAGTGAGGTGAAGATGGCGGGTTTGGACGAAGTTGCGAGAGCCGTCTGTCGCGAGTAGCTGGATTCGGATCTGACGGGCTCTTCGCGTGCATAGCCTTGGCGTTGGCGTTGGGTGGGAGTATGTTCATGTGGGAAGGCCCTTTTGAATGGTGAAGGAGAAGGGCTCGAAGTTGGCCGATTGTTCTAGCGTTGACATGGATGCTGCAGTGTAGCGCGGGCGCAGTGGTTGCTGACAAGATGTGTATGTTACGTTGCGATATGCAACGCCTTCTGCTGAGGATCAGTAGCTCGTCACGTGGGTGGTTTCACTAGCGCGGTTTGGTGTATTGAAGTTCGATCCGGATGGTCACGTTTAAGTCCACGCTTCGCTGCGGGAGTAGCCGTCCGATGACGAAGCTTCCAGAGAACCCCGGAACAGACTAGACCGATCTAGAAGGCACGTTGGGCATCCATATCACTCTCAGGCTTTGGACTTGGGCGAGTATAAGACAGCTCGGGTGCTATGGGCGCGGATCGTACATTACAGACCAACATACGCAGTTTGAACGCAATTCGAATACCACTCTGATCATTGACACGACACGCTGAGGCTGCTGGCCTACAGCCACTTTCTGACCGCACGTTCTACCTGCTTTTCGACGAGTACACGTCGTAGACGCAGACATGACATCGGGCTTCCAGTTCACGGACAAGGCCACGCAAGCCTTGGCGGAGGCGCAAGACCTATGCCAACAGTATGCCCACTCCCAGATGCTCCCACTCCATCTGGCAGTAGCACTGTTCGACCCGCAACCAGATCTCTCCAAGGACCAACAGAACACCGGCCACGCCTCACATGCTGGCTCATCCACGCCATTGTTCAAGCAGGTAGTTGAGCGCGCTCATGGCGACCCGCAACTACTTGACCGAGCGATGAAGAAGGCGCTCGTTCGCTTACCGAGTCAAGACCCCCCGCCAGAGCAAGTCGCGGTCTCGCCGGCCTTCAGCAAAGTCCTACGCGCTGCGAACGAATTGTCCAAGACCCAGAAAGACAGCTACATCGCCGTCGACCACCTTATACAATGTCTGGTTCAAGACACTTCGATCCAGAGGTGTTTGGCAGAGTCCAACATCCCCAACCCCAAACTCATCGACAATGCGGTCCAGCAGATCCGCGGCACGAAGCGGGTGGACAGCAAGACTGCGGACGCGGATGAAGAGAGCGAGAATCTGAAGAAGTTCACAATCGACATGACGGCCATGGCGCGTGAGGGCAAGATCGACCCTGTCATTGGCCGTGAGGAGGAGATCAGGCGAGTCATCCGCATTCTATCAAGACGGACGAAGAATAATCCAGTCTTGATTGGAGAGCCTGGTGTCGGCAAGACAACGGTGGTGGAAGGCTTGGCTTTACGCATCGTCAATGCGGACGTGCCTGCCGGCCTAGCGGCTTGTAGGCTCCTTTCGCTGGATGTTGGTGCGCTTGTGGCAGGCTCGAAATACCGTGGAGAGTTTGAAGAGCGGATGAAGGGTGTGCTGAAGGAGATCGAAGACAGCAAGGAGATGATTGTGCTGTTTGTTGATGAGATACATCTTTTGATGGGCGCTGGCAGCTCTGGTGAGGGCGGCATGGACGCGGCGAACCTGCTTAAGCCCATGCTGGCTCGTGGCCAATTGCACTGTATTGGTGCCACGACGCTTGCAGAGTACAGGAAGTACATTGAGAAAGATCAGGCTTTCGAGAGGCGTTTCCAGCAAGTTTTGGTCAAGGAGCCATCCATCCCAGAGACAATCTCTATCTTGCGTGGGCTGAAGGAGAAGTACGAAGTTCATCATGGTGTCACCATCCTGGACGGCGCCATAGTGGCTGCAGCGACGCTGGCAGCACGCTACCTCACACAACGTAGACTGCCCGACTCAGCCGTCGATCTTATTGACGAGGCTGCTGCGGCAGTCCGAGTGACCCGAGAATCACAGCCAGAAGTGCTCGACAACATGGAACGCAAGCAGCGGCAGCTCGAAATCGAGATCCACGCTCTTGATCGCGAAAAGGACGATGCATCCAAAGCACGATTAAGAGAAGCTCGCGCCGAGAAGGCCAACGTGGAGGAAGAGCTGAAGCCTTTGAGAGAAAAGTACGAGAGTGAGAAGGCACGATCGAAGGAGATTCAGGAGCAGAAGATCAAGCTTGACCAGCTCAAAGTCAAGCAGCAGGAAGCCGAACGTACCAGGGACCTGCAGACTGCTTCTGACCTCAAGTACTACGCCATTCCGGATGTGGAGGCTCGTATCGAACAGCTCGAGCATCAAAAGCATCTACAGGAGCAAGATGAGGCCGGCCGTCGCGGTAGCATGGGCGAGACGCTTATCACTGATGCCGTCGGCCCTGATCAAATCAATGAGATCGTCGGTCGCTGGACTGGTATTCCTGTCACCAGACTGAAGACGACTGAGAAGGAGAAACTGTTGCAGATGGAGAAGGTGCTTGGTAATCAAGTCGTTGGCCAAAAGGAGGCTGTTACTTCCGTTGCCAACGCTATTCGGTTGCAGCGTTCTGGTCTCAGTAACCCTGGTCAGCCGCCATCATTCCTCTTTTGTGGTCCATCAGGAACGGGTAAAACGCTCCTCACTAAGGCTCTGGCAGAATTCCTTTTCGATGACTCGAAGTCGATGATTCGCTTCGACATGTCTGAGTACCAGGAGCGGCACTCGCTCTCACGCATGATCGGTGCACCACCAGGCTACGTCGGCCACGACGCAGGCGGCCAGCTAACAGAAGCCCTTCGCCGGAGACCCTTCAGCATCCTCCTCTTCGATGAGGTTGAAAAGGCCGCCAAAGAAGTCCTGACCGTACTACTGCAGCTCATGGACGACGGGCGCATCACAGACGGCCAGGGCCGAGTCATCGACGCCCGCAATTGCATCGTCGTCATGACTTCCAACCTCGGCGCCGAATATCTTGCCCGCCCAAACGCCCCCGACGGCAAGATCGACCCTACTACCAAAGAGCTCGTCATGACCGCTCTCCGCAACTACTTCCTCCCAGAATTCCTCAACCGCATCAGCAGCATCGTCATCTTCAACCGTCTTGCTAAGAAAGAGATCCGCAAGATCGTCGACGTGCGCCTTGATGAGATCCAGAAGCGTCTGACGGGTAATGGCCGGAACGTCAGCATTCAGCTTTCAGCTGACGTCAAAGATTACCTCGGCTCTGCGGGTTACTCGCCTGCGTACGGTGCGAGGCCGCTGCAGCGTCTTATTGAGAAGGAGGTGCTCAATCGCTTGGCTGTGCTGATTCTCAGAGGCTCTGTACGCGATGGGGAGGTCGCTCGGGTTGTGCTTGAGGACGGGCACATTGTCGTATTGCCGAATCATGGTGAGAGTGATTTGGAGGATGGGTCTGAGGACGAGGAGATGTGGGACGAGGAGGATGCGGCTGAGGAGCTCAATGGCGCTGATGGGGAGATGGATCTTTACGACGAGTAAGACGGTGGTCTGTCAGGGGCGTGGGTTGCTCCTAGTGGTTGACTTTGCAGCGTTCTAAGCGACGGCATATGGCAATGGCGTCTATTTTGGGAGGAATATCAGGGGAGTGGGAGATAGGCGTATCACGATGAAAAAGGATTACGAATTATGGAAGTGTCGGCGATAGAAATCAATGCATTCTATTCGGCCCTCTCTTGACAGCACATGTCTCTCTCTCTCTTGATGTACATCGTCACGACGATCGTTCTGTGGTACATGTATGATACGATCTTGTACAAGTATTCAGTCTACGGGATTAGTCGGTGGTCTTTGCGCTGCCTTTGCTGCCGTTCCCACTGGGTATCTTGTCTTGGTGCTTGCGGATCTATCCCATGTTGCTGTGTCTCCATGTTGCTGGACAGTCGGGTCTTGGCAACAGACTGCTTGGAGGTTGTTGCGTTCTTGGAACCCAGCTAGGACTTTGGCGGGGGCGGCCGAGCTTCGGAGTTTAGACTGCTACCTCCGGCTTCCCACGTTGCTTGGGTATTCTGGAAGACAACAGGAAACCTACCTTACCTCAAGCTACCACGGACTACACAAGCGTAATCACTCGTCACCTGATATTGGACTTCACTGCTGCAGTGTGCACCTGGTCTCATCCCCCACCCCCAACGACATCATCATGGCCAACCCACGCATCGAAGAAGTCGAAGAGGACGACATCGGGGACCCCGACGAAATGGACCTCGATGCCTTCGATTTCGCCCGTCCTCAAGCCAGCGGCCTCCAATCCGGCCCAGACCCCTCGCAAATGACCCCCGAAGCTCTCCAAAAAATGCTCGGGGGCCAAAGCAGCAGCTCGAATCCCTTCGGCGACTTCAGCCGCGCACCCCCTCAGCAACAGCAGCAAATGAGCCAACAAGAGCGCATGCAGCGGGAGCGAGAGTACCAAGAAAAGAGCAAGGATTACCAATGTCTATACCCCGTCTACTTCGACTCCTCACGCAGCAGGGAAGAAGGTAGACGAGTGAGGAAAGCAGACGGAGTAGCCAACCCCCTCGCCCGAACCCTCGTCGACGCTCTCAGCCACGTAGGTCAAACCCGTGGCATCGCCCTTCAGATCGTCTTCGAGCCTCATAAAACGCATCCGAAGGACTGGGCGAACCCGGGCCGCGTTCGCGTACAAATCAAGCGGGACGGCAAACCCGTGTCGGCGAAGATTGCGAATAAACATTATCTGTATAAGTTGGTTGCGGAGTATTTGAAGCAGCATCCGACGACGGAGGCCGATGCTTTGCGTTTCAAGTTTCAGGGTATGCCACCGCCAAAGGATAACAAGGTGCCGAAGCCGGAGGTTCCGAGAGGGTGGAAGATTGGAGGGGTATTGCCGTTGCACAGTCCGGCGTTGAGTGGGGGTGGGGTTAGTGAGAATATGTTCAAGGACATGATGGCGGAGATGGGGGGTGGGGGAATGCCGGGGATGGGAGGCATGCCAGGGATTGGAGGGATGCCAGGGATGGGGGGCATGCCCGGGATGGGAGGTGGTGCTCCAAGTGCTGGAGGCGGTGGTGGGCAGCAGAAGAAGGTCAAGGGAGGGAAGAAGAAATAGCTGTGTCAAAATGCTATTTGCGGCACGCATGTCAACCCGCCCTGCCGTCTGGACCGGCTACTGGGATTCACGTACACTGTCCAGCCGAGCCGCACGAATTGCGTTAGCAGCTGTACTGCTGGCTAATGATACAACTCTACTTCTTGTGGTCAGAGATGGTCGCCGACCAACTACCTTGCAACGTCAGCACAACGAAGTGCTCTCTGGTCTGCTGGCACGGTAACAGATCTATTACAAGATCCGTGAGGACGTCTTGGTCTGTCCGTAGGTCAACAGTCGGCGCCTCCACAGTACATGGTCTGTGGAGGGACTACGATGGTCTTTCCCGACAGACTGTTGCAGAGGCACTGCGAAGGAGTCCAAGCGTGCCCGGAATACGTTCGCAGCCAAATCTCTTTCCCTCACCACAACTTGATATATTCCCAAAGTCTGCGCCTGCTCGGCTGTGCATAGTACTCATCCATCATCTTAATTTCCTCGACGCTCAGGGGTCGCCGACCACTATGTAGATCGACGGTGGCTGGATCCCTCAGCTTCGTTCTAAAGACAATTTTATACCCGAGGCCGGTGAAAATGATCAAAAACAGCCCTATCATGTACTGAAAGAAGGAATACGCAGAAGGCGTGTTGGAGCCGATGGGGTAGAGCGCTAGGTAAAGTGAGCAGCCTGTATAAAGCATGCAGCATACCAACAACCACGCCGGCGGCACGGGCCAGTAAGCGCATTTCCAGGCATGTTGTTCTTGGAACAACGGGTCATTCTGTGCTTTGAGCGCAGCGCGGAAGCGGAAACTGGTGATGCCCACGACGATCCACACGCAGAAGTATCCCGTCGTCGAAATCTGGGCTAGCCAATTAAAGACTTCGATCCCGCCGGCGCTGAGGTTGCAGTAAGTCAGTGCAACTGCAACGGCTAGTGTGATCCCCAACGAGATGCGCGGTCTGCCTTTCTTATCGACTTTGGCTACCCAGTCCGGTATGAGGCGCTGATGTGACATTGCCCGGAGGATGCGGCTGGCTACGAAGACGGACTCCGCGCCGATGGACATCACGCCGAGGATGATGACGACGTTGAGGAGGTCCGGCAGGTCTTTGATGCCGGCTTCGTCGATGCTGATCACGAAAGGGGAGGCCGCTGCGCCGGAGCTCCCCAGCAGGCGGTCGCTTGTCGCTGGTACAAGCAGGCCGATGAACATCATGGATGTGAGGTAAAAGATCGAGACGCGTGCTGGGATCAGCTTTACAGCGTGAGCGACAGAGTAGCGCGGGGATTTTGCTTCGCCTGCTACAAAGCCCGTGAAGCTGTTGTCGCCTATGGCAAGGATGGCAAGGAGGACTGAGTTGCTGTAGCCTTTGAAGCCGTTGTGGAAGGCGAGCCCGTGTTCCCATGTTCCGCCGTGATGGAGATAGCCGGATGATCCGGCACCGAGGACCAGCGCGAAAGCGACGATGATGAAGATGATGAGCGCAAAGACCTTGAGGACGGCTGTTGCGTACTCGAACCAGGCGAAGGCCTACAATGTCTTTAGTCAAAAGCTAGCCTGAGGACTCGCAAGCTTCAGGACACCTACTCACCTCATTTGGCAAACAGAAGATGCCCAGTATACAAATCAGAAACACCGTAAACCACACCGCTTCACTCACACTATCCTGCGCCCAATAATTTATCAAGACACTGAAGAACGTCGCTTCGCTCGAAATAATCGCTGTCCATCCCAACCACATGGAGAAACCTGCGGCGAAAGCTAGGGCCGGGTCGACGAAGCGGTCCGCGAAATCGATGAAATTGCCGCTGACGGGGAAAGCTATGGTCATTTCGGAGACGGATTGTAGCATGGCCCAGACGCAGGTGCAGACGGTGGCGAAGGCGAGGAGGAGGGTGGCTGGACCGCCGTCGCGGAGGTTTTTGCCGCTGGAGATGAAGATGCCGGCGCCGATTTGGCCGCCGAGGGACATGACCTGTATCCATGGACGTGAAGACGTCGTTAGCGGCTCTGGTTTGGTGGCGGCGTAGAGGTTCGCGGTCGTCGTTTGGGTTAGGGGCAAGGCGACTTACGTGGATCTGTCGGCTACTGAAGCTCCGACGATATTGCCCGTCTTCGACATGCTGGTCGTCGATGGTGACCATGGCACCTACGCTGGCATCGGGGATGGCGTCTGTAGATGCGGCGGAGGGCTCTGAGAAGGTCTTCTTGTCCGGCATCGTGGGCGGTGGCGGGTCAAGGGTGGGGAAGCTGCTTGTACGAGAAGACATTCTGAGGCTTCATCGTACGCCGTTGAGGGCGGGTACTTGAGACCTGTTCATCGCGTGAAAGTCGTCGGGCGACGCTTATCTCAAGGCTCGCATATCCCATGCCATGTTGCCTCGAGAAGCCTTCGGCGCTGCGTTTGGTGGCTGATAGGCCAGTGTCTCTGGCGCTTCTGCTTCGACGCTTACGGAACGTAACTTATGCGGACAATAGCCGATGTAAAGTTAGTCGCTCGCTCTCAAGTGGTCCACAATGACTGCAGGCGCTTGTCGTCTTGTGGTGAGATGGGAGGCTGTCTCAGGTACGTGGGAGTGGCCTTCGGCCAACGTATCTCGGCCGACTGAAGCTGGACGCCGGCCAGTGTCACCTCGAGTGTTATCATATTCAACAAGGGCAAAATGCATAGAGCCTGCATTTGATGCGACACATCTGGTATACTGTATCGGAACCACGAGTTCACCATGCCCAAAACGATTGCCTGCAATGAGTCGATCCTGATCGTCGGCGGCGGTAAGCTCTTCATTCAATCTCTCATCCATCAAGCCAGCTACATATAATCTGAGCAACGGAGAACAGGCACGTTCGGCACGTCAACCGCCTACCATCTTGTAGAACGCGGCTATCAAAACGTCAAAGTCCTCGATCGCTTCCCGCCGCCGTCAGAGATCGCAGCCGGCAACGACATTAACAAAGTCATCCGAGCAGACTACCCAGACGCCTTGTACGCAAACCTCGCCACAGAAAGCCTCCAGTATTGGCAAGACGAACAAGGACTCTTCGGCGGTCTTTACCACCGAATCGGTTGGCTTCTTGCAGCGCCAAAAAAAGGCTCCAGTCTGTCTTTCATCCAAAGCTCTATCAAGACAGCGGGTGAGCGAGGCTACGAGCAGGCCAAGCCAATCCCGGCCGAAGAAGTGAGGCGAAAATGGCCAGCTTACTGCGGTCTTATGGAGGGTTGGAAGATCTTTCACAACTCCTCTGCTGGCTGGGCCGATGCTCGAACGGCGCTGAAGCGAATGGCTGAGGCTGCCATGTCGAAAGGTGCCAAATACGTCTGCGGTGATGCCGGTTACGTCAAGCAGCTCCTCTTCGACCAAAACGGCGGATGTGTAGGCGCGAGATCCGCCGATGGCAGCACCCACTACGCCAGCCGTGTCGTCCTAGCTGCTGGCGCCGCGGCCGGCAATCTCCTCGACATGAAAGGACAGCTAGTGGCAAAGGGGCACACGGTCGGTCATATCCAATTGAGTCCCGCAGAATACGAGAAGTACAAGGACGTACCCATCATCGACCACTTCGAAGGCGGTATCATGTTCCCCCCACAGCAGGATAGGATTATAAAGCTAGGTGCCGTTCAGTTCGTGACCAGCCGCAATCCAGCGTGCAAGGGCAGCCCGTCTCTACCTCGCTATCGCTGTGATAACCCTGGCGACGACATACCTAAGCCTGTTGAAGAGCAGATGCGTGAATGGGTCCGCCAGATCACGCCGCAGCTGGCTGACCGCCTATGGTTCGAGACGCGGATTTGCTGGGACGCCGACATGCCTGATTTCAATTTCCTTGTTGGTCAGCACCCAGAGCACGAGGGCTTGAGTCTTGCAGTCGGAGGCTCGGCGCATGGCTTCAAGTTCTTGCCTGTGATTGGGAAGTATGTGGTTGAGATGCTTGAAGGACAATTGGATCGGGAAACGGAGGGTCAATGGAGATGGAGACCGGAGATGGAGATGAGGAATCGCGGTGATGATCCGCATCCGTTGTCTTTGATTGATCTCCATAATGTACCCGGGTGGTCGAGAGAGAGTGTGTCGCAGAGGCACTGTACAGACGGACTGGGAAAGAAGCAGGACACCTAACTACAGAGATCAAACAATGCAATTGACGAATAAGCTAGTATCTCTGCGCGGACAGAGGATCAATAGAGGCCCTGTATAGGCCGACGGTCTAGGCTATTACGGCCATCCAACACAGAGACAAAGTCTACACGGTTCTGCCTGAAGTCGGTATACCCATGCAGACAAATGGGGCCTAGATGCACTGTATAGGACGATGGGTGGAGAATTGAGATTTCCGCACGGGGGACTGTCATTGGACGAAATTTCTAGAGTCGGTATCTCTGCGTGAACGGATTATCTTGTATAGGACGATGAGTGGTCAATCGAGATCTCGGCGTGCAGAGATGCAAGGCTGTGAATAACAGACTGAATGAGGATCAAAAAACATTGAGATATATGGCTTGTTCTGTACCTTCTCCAAACAATTTCCCCAAGCTCATCATGACCTGAATTGTCTCAAGCAGCTCCATCACTCACACTGCGGATCGTCAATTTACGTGGCAGGACCTCAACCCATTATTTAGCAAGCCGAACGGTGCTGCTGACTAAGATTAAGTTAAGCTTTCACTTTGAACTTCACTACAAAGAGATCACGAGCGTTGGCAGGAGTGTGGTCAATGATGACGTACATGAAAATTAACAGAGCATGTCCAGGCATCTTAGGAAGCGAGCTCCGTAATATTCCTGGCCTGAAAGCCACACCCTTGCCACGCCGAAACATGGAAAGGTCCATCTCGCCGCCTCCCAAGCGCCGGAAACTCTCCAGATCTGAAGCTACCCACATCACAAACCCTTCAAATCAAATCACCATCTACTCCTGGAATGTCAACGGCATCCAGCCCTTCCTGCAAAAACCCATCACCTCCTACTTTGGCACCCAGCAACATGCCAAAGACGATGGTAACACCCCCAGAGCTTCCTTACGGGACTTCTTGAAACGCCACGATTGGCCCGCCTTACTCTTCCTTCAAGAAATCAAGATCTCTCCTGACGATCCTGCTACCGTGCGAGCTTTGGAGAAGGCGGTCAAGAGGGATGACAAGGCCGAGCCCGAAGAGCCGGATTACTCTGCACACGTATGCCTACCATCCGATAAATTCAACGCTCGTGGATTCGGTCGGAAGGTCTACGGCGTTTGCAGTATCGTCCGAAAAGACTTTGCAGAAACCTACGTCGAAAGAATTCGTCCTGTCAACTGGGATCAAGAAGGCAGATTCCTCGTGATCGAAACGAAAGCTTGCTCAAGTCGACCGAGATTGGCGCTCATTAACGCTTACATGGTAGTGATGTGCCTGTCTTGTGACATCAAAGACAACACAGGCTGATGAAAAAAATCCACGCAGGTCAACGGTACAGACAACGCCTACAAGAACCCCAGCACAGGAGAGAAGGCTGGAACCCGGCACGACCGGAAGCTGGAAGTGCACAGGTTACTAGCAGCCGAATGCCGCGACCTCGAAGCCCGGGGCTTTGCAGTCGTGCTTGTCGGCGATATCAACATCGCTCGAGCTCCTATCGACGGCTTCCCCAATCTCCGCACGTTTCCACAAAGGCACTGCACGAACCGTGCAGATTTTGAGCGCCGCTTCTTGCACAAGCGCCGCCCATCCTCTACGAGCAATGAGCCGAGCAATGATGATGATGATGATGAAAGGGCGAGCAGCAAGTCAACTGCAAATAGAGACGACTCCGATGAGAACGTTGCGCTCGTTGACACTTTTCGCCACCTGCACCCGGAGAAGAAGGGTTATACTTACTATCCTCGCGGTAAGACGTTCGGCGAGAGTTGTGATCGGGTCGATATGATTCTCGTTTCGTCGTTGCTTCAAGCTGCTCTTGTGGGTGCTGGTATGCACGAGACGCCGGGAGAGCGGGGGCCGAGTGACCACGTACCGCTCTACGCTCGTCTTGGATTTGCGGATGAAAATGCAAAAGTCTCTGCTGTAGCATGACTTTAGATCCGACAAAGACATCGTAGAGGACTTCTTAGCCGTCGGTTGATATAGTTGCGTGGACTGTCTCCTATCGCTTCTTTGCAACCCAAAAGCTGGGCCTGTACACATTCTGCAGCATACTCCCCGGGTCCTGTATATAACCAACAGCGCCTGCAGGAGCCAGCTTCTGCTCTAGGACGTCAAACCCGAGCTTCTGAACAAGAGCAACAACTTCCTCATTCGAGAGCTCAAAAGAGCCGTGCTCCGCCGCACCTCGACTTGACGGTGCTGCGTGAGTGTTTTGCCCTTCGCGCGCATCATCCTTCTCCGCTGGAGCTGAAGTAGGTTCGAAATGCCACAGCAGCGGTCCCAGGTTGATCCAGACGCCTCCTGACTCCAGACAGTGCATTACAGTCTCGATGTACGCAATCAGGTTAGCCGCAGTATCGATAAAGAAGCACGTCGTTACAGCATTGAAACCATCCTTACATTGCGGACGACGGTATGTCTCGCAGAAGTCGCCTGCTGTCATGGACATGCGCTCGCTGTAGTGCACCTCTGACTGCGTGGATTGCATTGACTTCTCCAGCTCGTGTCCAGGGTGGACGTCGGGGATGGAGACCGATCGTAGCTGTGCCGCCCTCTCAGCATGGTTACTGAAGTGTAGTGCCCAGGGGTATAGTATGTGCTGGCCGGTTGTGCGAGTGCAGTTGAGAATGTAGTTCGAGGCGAAAAGCTGGTGGTAGGAGATTTCGTTGCCTTGGACTGTGTAGCCTTCGTTGCAGAGGTTGAAGACTAGGCGCCCTAAGCCCGCGCCTGGGACAAGAACACGGAGTTGATGGCGTTTCGCGGGTGGCAATGGAAGATGGGTTGCTAGCGCCGAGACGATCGGGAGGTGGCAGGCGTATCGTTCGGGCACGCCTTCTGCAGACCAGTCTCTGTAGAACTGCCGTAAAGTCGACCGTGCCTTGTCCATATCGTTCGGCGTTGCTTTGCCTTTCCACGAGTCATCGTCCTCCGAGAAACCGAAAGACGGTAGCGCAACGTTGAGAATGGCCTCTGCAAGCTCGGCATTGGCGTCTATGGCGTCGTCGACTTGATCGAAGACTTTGGGCAAGGAGAAAGGCGGCTCGGCTAGCAAATCCATGTGCGCCGATGGCAGGGAGTAAAAGGACTGGCGGCGGAGGTGCGTGATGTTGTAGTGCGCAGCGCGACGATACTGCCTGGGAAGCTCTGGGCGTTGGCGTGCGTTCGTCTGCGATGAAGGACGAGAGAAGACTGTGGCAAGATGAAAAGGCTTTCAGTGACTTACCTGAACGAATCGAGAGCAGCATGAAGAACGCGGCGCTCTTCAGGGTTCGATAGTGGATCATAGTTGTCATCGCGGTTCATTGCGGCCATGAAGGCCAGAGAGGTATGCGAGGATAATTCTTCGCCGAGAAGACGGCCGTTTGCAGGAAGCAGTTCCACTGCGCTCCCAATTGAGGGCCAGTGGACGGACGAGAGGAAGTCCACTCGCCGCCAACCTTGGTCTGACTGATGTGTGCAAGTCCACGCTTGTTCTCTATCTTCGGTGTGCGAAAGATGTCAGGTCGAATGCCCAGGTGGCTTGAAGTCGAAAGCAATGTGCTAGAGAGGTCTCAAAAGACCAATCTAAATGTCGCCAGCCACGACTTTAGTCAAACAATCACCTGCAGCGTGGCAACCACTCAGACATCTTACCCTCCATCTTCACCCAGCTATCTAATCTCCAAACAACACAATGGCAGCTGGCGCAATCTCCAAAGCCACTACCAACGGCACCGACAACACACCAACGACGAAACCCATCGAGCTAGCAATAACCCTCCCTCAAAGCCCAGGCCTACGAATCCACATCCACCTCACAATCCTAGCAACAAGCCTCCTCCTCTTCCTGACCAGCTCAGACATTGGATCCGGAAGCCGCAATGGCGCTGCAATGGGCAGTCTCGTCTACGCAATGCCAGACGTAACAAGCCCCTACAGCATCAAATTCCCTGCTGGAAAACATGTACTAACAATTTTTTTTCCCTCTCTCTCAAGCGGTATAATCCTACCCAACCTCTAAGCACAAGCCTCTACAACTTACCCGCTTCGCTGGATTTCACGACACGCATGGCGAAAGTGCTGGTTCGTCGGACGCAGAAGCTATGTTATGTGGGCGGGAGCGTGAATTTGAGCAATTCTGCTGGCGGAGGCTCGGTCGAGGAGGAAATGGAGGCGTTTCGAGCGGTTGTTGATGTGGTTGTAGCGGAGGTGGGGAGGGTGGAGTCAGGTTCTGTGGTGTGAGTTGGGGGCGGGGCTTGCGGGGTGAGAGGAGGTTGGTCGATGGGCCCTGACACGTCGTGTGCAATCTGTGGTGGCTCTTCAGACGGATGAGCATTCTCAGATCGGAGCGGCTATCACGCCCCCTTGCTCCAGCACGATTCCGTGTACTCGGGATTACATTCAAAAGGATGCGCAGCGACATCCACGAATTTGATGACTTCTATGCCATCCACAGTACAAGGTATTCACGAGTATCCTGTTTACCCAACCCCACTCAACCCCCTTATATACCTCTAGCGACCTTAGGTATCCAATGCCGCCAACAACCCCTCTCTACGAGGTACCGTCACTCAATACAACCAAAGCAGCGTCTAGCACACACACAATCTACCAATCTATACTTTCTGGTCCAAAGCCACGCTGATACACAGGCGTTCTAGAATTACAATTCCCGATGCAATTGCACTTCATCCCATGGCCCTTGATCAGAATGGGTACGCCAATTTGCTCGGGGAGCCGGCGCCATCTGATAAACCACACGCCCCCTCGAAGGCCTTATAGGTTGCGGCTGCCGAACCAGCACCCTTCGAATCCCCTCCTCCTCCTCCTTCCCGTCATCTTGGTATTGTCCAGGGCGGCGATTCTTGTCATCCGGCACGCTGACGGCACTTTCATGCACGTCGGTCTCCTTCATTACCGCCATCTTCTCCACAGCATACTCATCACCAATCACCGTGGCAAGCCCCCTCTCATCCCTCATCATCTCCAAGTCCTCCAAGCTCGGCCTCGCAGTCTGGCAAGGCAGCTCCACCCCGGACAAAGGCACCATATCATCCTGCCGCGGACCGCCTTGTCTGGGCTCCCCACTCCCACTCATCGACGACCCCGTCCCCTTCCGCCTCCCACTACTCTCCCGTATCCTACTCAACGACCCCCTCGCCCTCTGCAAGCAACACCGGAACAGCGGCCTCAAAGTCGCGAAGCTCGCCGCCGTAATACAAATTCCACATTCCGCTACCGACCAAACCGTAAATCGCGTCGAGCGGAGGAAGAAGTTGTTTCCGGGAGCATAGCCGTCGATGAAAGCGAGGCGGACGACCGAGCACACGCTCCCGGCCGCTCCCAGTAAGATGACCAGGCTCGCGCTGACTTTCGCCGCGAACCGGATGTTACTCGCATTCCGGAGAACAAAGATAGGCAGGAGCGCCAGGACCCAGTCAGCGAGTGCGTTGACAAGCCCCTCGCTGAGGCCGACGGCTAGGAGCGCCGTGTTGGAAACGCATTCGCCCTCGATCCGGTTCTGCATGAGCTTGTTCGGGTCGCCGCATTGGAAAAGCGTGAAGAAGAAGTAGACGGTGCCGAAGGTGATGCTGATGGCCATAGTGGCGTAGATGATGTAGCGTTGGCGGGAGCTGATGACGATGCGGAGGTAGAAGAGGCCGAGGGCGGCTTTGAAGAGGACGGTGGTGACGATGTACAGCGCAATGCCGGCTAGAAAGTACTGTGTTGGTGGAAGGGGTTAGTCGACCCTCGGTGTGCTGGAAGGATTGAAAGGCTTACACTCACAGGCATGTCCAGCTTGGCGAGGCCATCCTGATCGGTGTGCTCGGCGAGGATGACGAAGATACAGTACATGGTATAGACGCACTGGTTTTAATATCAGTGTCCCTAGGTCCGCGTAAAGTTTGAAAGCCAGATGATCTGCTTACGTTCGTAAGGAGCATGAGCCAGTCATCCCATCCGAGACTTTTGAGCATGACTCCGCGAACGCCGAACCTCAGCGCTACTGCCAGCCATGCAACAGCAAGGAAGCAGACGATGGCAACTAATGACTCCCCAACTCGCGCCTGGATGAGCTCTGTGTCGCTCTGTGTCACGCTCATGCTGCCGTCTTGAGAGGTGTGCCGAGTCCAACACTGTCGTTCGTCTTGCTAAAGAATGTGAATCTTTGGGTAAGGTCCCTGTAAGCGCCGCCAAAAGATATGAATATTGCTCTGTGGTGTTGACGTGTGTGGAAGACGTATATGTATATGAACCTGAGCATGCACTGTCACAGCCAAGACAAGCTGTAGAGTAGACGGCCGCGAACGACGAAACACTCTTCATATCGCATTGTAGGCTTCCTGTATCGAAGATTACGAAGACCCATGCTTACTGCATCACGCCCGAGGCGATATGTCTCTTCAGCAAGTCTCCCAGTTGGGTTGTTTGGGTGACGGAAAGGTGCTTCTCAGTGGCGCCGCTGCATCCTCCCTGCTGGGCGATATATGCGAGTAGGCGCTCCATTCAGCGCCGGATGCTCCGGTCCGATCAAGCAGCGGCGTCGACCGCTGCAAGTGGGTGGATCTATGGCAGCAGATCGGAAACGGTACTACTGTAGCTGCGTCAAATATCGAAGACCAACTCGTGCTGTTGCAACGCGGCAAGGGACCCGAATGGAGCACTAGCGATCAACAATGGAGCCAGCGTAGTCGTCCAGGGCCGTACACGCTATCTAGAGTAATCGCAGGAAGTCCTCATCAATCTCTCGCGGCGATCGTGGAAGATGTTTACAAGCTGGGGTCGAACATATGGCACTGTCTGGGGCTGGCTGGCGGCGCATGCGGATTGCGCTCCGGTCGTCGGTTGGAGTAGCCGAGCCCCAAAAAGGCATGGGCATGCATTGAGCAAATGGTCTTTCATCTGATTACCTTAACAACATCCTTGGAGAGATGCTCGCGTAGGTGTAGGGTATCTACCGGCCATGAGGGGAGCGCGTGGAAGATGCGGAAGATGGTCCGAATGACTTGCCTGCTTCTCCGGAGCTTCTCAACGTAGAGGCTAGAATCGATGTACAAAAGGACTTGGAGATGAAGTCGCAAAGGTAAATCAGCCAGTAGTCATCTTACCCTACGATCCAGTAATGCGTGTCGGCCACTAGAAATGGCAAGGTAGTCTCGAGGTCATTCGAGCCAACAAGTCTTCGACGAAAGGAGCAAGCCGAAGAGCCCGAAGCTGCTGATGAGCCATCATGAAACGGTGACTCTCCATAGACCTTCTTGTTGGGTGTGGTACTAGGGTCAGACTGCAGGTGGGTGCTACAGCGTCATCTCATCATCAGCCGACGCGCCGCGAGGTCCGCGACAGCCAGTGGGTATACCCGATGGTTGACAGGTCGCACTGCAGGCGCCGCGAAGATCTCGTATTGCTGGAGGGTTGCCAGTCCAGACCCTCGTTGTATGCCAGTGCCGTAGATCATCCCTATGCGCGAGTCATCGCCGTGCTTTCGAGCATCGATCGAAGCCGCACATGGACTATTTACGACGACGGCACTATCAGTCTGATAGAGCATGATATGGTGCTGTTGCTGCAAGTCCTTCACCTGCAGCTTCGGCAGAATCGAAAATGAAAGGCGAACGCCACAAAAGCGTCCAGCCACAATGCACGGACTACCAATACGCCACTGTGGCATGAACAACGCGGCTTCCACCTCTTGCATCGGCTGTCACGCTCCATCCGTGCCATGTATTGTCAACTTCCTTCCAACCACAAGCGCCACGGTCGTGCTCCAGAATCCGTCAAAGGTCTTCTAAAATCGAGATGTGGAATGGCCGCTCATTCAACTGGGGGTACATGATCACTCTTGACAAGTCGAAGCAGAATTGCAGACATGCCGCCCGCAACGCGCATACAGAGAGCGCGCCAGAGCCTCGATGACCCGTCCATAGAGATAGCAAGCGAAGAGGCGACAGCGGAAGTCGGCGTGGACGTCTCAGACGATGCAGGCGACCCGTATCCGGAGTACGACGATATGGAGGAAGACGAAGAAGGTGCGCAACAGCCTCCTGAGAGCTTCTTACATGATGACCGAAGCTAACAACACACAGGGGCAGACGAGGAGCCCGACGTCTTTCCCCCGCCTGGCCTCAAAGAGATATCATCTCTCGCCTCCTGGACTGTCAGCACCGCCAAGCCCGGGAACGGCGTCGCCGCGCTCCGCTCTCCTGATCCAGCTCACTTCTGGCAATCCGATGGACCCCAACCGCATCTCCTTAGTATCCACTTCTTCAAGCTTGTCTCAGTCGTCTCGATTCGACTCTTCCTCGACTTCGAGCACGACGAGTCCTACACACCAACCAAGATCCAGTTCCTGGCCGGCATGAGCGTACACGACATTCAGGAGTTCGCCGAACTATCCCTTGCGGAACCGACCGGCTGGTTCGAAGTAAGCTTCGACAACGTAGGACGGATCGAGCCGGACGACCAGAGCGATGACGAGGGATCCAGTAAAGTCATTGACTGGAGCAAACGACCTGTGCTCCGGGCTTTTTTGGTCCAGATTCGGATCCTAGAGAACCATCAGAACGGCAAGGATACGCATCTTAGGGCCGTGCAGATTTTTGCGAGAGATGGGACTGAGCAGTCGAAAAGGGCAGCTGTAGAGGCAAAGGCGGCTTTGCCAATGCGGACTGCGTCTCACCCGACGGCCAAGCGGAAGGAGGACAATAACATCAAGGTCGCGGCATGGATGATGGACCCAGATCTTCGATGAGGCTTTATTACACATGCTATAATACAATTTCGAGCCTCCACCCCCCGTTCCCTGTTCAAGCCTCGACTTCACAGTTGCCCTGCGCAGCAAGACGATTACCACAATATCTCATGATATCCCCTTGCGCCTGACCATCGTCGACAGTACCTCGTTGTACTTATGCCCATAACTGCACGTGTCGCCCTCGTTGCACATAGGCGGCTGTCCAATTGTCAAATGGGACATTCCTGCACTTCTCAAACTTAGTGTTGAACATCCGCGAGCAGCCAGGTCGAATGTGAAGCATGCCATCGTGCAAGATCCGGTGCTCACCGATCGAGCACAAAGATGAGAGTATGGTAGGTACCTAGGAAGCGAAGAGAGAAAGAAAGAGAGGAGACAAAAGGAGAACAAATTCGGTTAGCAGGGTACCTCAATCTTGAATTTGTGAGTCCTTATTGATAGGATATTCAGATGGAAGGAGCAAAAGGTGTACCGTTGATGCCTACCTTTACTTAGCGCGGATGCGGGAGATCTCGGCGTTGCGAATGAGAAAAGAGCGAACTTCTGTTGATACACAACTTGGGCTCAGGTCGCCTTTCACGACGGCTTCAGAGGATGCGGATAATCGATACGTACCTCGCCGCAATGGATGCGGACCGTCGACAGAATTCCCCAACCTCCTACAACGCACTCTTGCTCTGCTTGGGGACTCCCTGGTGGTTCGGACACGTCAGCTGACAGTTTGCTTGACCGAAAGCTCCTCATGCAAAGATATTATTGGCATGCATCCCCCTTTGGAGAAGGCGTACCTGCAGGTGCTGTGTGGATCTAAGAACAGCTGCTATTGCTGAGGTGAGTAAATCGATCGAGCGACCCGACGATCAGGAGACGAGTGTCCACGGGTTGCCTTTAAACTCGTCAATTTACGTAGCTTACCTCCAAGAGGCCTTGACCTTTCTTTGCAAGTCTCGTGAAAAGATGATTTATGTGCTCGCGGTCCTTGTGGTGAAGTTCGAAGGGCCTGGAGATCAGCCTAAAGCTTCGCTGCGTCTCACTTTCCTTACGTACATGACTACCTTCCTAGTCACTCGTCTCTTTTGTGAGATAGGAGGCTCGGTGGGAACATTGATTGCTTCGATATAGACAGAGTCTGAACACTTCAAACGAGATACAAATGAGTGCAGGTTGGAGCCAAGCCTCGTTGGTCGTGCCTGAGACACTCACTTCACAGCATCTTTCGTCTTGCCGAGCTGGGAGCTCGTGATGACGGCCATGAAGCAAGCACTGGCAACCTGAAAACCCTGAGAGATTGACTGCGGAAGCCAGAGGCCACTCACTCTCTGACCGTCATGCACATGACTTCCTGCGTTGAAAGACAAAGTTCTTCCGCGCGAATCCCTAACAGTATTCCGTCGCACAAATCCACACAGATCAAGCGACGAGACAAAGGATGGACGTCAGTACCTTCTCACGAATGAAAACCAGAAATAGGTGAGATTGATCGATTTCCATAAGGTACACATCAAAATTTCAAAGCTCGCTGAAAAGGAACCACCACCCCGACCAAATCACCGTGGACGAATGCTTTTTCCGAACGCCCTTGCCCGCCGCACCAAAAGGGGTATCTCGCGCAGACATCAGAACCTCAGAATTTGGACGCTCAGACGATCGCTTGCTCGCCCGCTCGCTGGTTTCATGCTGTCCATCCGTGTACGCCTTCGCTTGAAAATATAGCTAGTATCACGATCCGAAACGCCGAATGCGCCTCGCTGTTGAACGCCTCGATAGTGCACGCCTCGCTCGCGGCTCGCTGCTGAAACCATGATGTGATGGAAAGGAGGGGTAGAAAAGTGCAAGCGCGGGATGGAATACTGTAGGTCTGGGTTCTTACCTGCTGTGCGGATTCTCCTGCAGAGAATAGCAGCGCCGGAATGGCTTCGCAACCGCAAGAGCGGTGGTGGGCTGTCGATGCTGTGAAGTCAGTATCTGCTTGTTAGTTCATCTTTCCTTAGAAAGCCAGGTAGACGGCAAATCCAGATATTGAGGTCCGCGGTATGGGCGGAGCACGCGCCGGGTCCGGCGTGCTAGCTGTGATTCATAGAAGGCTGTCACGCCGGTCAAATCACTCGGATCGCGGCTTCTTGGCCTCGGGCATCTCATCGTCGAAGATGATGTCGTCCCAAGCCGTCTGCTCTTCACGCGAGCGCTTCCCAAGTGGCGAGTCGCATCCTACGATTGGCGCCCCGACTTTGGCTCTGGAAGCCTGGCGGGCCTCATACTCCGCAGTGGTGTCGTCGTCAAAATCGATGTCGTCGTCTATCGTGCTGGGCTTCGTCGCCTCTTTGGGCTTGCCAGCACCGTCCGCTTTCGAAGGCTGCGGATTTGCCACTGCATCGCCTGCGCCGCCCTCGCCGATGAGCGACAGGAACTCTTCCTCATCGTCGAAGGCTTGCTCTGATGTGGGATCTGTCAGGTCGTCGTCGCCGTAGTCTATAAGATCGTCGTACTCACCGTTCGCAGTGCAGTCCTGCACAGTCTGCGAGCGTGCAGGCGATGGTGCATTCGCCTCAGTCGCCACCGTCGCCTGGGCGTCCTCCGAAGTCTTCTCTGCAGGGACGACGGCTTCCTCAGGCGCGTTATCGGACTTCTGCACTTCGGCAGTGCCCGGGTCGACAAGAGACGGCTGGCCGGCATCTGTGGCCTGATCGCCCTCTTCTTCGTACTCTTGCCCATCTTCATACTGCGCGTCTTGCGCGTAATACTCTTGACCTTCTTGGGCCTCTTCACCACCTTCGTAATACTCATGCAAGTCCTCTTGGCCGTCGTCGTATTGCTGTTGGCCTGCTTGGTTCTCGTCGTACTTCTCTCCGCCATCTCGGCCATTGCCATCCTGGCCATTTCCATCTTCTTCGACCTCGTCATAGTACTCCTCGCTATCAAGCTGTTCATGCGAGACGAACGACGACATACCTTTACCGTCCGCAACTGCTTGCTGCAAAACCGACAGATGACTAGTGAACTGTTGAAAGTGAAGGGAGAGGGAGAGGGCAGGAATGTCCGTTGTGCCGTCGTTTTGGTGCAGTTGCAGGAAAACATCCAGCACATCGTTCAAGGAATGTTGATACGCGGCACGGGAGTACTGCAAAAGAATTAGTCTCGACTTCTCCGTGTGCGTTGGAGTATGTAGCCAGCACAAATGTGGACGTACCTCAGCGAGTGGCAACTCAAATGGGTCGAAGGCAAGAACGAGCTCCTGCTCTTCTGGAACGGCAATACCTATTTTGAACGCCAATCGTTGTCTACAGTTGCGCATGAGTTCAGCGAGGCTGAGGTTCGCGAGGTTATCATCCTTCAGTAAGCCGTCTTGCTGGGTCTTCGATTTGAACAGCGGCATGGAGTGCTCGCCGTAGTAGAGCATTACAGGATGAAGGCCGGTGTCCGTAGGTGTGCTGGGACCTTCATTTTGCTCGGCATACTTGATGTCAGTGGAAGTTTCGAGAGCAAGTGGAGCTTGCGCAGGGAAATCCTCGCCATAACTGCCACTCTTCTCTGAGTCAACGGCCAAGGCCTGCTCGCCGTCATCACGGACATCATAAGCTGGGCCTTCAGCTGCGTGAGCAGTCTCCTCGCCGTCATCGCCGACAACATAAGCTGGGTCTTCAGCTGAGTAAGCAGTCTCCTCGCCGTCATTGCCAACATCGTAGACTGGGTCTTCAGCTGCGTAAGCAGTCTGCTCATTATCATTACCGACGTCATGGGCTGGGTCTTCAACTGCGGAAACGGTCTGCTCGCCGTCGTCGCTAACATCATAGGCTGGGCTTTCAGCTGCATGGGCAGTCTGCTCGCCGCTATCGCCAACCTCCTGAGGTGCGTCTTCAGCTACGTGTAGAGTCTTCTCTTGAAAGGTGGCTGCTTCTTCCACCGAGGGCCGTGTGCTCGTGGTAGCATTCTCTCCAGCCAAAGTCTCTGGAGCAGTCTTGACCCCAGCCTCGAAAGTGGTGAACTTTATTGGCTGCTCTATGCGAACATCCTCTGGCTGCCGCACAATTTCTTCGTCGACAGTCTCGGGTGAAGCCTGCCGCTGCTGCACATACCCTTCTACGTGCACGTTGCTATCATCGGGCTGCTCAACGCCGTAGTCTATGCTATCAGTCACATCCTGCACTGCTGTGTCCTGGACCTCTTGGTGGTGTGGTTGGTCGAAATAGTCGTCATCATCATAGTCGATCAGCTCCTCATCCTCCTGCTGCGCCGACTGCTGCTGGGTACCAGGGGTATCTTGCATGTCCGTTTCCTGGTCCATCACACGAGTGATCTCGCCCTGAGCATCGTCGAAATCCATGTTCTCGTCAGTGGCGGTGGGGGGGCGCGTTTGCTCGCTATCTGTGAGCATGTGCTCATCGCCGTCGTCGTCCGGCAGATCGAAGTCAATTTCGTAGTCATCGTCCACGCCGCGGTTCTGTGGCGACGACATTTCCATATTGTCTTCCTGCACTGGGACAGGCAGTGTGGGAAATGCTGTCGCTGCTGACATGTCGCGTCGACAGAAAGCAACAGGCCGCAGATGCGGTAGTGGGAAGTGGGAAGACGTGCCAGATAGAGGCGTGATATTGTGAAAGAGTGAGGCTTTTTACAGGGATGGAGTCATGTCGACATGGGACAATCGTGAATGAATGGAGTGAAGAGAGGAAACGCGAAGTGAACGTGTTCCAGGTTGGAGGTCAAAGTGAAGTGCGTGACGGGTAGCAGCCGGATGAGATAAGCGTGAGGCAGCCGCGCCGCGCACGGATCGCACGGCTCTTCCCTTGCTCGCAGGAGTTAGGCGCAAAATAATGACCGACGCTCGTACAACGAAGTCACGCGGTCGAGAATCGAAGGCCAACCCACCCCGATTCCAACCCGACGTCGCGAGATCGACGCCCTCCGCACATTACTACGCCATCGCGGCATCGTCCCCTTAGCCGACCGGCGTCGTTGCGCGGACGGCCGTCCACTGTGCTGGCACATGCGGCAATAACCGAAGCTTCGGCAGGTGAGGGGCCTCCTCTTGCAACCAGCGCGAACGCGACCTCACATTCGATCCACCTCCGCCACCTCTGCTACCACCGCCGGCCGACCGCGGCAATGTCGTTCAACCAGATGTCGCCGCCACCTCAGAAGCCGGCGCCGCGACCCTACTCCCACTACCCAAGCGCCGCGTCACCTCCCTCAGGCAGCAGTCATGCTTTCGCGCCACCGCCGGCGAAGCGACAGCGGCTCTCGCCCGATGCCCGGTCGCCGGCGCAACAGAATGGGATGAGTCCGCAGTTTGCAACACCGGTGGGAGGGTCCTCAGGCGCATATGGAAACCCGTACGCACAACAACCCCCTGCGAACTCTCCGTACGGCAGCCCGTCGACCTTCGGTGGAAGCCCTCAATCGTCCTTCAACACGCCGCAGCTCCATCAGCAAAACCAACCACAGTGGTATTCGCAACCGCCCACACCAGCCAGCAGGCAGATGAGCCCGCAGGGCTCTCAATCCCATCCATCCCAGCAGATGCAGAATTCGCAGATGATGCCGCCTCCTCCGCGCCCGAACAAGGAGGACCAAGATGGACGGATGCGCGTGGATGACATAAATGACCCAATGTACGGCAGTGGAATTAACTTGCAAGATGAGGAGAACTACATGCACAGCTTCCAGACAACCCAGTCTACGTCCTTTGGTAGCACCGCGATGAGTCCTAACAATAGCTTCAATCAGCTCACACAGAGTTTCAACTATGACAGCCAGCGACAGCCAGGTGCACCATTTGGAGGTACGATGGGCGAGCCGCAGTCGCAAGAAGAGATTGAGAATCAGCTGAAAAGGAAGCGAGCGGATGCGGCACGGGCAAGAGCGGAGCAAAACCAGCATCCCATGCTCAATCAGTTCTTGCAGACAGGTGCCTTACGAACGCGAATGGATCGAGTATGTAATGCGAACGGAGTGTCTATGGACGTGAGAGGGCTGTATCAGAGGCTACCACAGCCGCCTCAGCCACAGTACCGGACGAACGTCATGGTGAACGACAAAGAGGGTATTGCGGCGACAGAGATTGATCACAGGCCCGAGTACACGGCAGGAAGAGGCGAGAACTGGGAGCAACTCACGAGCTTGGTGTGCTTGGCAGCTGGAGAGAGGCTCAGAGGGCTGGTAGACGAGGCTTTCGCACTTGCAAGAGCGAGGAGATTCGGCGATCATGGTCGTGTGCCACCTGAATTTGCGGACATTGCGGTTGGCCGGAGTGAGAAAAGACAGGAAGAGGTCAGACCCGAGAATATCACGGGCACGCAGTGGGACAAGGTTCCTGAAGCCGCAAGTGCACCCACAGCGAATGGCGATCACCTGCAGAACGGCACAGCCAAGTCCAATACCCCACAACCGCAATCTACCGTTTCCTTCTCCGATTCGATCACTCTCCGTCTCCGCGAGCTTGAAGCACGAGACAAAGCCGCCGAGGAAGAGCGAACACGCAAGCGCGAAGCCCGCCGCAAACGCGCGGCCGAAAGCGCCCAGTCCGTCGAAGAAGTCGCCACATCCGAGACCCCAGCACCCGATGAAACCGCCGCGCCTACGATCAAGATCAGCAAGAAAGAGCAGGAGCGGCAGAAGAAAGAGGCGAACAAGCACGCGGAGGCGAATCTGCATCACACTACGAACCAAACGGCAGCGATGATGGCGTTGGGCGGAAAGAGCAACAAGTTCAAGAAGTACTCATGGATGACGGGCGGCTTGACGAGCATGCCGACCAACAAGTTCGCACCGCCGAAGCCTACGTCGACGACGACCTCCTCGCCTGGTGCGTCATCCCCTGCTGCCGTCAAGGCCGAGGGCGGGTCCCCGGCGGCGGGAGGCGCGGTGATGAGCAGAGCGAACTCGCAGCAGCAGGAGGTCAAGATACCAGAGTGGGGCGACTGGCGCGAGGACGGGGCCGACGGGCGCGGGATACAGGCGCGAGACTGGATACTTGTGCTGGAGCGCGACGGCATGGAGAAGAAGACGCTGCAGCGCGTACTCAACAAGCTGTCGTAGAATGGCCGTCCGAGGAAGGTCTACACCACCGACATCTTCGCCCAACCGCGTCTAGCGTTATCTTGCTAGCATGCGGGTTGGCGAGCGCGGGACATAGCACGGGTATCTCACGGAGACGAGCGATAGGGCCAGGTGTAATTGCTGTACGCGACGGACGGGTCAGGCAGAAGATTCGCTTACCATAAGCATCGGCGCAGACCTGGTTGCCGATGCTTCATGAAAAGGACGTGAACGCGATACGAATAGACGGGCATGCAACTAAGGGGGATGGTATGTGGACGTCGAGCAAAGCGGCAGCAGGGCCAGTGAATCTGGATACGCTGCGTACCCACTGAGTTGGGCCAAGTTCGAATAACTGTATAAAACGGCGCCTATCTTACCACGTGCGCAGCAGGCGGGTCAGTGTTAGGAAACACTTGGGCGATCAATCGCTACTATTGACGCCCCCAGTAGTACGTTCGTAGTCGACACTTCAGGCAAAATGCAATCAACCTACAAAGGTCTACCTTACAGTTTCGAATTGTTCGACTCTCTTCAACACCAATGATTCCTGTCTGCGTCTCCTCATGGCCTGAAGCCTCGTATTCTAGTACCGCGACATCATCGTCCAAAGTCAAGTCTCCCCTTAGGTTTGTTAGGCGCAACGGTCATGGCACTCTCGAGATCTCTCAATAAATGACACTAAACATCTCGCTAGGAAGGGGCAGACATACATGAGGTGTGCGTGCAACCCAGAAGTGAGCGAAGCGAAACACCGCGGCCGTCCTTCCATCGCAGCGCCAAGATGGGCATCTTCGCCCTCGCCATCTGCTGAAGTGCTGCGTCTTCACGATGGTGTCGGACGCGATCAGTGCTTCCCTCCTTCTTCAGCAGGAGCCAATGTGACGACCGCATCACCTCTCTATGCTCTTAGTGCATACCACCTGCTCCGTAATGAAGGCTGCAGGGTCATGTTCGATGACCGCTTGAGCACTGTGTGGTCCGCGCCAGATCATTGTTGTCGATATGGCAACCTGGCTTCTGTGCTTGAGACGGGCCCGGGAGGCGAGAGGAAATGGAACGTCTTTTTGGGTATACATCTGCGCTGCTTCGGAGTCATAGACAGTGACCAAGGCCCGGTAACAGCTTCAAGCCTCAACATCGCTATGAAATGGCAGCGAAACGACGAAAAGTGAAGACCGACGATGAGTCCATATACATGGCGAAGAGCACAGACTGAAAATTGTGCGATTCAGGATGACCACTGAGCAGCAGCAAGAGGGTAAGTGACATCACTGCGTAGAGACGAAAAGGAGCACCAGTCGAATGAGGACTAAGGTAGCTGTTGCAAGTGGCTAAAGCTATTCCCTTCGTGAGGTGCGTGGTTCGTGCTTCAGCCCGAGAAGATAGCATCTGTTTCTGGGCTTGATGCGACCGAGCAGTGGGCGTACTTGGCTTTGAAATCTTTGTCTGACATCGATTTCATGTCCGCTGAAAACTGCGCCGTTTCTGTCTCCGGCAGCGCGGTCATATGGCTTAACTCAGGGATCTAGCGAACGACTCGTTAGCGCTATAGCTTGAGGGCTTGACATGAGTGTAGTGAGGTGTAGGGCACCCCAGACGTACTCGGACAACACCGTTGATTAGGAAATAGGTATCATAGGCGAAGAAGACGTCGGGTGCTTGTGTCCTGGTAATTGGATGTTTCCTGCGCTGGCCGGGAGCGCTCATTTTGGACGTTCTCGAGCTTGTCACGACAACACGGGTGCGAGGCGCAAGTTGATAGTCTGGGTATCGAGTAAGGAGCAGCGCTTTCCTTGAAGTGCGTAGCCGATTTCTGGCCTCGTTTTCGTCACACCCTACCACTCTTATCCCTTTGCAAGAGGCTCAGCGATGGTCGTGTACGTGAAGCGCGGCTAGGAGATAATTTGACGAACAAGCCGCCGAAGAAGTCGAAGCAAGGGCTACCTTACCTACAGTGAGGGGAACAAAGTCTGTCTCTGCGCGTACTTCCGCGTTACCTTCCTGTGTCTACACCTAGGTCATCTTCAAAACCACGGAACAATGCAAATATTCCCAGCGTTCGAGGCTTCACATGCTGGCCGTAAAACAGCTCTATGCATCCTGAGAAACGCTATCTCCAAGTGGAACCACCTTCTGCACCAGTCCAGAGACCCTACCAGTTCCGCCAGGCAAGAAACCATCCCACTCCGGCTCCTTGGCCTTCTCCTTGTCAGCCCAGCCCTCCGTCAGGCCCCAAGCAAGCTGCAGAGCATTCAATTCCCGCCATGGCATGGACTGCACAATCCTTGCCTGATATTGATCCTTAGTCGACATCATCGAAGATTGCAGAGTTTGTTTACGTGCGCGAAACCAGGGCGACTGCCTGCGGTTCCAGTGCTGCAAGTCGGGCTCGATTGCCGATTGATCGATGTTGGTATCGTTGACGAGGACGGCATATCCACATGACTTCAGCTCGATTGCTACGAGAGCGGTCTCGGGACGCGGAGGGAGTGGCTTCTCCCATGGTGGCGGCGGCTCGAGGAAGTCGGTGAAGATAGGACCGGGTGAGACGTGGTTCAATACCTCGGGCCATGAGCCCTCGCGGTGGTCAGCAGTCCAGTGGGTAGGTCGTTGCTGTTGGGGAGATGAGTTGTTCGGAGCTAAGTTAGCAGCTGGCGGAGCCGGAGCCGGAGCCGCCGGGACCGCAGGCTGGTGCGGTAATGGTAGCGTGATGAAGAGATGTTGCTGCATGTGCACATTGTGCTGGATCGCAGTCACCTGCTGCGCTTGAGCGGGCGTAAGCACATTCACTGGAGGAGGCGGCTGACCTAACGCCGGAGCGTTGGGTGGAAGTGGTGCAGGCTGCGGTGGCAGCTGACCGGCGATGCCATGTTGAGCCGGCTGCTGGTGACCCAGCCACTGAATTTGACCGGGAGGAAAGAGCTGCATAGCGTTCTGGGCCATGACTTGCTGGTTTGCAGCATGCTGCTGCGCAGTGGTGTGAAAGCGAGGGTGCGCTATGAGAGACACCGAATCCAGTGTGAGCTTCTTCAGGCTTTTATCCCTGTGGTTGTCAACCAGGACAGCGAGGGCTGGCGGAGACATCCAGCAGTTGGTCAAGGTCAGATGCGCGACAGTCTTGAAAACAACGGTCGTAACAGGGTTTGCAGCATCGCTGTGTTCTAGCGGTGTCACAGGAGCTGGTAGCAGCTTGCTGTTTCGTGCAAAGACGCCTTCCGCGTGTTCGCCACAACCTACCCAGCCGATGTCGAGCTCTTCGATAGTGACGTGGTTGGCCAGGCGCTGCTCTAGCAGGCTGTAGAACAGGCCCGCCGCGATCGACGGCCACTGGTCCTTGTCGACAGCGAGGCCGGCATCGTCCTTCTCTACAGTGCGCCAATCGGGCTTCACATGCAGAGTAACTTTCTGAATGGAGGGCAATGCGTCCCAGAATGCTTCGCGAGTGAGCATTGGTAGAAAGCCGCTCGACAGCTTAGCAACAGTCAGAGTGGTGACTTTATCGAATATGGAAGGATTGTCCATCACGGCTAAGGTCCAGGACTCTAGGAAAGCTCTTTGGGCCCACTCAGTTTCGAGGAGCCATTCTCTCTGTTCCTTTGTAAGATGCCTAGGCACGACGGTTGCGCGAGAGATCTTGTGCAGGTCTGCTTCCAGCTGCACGGAGGTCGTGTAGAGAACACCAAAGCGATCAAGACCCTTCCAGCTAGCTATGTCACCGAGAAGAGACTGAGCATCGTCAAGTGCCGCCCAAGATTCTGGCGTGACGTATGTGCTGCCCTTGAGGCCAGGCAAGTCTGCAGGGGTCGTGCCGAGCTCGCGGTAGGACATGCTAACTTCCTTCTCGTTTGGGTGGAAGTTAGACCTCTTTTGGCTCCGGTGCGACTCTTGGATAGCCATCCAGAGCTCCTTCGCTGCATGTGAGCGATATGCCTCGGCTCCAAATGAGCGACCGAAGACGGCGGTCGGACGCTCCAAAACAACAGCGCGCACTGACTTGTCCAACCCGCACAGCCAGCCTAGCCCGCTGTCGATGGACAGTCCAAGCTCCTGGACAATCGTAAGGTTGCTGAAAGCCGCTTTCATCCGCGAGGTTTCATCCGCAGTACGCTCTAGTCCCGCTAAGTTCTCATAGCGAGCGTACACTCCTGTGGGCCAGTCATAGGTGCCGTGGAAAGAGTCAACGTGATCAAGCTCTCGCTTGACCGGTGGCTGCGCGAGCTGATTTTCAGACACTTCGAAGCTCATGCCGAACCGCTTGATATGGGGTCCGAAACCCTGGAAGACCTTTAGGCCATGGCCTTTGTACATCTTTCCCTCTTTGTCATCCTTCGCGTTCTGCCACTGGATGCCACCAAGTTCATTGTCGTCAGTAGCAGTGGCAGAACACGTGCTGACAGTTGCTGTGCGCTCCGATGCCGTCTTTTGGTCGTTCAGCCGTTTGTGGGTCTTCGCCCCATTGTCGATCATGTCATACAGCTCGGTGTTGAATGGCACTACAGAACTGTAGAAAAGCGAGCGTGACACTTTCTCCTCAAACTCCTTGCAAACGAGGCGCATACTCTTAATATCCTCCCTCGTAAGACGCTCAGTAATCAAGTCGAACATCTCCTTTGGTATGGTTCCTTGCGGCCACCTCACGCGAGATTCCGCCTGATTGTCGCTCATACCCTTGATCGAATGGCGATGGCTCGGGATGACGGTCAAGGTATCTTTTTGTTTGCCATGAGCGGATGCCGAGCACAGGGGCAGGTAGCGTGTCTTAGCAGGCTCGTGCCCAGCAGACGCATGATCCGCGCCGCCACGCCCGTGATATATCAGTAGTACAGATAGCTTTGGAAGTGCATCCGCGGCTCTTGCATTCTCGGCGGCCCTTGTGTGTTCCGCCTCCATTGCGTTACGTACTTTCTGATAGCCCCTGGGCAAACGCGTCTCAACAGCGTTGGCAGTTTGACCGGTCGTATTGTTGGGTGCGGACTGCACGGTTTCCTGCATGAAGGCCTCTTCGAGCTCGGAATCAATTGAGGGACAATCGCTTTCGGCCTCACTCCAATTTCGCTTGATACCAGAGAAGTCCAAGTCAGCCATGTTGAAGTCGACAGACTCGAACAAATCTTTCGCTGCTATGGTGATTGGGGCATCTAGTCGTACGCCCAGGCCTGGTGATGCCATGATGCCGCCGACATAGGGGAACTTCGAGCTCACAGACGCTGACTTGCTACGTTTCGCGGACAGGGAGGCCTTCCTCTTAGTCGAGCCTACCGTCCTCGGAACGAACTCGGAAGCCAGCGGGTTGAAAGAGGTCGACCGGGTTCTGACATTTCTTGAGAAGCCGGTAGTACCGTGAGGTGGAGGAAAGGAAGGCGATCGTATCGAAGCACGACTCCAACGCCGCTCGCGGCGCCCATTCTGCTGAGACGATGCCGAAGAGACTGCGGCTTCAGCAGAGTGGGATGCGCTGGTTGGGGTGCTATGAGCAGGGTCATTGTAGACTGGACTGTCATAGACCGAGCTGTTGTGAAGGCTGAAGGCTCCGAAGCGTTGGTCGGCAAAATCTGCCATTTGAACAGCCAATTTGCTTTCTTTGAAGTGTTCGGGGTGCTGGATCGGTGGTTGCAGAGTGAGCACAATTGTCTTCAGGATTTGTTTTGCCGCCGATTATTAGCACGTAGAGGTTAGCTCGGATGAGGAAGAAGATTTACAGAGCATTCACTGCAGGTCACGCGCCAGGCAGTCGCGATCAGGCGTTTGACAAGCGCGCCGACCTCTGGTCATCTCTTCGTCGCCACTTGACACCTTGCCCAAGCTGAAGGCTGATACCTGATGAGACTGCGAGTTCACGCAGATTCTCAGGAGGGCAGGATGCGTAAGGAGAAGTCGATGATGTCCTGGTCTGTAGGTGCACGAGGTACGAAGTACAAAGTAACTCGTGGTATTCTATGCACGTGCCAGGCTGGTTTGCGCCAAGTGACAGGGCTGAAGCTGTGGAAGAATAAGGTGATGAGCCCGGGCCCGGGTGCGGCCGCTTCCGCTCTGGCGTGAAGGCCGCCTCTCACCCGCCACACGGCTCACCATCCCGTACCTTAATTTGCTTCTACTTGAGGGCATGAAGACGCCTGCTTGGAGCATGAGAAGTTGCGAGCCAAAGTGTACGCTGCTACCTTCGTCAAGGTGATCGTGTTCACGTCCCTCCCGGCGCATTGACGAAGCCCTTGCTGTTGGAGTGATGACATAGCCGCCACAGACCCTAGTCGTGGCCGGGCACTGGCTAGGCTCGAACAAAGGTGGAGACCACCACGCGTCAAACGCCTGTTCACTACCAACAACGTTTTCACGATGGCGACGAAGGAGGGAGGAGGCGCAGGGAAGCCACGACATCTCAAGCGATCGCCACGCGTCCGTACAGCGCTACCACAGCTACCTCTTGCCAGCCTAAGCATTCCATTCTTCTTATATCTCACAAGAAGGTAGGCCAAGCTTCTGCGCTGCTCTTGCTTTCTCTGACAAGCCCTCACCCGCCTTCTTATTTCTATCGCTTGCGACTCTTGCCATTCTTTCTTCCAGTTTCGGTGCCGTCTGGTGGAGTTACCTAATCCACCCAGTCCAAGAGAGACTTCGAATCGAAATGGATCGCTTTCAGAACAAGAGTGGTTTCGCCATCGAGAGCGATTCGTACGGCCCACCACCTACATACGATAGGGCGCAGCAGACGACTGGGTCAAAGTGGGCGCCGAAGAACTGGGGCAAGAAGACCATTATCGGAGTGGTCATCGCAGTGTGCGTCCTCATTGCGGTCATAATCATAGCAGCCGTGCTAGGCAGCAGAGCAAATGCGTATCCGGACTACAGCGCGCTCAGCTACTCGCTCGAAGACACATATAGCGGCACCGACTTCTTCGACAACTTTGAATACTTCAACACCTACGATCCGTCCGCGGGCTTTGTGCACTATGTACCCAACACGACCGCGCAGCAGTACAATCTGACTTACGCCGGCCAGGACTCTGCGGTCCTGAGGGTGGATTACGACTCTGGCACAGACTCCAGTACAGGGCGCTTCTCCGTGCGTGTTACTTCGAAGAAGCAATACAACAACGGACTGTTCGTGTTTGATGTGATCCACTCGCCGTATGGCTGCAGCACATGGCCTGCTTTGTGGTTGTCGGATCCCAGCAACTGGCCTGACAATGGTAAGTTCCTGTTCATAATCCCGGGACGATCGTTCGAGACTGACTCCTCCTAGGCGAAATCGACGTCATGGAAGCAGTCAACAAGGCCACCTCCGGTAATCAAATGACTTTGCACACCACCAAAGGCTGCAAAATGGACGTCAAGCGCAAGGAGACCGGCAGCGTCCTAGAAAAGAACTGTTGGAACGGCGCCGACGACAACTCTGGCTGCGGAGTTCAGGGCCCCAAAGACACTTACGGCGAAACGTTCAACAACAACGGTGGCGGCATCTACGCAATGGAATGGCGAGATGAAGGCATCCGCGTGTGGTTCTTCAACCGCGACAGCATCCCTTCGGATATTCCTACCGATGTGACGAACAAGACAGCGCCCGATCCGAGCACGTGGGGTGAAGCCCTAGCCGACTTCCCCAACACGGACTGCGATATCTCCTCGCATTTCAGAAATCAGAGCATCATCGCCAACATCGATCTTTGCGGCTCATGGGCAGGCACGAAAAGTATTTATTCCGGCGAAGACGAGTGTCCTGGAACATGCACAGACTTTGTGGCGAACAATACGGCAGCTTTTGAGAAGGCTTACTGGGAGTTTGCCAGCTTCCGCGTGTACACCGCGAGCTAGGAGATGTGTAGACGGTAGTGTCGGTCGAAGTCCCTTTGTTGTAGAATATACCCAGAGCGTTACTAGCGTTGGATTCGATAGAGGATTGGGCACGAATGATGAACATTTCACCACATGACCCAACTGCTGCAGATACGCGCTGGTCTTCTGATCTCGCGAAATGTTTCGAATTGTTCATATACAGTCTCAAGTCCCCCCCGTGAACGCCGTACCTCATACGGGTAGTCTCCTAAAACTCAGAGATGGTGTCCCCCCGTAACTTGCCACGCAGATCCCATTTGCCCTGTCAAAACCTGTCAGTCTCGCTCCCGTTCTCCACGTGCTTGGCAATCATCTCGAAAGCCCTATCCACCTTGTAGCACAAGATTCCCTTCCCAATTCGAAGTCAGACTCACCTCAACCTTGTATGCGGTGTACATAGCAGCGGCTGGCACAGCTAGCACGTAGGCTATCGAAATCCAGGCGGTGCGTGGTGTCCAGCGGAAGTACTCGTGCCTCTTCACGTACATATCTACCCATTGTCAGCACCCATCCGGCCTATGCCGTCTTCCCCAGCTCTTTCGCATGCTAGACAGCTTCTTCGCAATTGAAGCTTCGTCCGCGCAGCTTCTCCGTGCGAAGTCTCGGTCTCTTCAGGTGGTGGTAGCAGGCTCACGTACTGGCATATTTGACCAACGCCGGGTCCATGTGGACGCCTGCATCTCAGTCAGCTCATATCCTCGACGCGCCCGTTCCGGAGCATCTGCACATACTGTCGTGGCCCGCCATTCTCGCTAGTGTGGGCCTCATCTTTGCTTCTGGGAGTGGCAGCTGGACGCTTCTGTCTTCCAATGGCAGGTCGTAGTCAGGCTTGCGGGCGCAGATGGACGGACTGAACGGCGGGTGCCGGCAGAACAGTTCTGCCTCAGGCACGAGAGCAAGGTGTCCGGCACACCTTCCGCTTTGAGGCAACAATACGCACAGGGACTGAGCGGCAGCCTTCAATGCTGTGCATAACTCGCCATCACCCAGCTTATGAAGATTACCATTGACCGAGGTTTCACATGGCTGCTGGCGACCCTGAAGCGGGCTCTGTCAATGGTGAGCATGTGTCTTTCCTATCACGCTTATATTCAGCACAACGACGCATTAGCATCTCCGTCCACTTTAGCCGCTTCTAACTGCCCGCCAGTGCTGCCGCTGCTCCGTTCAACATGGCCGACAATCAGTCCACCCAACCCAAAGTCATTCTTCACTGGCTTGAGAAGTCGCGTTCTCAGCGCGTCGTCTGGCTTCTGCAAGAGTGCAAAGGCCTAGACTGGGATGTGAAGACGTACAAAAGACAGCCCAACCAGCTCGCCCCACCTACGCTCAAGGAAGTCCATCCCTTGGGCAAATCGCCCGCCATCAGCGTCGAGTCCAGCAAGCTATCTAAGCCATTGGTTCTGGCAGAGTCTGCTGCTATCATCGAGTACCTCTGTGACCATTTCGCGCCACACCTTGTCCCGACCAGATATCGGGATGGCGAAGATGGCCAAGTGGGTGGCGAGACCGAGTCTTGGTTGAGATACCGCTTCTATATGCACTACGCAGAGGGCTCTCTAATGACCCTGCTCATGCTGACGCTTTTCGCGGACAGTGAGTAGACTCAGGCCGCAATACACTTGCTACAACCGCTAACCGTACTAGATATCAGCAATGGCCCTTCAGTACCGTGGCTAATCAAGCCCCTCACCAGGCTCATCGGGAACCAGGTCTACTCCCTCTTCCTCACCCCTAATCACAAGACGCATTTCGGCTTTTTGAACTCTCAACTTGCCAGCTCACCGGATGGCGGGCGGTACCTCTGCGGCAACGAGCTCACCGCCGCTGATATCCTGATGAGCTTTCCGCTCATTGCTGGCAAGAGCAAGATCGACCGCGCTGAGTATCCTAAACTTGCGGCGTACATGGATTTGCTAGAGAGTCATGAAGGCTACCAGGCGAGTATCAAGAAGATTGAAGAGATCAGTGGCGAGCCGTTCAAAGCTATGCTGTGAGTGCGACTATCTCGGGAGCGGGATGAAGTTCCCTTGCGGTAATGCAATTGATGCTGGCTCTTTCGGCAGATGAATTTGGGTGTATGTTCTATATCCGTTGTACACAGTACCTAGTCTTGTGACGAGCTCGTAACGATTCCCGACAATAGCATCTTCCAGGCTGAACGTAGCCGTTCGCTTTTATCAAGCCAACGACAACATGTGTGGCTGGCTTGCATACGAAGGTAGCTGGACTCGTGATGTGTGCAGGAACGGTAACGCCGGTCATCTTCATAGGCGCGAAGGCAATCTTTGGCGCTGGATGTCAGCCAGCCCATCGTAGGTTCTGGCATTCAGAATGGCCTAACGCGAGGCTCTGGTGAGTCCTTCATCTCATGTTCCGCGAAGCCCGACCTTCGTAGACTGAGCCAAAAGCATGTACCCGAACAACTACCAGTTTCGCTACAAGAGTCAGCAATAACATTGTATCAACACACTCCATCGGCAAGTAGTAAGTGCCATAGGTACATGAGGTACACAAAATACCTTGATGTACTTGCTGCGGGCAGCCTGCACCTCCACCTCTTGAGGATTGCAGTACCTGGTCGGTGGTGTAGGCTGGAGCTCGCCTGTCGATAAGTGACACCGATGACAGAGCCAACATGAAAGCAGTGGCAGCGGCGAGTCCGACTTGGCGTTTAGGTACTGAATACTTTGGATAGAATGGCACTCGTGGCGTCCAACCACGCTCCGCAGCACGACACCGAGGCAGACATATGGTCTGCTGACATAGACGCGGACCAGGAGCTTCAAGATGATTCTAGCAGTGAATCGACTATGCCTGGCCAGTCAACGCCGACGAATTCCGGCTACGAACAACGACTCGTCGACATCGCTTGCGCAGCAGCATCGTGTCGGGAGTTCAGTGGACCGCGCTGAAGCACTCCCGTCGCAAAGCTCAAGCTAATCGAAACGGGTCTCACGTACTCCGCAATGGTGCTTTCGAGCGAGCAGTAGGAGCTTCACCCTGGGGCTGGAATAGGCCGAATGAAGCTGCTCTGCAGAGGTCGTTTTCGCCAATCTACTTCGAGCCGCAAGGCGAGCTACTACGAGACGAGCAACAGGAGCGATCCGTTGAACCAGACTTCAGGATCCCTCACGCACTTGCCAGTTGGAGTTCAAGCGGCACGCGGGAGCCAGACGTCGCACCGAAGGCTCTGAGCAGTAACGATCATGCGGAACCGAAAAGTCCATCTCATATGCCCCTGGCCCACCATAGGTGTCAAGCGCAAGTCCACAACAGTTCTCATACCTTGGGCCACGGAAGGACAGCACAGTCCCAAGCGTATGGCAGATTGCGCCCCGCGAACGGGAGATGGCAGTGCTTTGCGAATGAATGAGGGAGCACCGGCTGCAGGCGCTCGCTCGCAAAGCGCTCCTGCGGGACAAATACGACGTGCAACATATACGTCTGATGCTCTGCCTCATCCTCGGATGGCTGGAGATGGCAGGCCTGAGGCACTGGGGAATCCCAGACGGAAATCGATTGAACCGAATCCATTAATTGCTCTTCCTTCGAAAAATGTGTTTCCTATTCAAGTGGGTGATACGCTATTTCGCCTTTCTGGCGCCTCAATCTCTTCAGATGGTACGTCGTCCGACCAGCGAGCACAATGAAAGGGCAAGGAATGCGGCCCAGAGGTTCTTGTCGTAGACAGCTCAGGCGGCTCTGTCTGTTGCTTATCAATCGTCATCGATCAATCGTTGCTCAGCTGGCGATCAGGCGATATGCCGGCTGTGTGAGCACTCGCAGGCGCCCACGCAGATGGCGTAGGTACGACGTGACGAGGCCATTAGAAGCATTTTCTTTCCAGCCAGTCATCTCCACACGGTCCATTGGCGCACAAAACCAATGGCGCAGATGCGATGTCGCTCCTGGAGACATCGAAGCACACATGTAGCCTGTTGAACATAGCGTGTGAACGCTCCCAATACGGAAGGCACATCAACGCCACCCGCCGCCTAGCTGCGCAGCCGAGATGAATGTTTGTCGATCCGCCCGGGGTCGGGCACACCCGAAGTCAGTCCAAGAAGCTAATCAAGGTCGGGCTGATCATGGGCCAATCATGCGGCTTCTACGAGATCCTGCTTCCTGTGAGCTTCAAAGTCATCACACATCACCGCCATCACCGTCTTGCCCGAGACGTTATCGACGGCGAGCCGGCTTCGTGTGGACGGGGCGTGCAAATTGCTGCTTGCTAGTTGGCAAGTGCCTCGCCTGCCGGTAGAAACGGCTCGATGGTCGCATGCATCGTGCCTTGGCGGGAAACGCAAGCCCCGAGGACTGAAGCCGTCTCGTCGTCAATGATGTCGACTGCACGTGGCTGTGCTATCACACCGCGTCTCCTCACGCTTCTTCGCAGACGCGCGGTGTTTTTACTCTCGACGACGGCGTTCGACGTCCAGACACTCGCTGGGTTGAGCGTCGCATGACCAAGGTCGTGTGACAGCGCACAACGAAAACCAGAACCTTGCGCAAGCTGAGAGACACAAGAACCCAGGAGCTGGCAGTGATGATAAAGCCAATTGATGCCACATTCCAGTAGCTCGCCACTTCGTGAATAGGTCTGGCTTTCCTGAAACAGTCAACGGCGCCTACCGGTCACGACGTTGTTGCGTGAATAAAGCCAAAATGAAGGAAGGCAGCCTTTGCAACGGTCAATTGTCCAACGGTGGCAAGCAGACGGGACCTATCAAGTGAGTGATGAGGTGCGACAACGTCTAATATCATAGAAGTAATAATGCCTCACACGCGGTGGTGGCCATGACAACCAAGCTGCTGTAGTCACGGCTTCCATAGTCTCGGACGATATAGCAGGGATCTGGCTGTTGTCGACGCTGCGCCACGACGGCAGCCAAGGATCCCCGAAGCAAGATCTGCCCTGCCGCCGTCAAAACCGTATGCAGTGCAAATCAAAGGCCAAGTAATTGAGTGCACGAGCGTATCGTAATCACGTCCTCTACATTTAGCATGCACGGCATCGAGTCTCGCGGGTTTCCAGCAGGGAAGGAAGAAGGCATCATCTCCCTCGCGGACCCCACATCGAAACTTTAAGCGCCTCCCAACCTCCGACTCCACTCCACCATGACTACTGCAACAGCCGCCCTCTTTTAATGCGGTATATGACCGCATGCCGACATATACCGCCCGGTTGCCCACACCTACCTATCCACCCTCGCAAATCCTCGCTATGTGTTTAAGTATCACTAAGTTCGATAGCTAGCTGAGCAACCAGACGACCAGAGACGTCCCTTCCCAATCAATTGCCAATGGACGTGATGAGACCTCGCGAACACACGGCTCTCCGCCCGCTTGCAGAGCCGACCACACTGATTACCTTTCTCTTCGAGGCGCCGCCCGAGCCGCGAATTGTCGAATTGCTGGGCTCCTGGGATAACTTCGAGCAGCCTTACCGGATGCACCATGACAGGCGACGCGGCAAGGGTCACTGGTCGGGTTGCTTCAAATTCGAGAACATCATCTTTGATGGCGACTCACTGCATCAGAGTAAACCGCGGTCTGGAGGGCTGAAGCAGGGTGGCCTGTATTGGTATTACTACCGCTTGGATTACGACATTGAGACTCACGATTTTGCAAAAGAATGGACGGCGAATTGTCCACTGATGCCCGGCCAAGCTATGAACGTGTTGGAGGTGCCGACGGAGATTGCTGGGCCGCCGAGTAGACGGAGGAGTGCTGGGTTCTGGGAGGATGTCGAGGGCACGCTGTCGAGCTGGGCAGGTCCAATGGCGAAGCGGCAGACGTTGGAGCCGAGCGACAAGTACGCTGCTCTGGAACCACCACCGGTATCGAGGATTCACGGGCGATGCGCGTCAGATCTGGCTCTGAACGGGAGGCTCGAAGGCAGAGCACTTTCATCTGCTGGGTCGTTGGGTTCGCCTCCCATGAATGGCTGCGAAGAAGACGATGGATTTGTTGCATTGCAGAGAGAACCATCGAAACGACCATGGAACGATGCATTGCGCCCGGTTTCGAGACATAGCTGGCACTCCGGGATGCAGAGCTCCGGTCAATCGTCAGTCCTAGACGCTGACATGACGAACATGCGTGATGAAAGCGGGTACTGGAGCGGACTCCAATCGCCCTCCAGTAATGCGTCCATGCCGTCTCAGACCTTGTTCGAAGACTTCGACTTTGGCGCCTCCGCGTACCGGGACACCGGTGATGATGCGCTGAGTGCTGTCTACGAAGCCAGCGAAGCCGAGCAAGACACAGAGCCATTCCGCGCAGTGCCACCAAGCTCTGAGCCACTAGACGCCAATAGCGAGCAATATCAGCATTCGCAGATAAGCACTGCGCACCATATGTCCAACAGTAGCCCTCGCGACATCCCTTCCGCACTCAATGCTCCCGAGCAAGCGACCCTCTCGCCGCACTTCCCAGATCGCGACACATTTCCTGCATCATACGGAAGCGGCCAGACGGACCTCGACATCTGGTCGCCCACCTTCAGCGCCGCAACCCTCAGCTCCACGGGCGGCTTTCCCACGCCTTTCCGCCTCTCCGACACCTACTCCTCCACAGCCTGGACCGCAAGCGGCGACGAACGCGAACTCGACGACATCATCGACAGGCTCGAGTCGCTAGACGCAGCGAGTACAAATGGCGGCCAATCGCCGCCAGAACATGGTCAACTCGCGCAGGCGGCTTTCACTGGCTATGCGTTACCGCGGCCAGCACCTCCGAGCGTGCATCGTCTCGACAAGATCTCTTCGCCAGCCGAGAGCTTTTCCCTTGACCTTCCTGAGCCCTCGTTCATGAGGTCGAATGAGGGCGAGTCGATGGCGGATAACATCTTCAGCGAGCTGGGGTACTTAGGCGGAAGCATCTCTTGAGCCTGACCGACGGTTTCACCACGCAGCCTCTTTCCCGTGGCGCCTTACGCTTTTTCATGGCGCCTCACGAAGCTCATGTCCTCCGGTAATGGTGCTTTCCCACCTTTTAGCCGGCACTCTACGCATGTGCGGTGCCCGCATCATGACTTTTCGATTTCTAGCGAGGCGCTTTCGAATCTTGGAAGGCACGCTCCTGCGCAATCAGCGAATTTCTCTTAGCAATGATACCCACCTTCTTCTCAAAGCATAGCAGCAGCAGCGACAGCATGTACACACGATGTAATTAGAGACGAGAAACTTAATAATAATAATGAAACGCCCAAAAAAGGGCTACACTCTTCCGACCGAGAGAAAAGAGAAGCAAAGGAAATAAGAGCGAAGAAAGGAAAAGGGATTTACCCAAGAGCCCGCAAGTGGTCTCATCGTACACGTCCTGCTTCAAAACCGCGTTGCCTCCATTCGACGCGCTTCGTGAAGCCAAAGTCGTTCTACCTGCCCTCACTCGAAACGCCAGTCGTGCATGCATGAAATCCTTGCAAGTCTTTGTCGCCCCAGCAGTCCCATTCCTCCTGACTGTGACGTATATCACGTTGCCCTCGTCCTTGTAACGCCCTAAAACACCTTTTCGCCCTGTACATGGCCTGAGATCATACCATGACCTGCAGGCCTATTTCGACTCACGCTGGCTTCGCTACCGCCGTTCGCGCTCGAAGCTTCGTGTGCTGGTTTTGTGCCCGTTCATGCCGAGTTTATGCCCGTTGGCGTCCTCGAAGCTCGTTCTCTTCATGCCGGAGCCGGAATCTTCATCGCTGTCCTCAGCGAGATCGCCGAGACCGTTCGCCTCGACGTCGTAGCTGTGCATGAGGTGGTTGCTCCCGCCTTCTCTCCCAGTGATCGGACTTCGCAAACTCCAGCTACCTGACCGCCTGGGGCCGTCTACGGATCTTCGACCTTGCATGCTCATGCGCGTCCCAATGCCACTCATGCCATCTACCGGTATGCCGTCCACCTCACTGTATTTCCCTCGCTCGTCGCCGGCGCGGTCGCTGTTTATACCAAGGCTTGCGCCGTCCGGATCGTCTCGTGAGAGATTGAGGAGGTAAACGCCGGTGAATATCGTAAGGAAGCCGCAGAGGAGCGATATTGTGTTGGTAACATCGGTCGTGTTGAAGCCGCGGAAGAGGATGAAGGATGCAAGGAGAGTGCAGGTAGTGAAGGCGACGTAGTAAAGGGGGTTGACGCTGCATTTGAATTAGCACACGAATGTCTTGAGTACACGGCACGTGATGCAAGCCTTACATGTTGGTACTGAACTGACTCAACGCTTTGTTGAAGTAGTTCATCTGAGTCAAGATGCACACCACGACCATGATCAGAAACACATATGTGCTCGCGCTGGTGAACTGGTTGTCGCCTCTGATGGTCATCTTGAGAGCGATACCTAGCCCCTTTATGGCCATAATCGAGATGCTGCCGACAGTGCTGCAGATCGAGATGTATATCATTGGGTTCCTCTTGCCGTACTTTGGCGCAATCCAGTAGATCATGATTACGGCAAAGATCGTCACTACGAATGCGTAGAATAGGAAGCCTGCATGAGTTCGATGTCAGCTTGCTGGTCGCCATTGCGGGATGCATTGGCCAATGCACCACATGCGTTCAGGTGTTTGGCCGCGGTGGATTTTGCGACGTACCCGGTCCAAGTGCATAGTGCAAGAGCTCGTCTATGTTTTGGAGTTCCTTGTCTGGCGGCGCATGGAGGACAATGATCACGCTGCCTATAAGGCATGTCGCGCATCCCACTCTGCCTAACACGCCCAACTTCTCACCCAAGAAGTAACTTCCCAATACGGCGCCAATGAGCACCGACAGCGCTCCTAGCGGCGTGACCAATATTGCGGGGGCAAAGGCGTATGCACTGAAGTTGCAGACCTCGCCTATCACCATGGTGATGATTCCCGCCCACCATATGGGGTTCTTGAGGTATGCATATCCGTCGCCTTCAAAGCCATGTTTTTCAGCCACGGCATTGAGGCCTTTCTTGGTAATGACAAAGGAGGCGCCGATGCCGAGCGTGCTGCAAATGGCTAGGGCAAGTCCGACGTACTTGTCCTCCATGATCAATGTGGCTGTGTGCGCTCAGCGCAGAAGGAGTGTCGATAGAGCTGATGCGGGTCGGTGCGAGCGAATGCGTGGTTGAGGCGATCTTTGCAGCTGCGCGCTACGGCGGCGTCATTGTCTGGTCGTCGATCTTGTGTAGGCCTGTAGGATGGAAGTAGGTAGCGACCGTGCTGTAGCGACCGATGGATAAGATGTACTGTTCTGCTGGTGGTGGTGGTGGTGGTAGGGGTGGTGGTGGTGCCTGAGGAACGGCTCGCGAATAGAAGCGTAACGTGACAGCCAGGGATGCGCTTCGGTTGCGTAGTGAGGTAATAAGCTGCGCGCTCTAAGGTACAGTAGGTACCTGAGGTGTGCCTTTGTTTAAGCCCCACGGTCTGGTTGCACGACAGCTCGCTGCTCACGTGTCGCGCAGACGTGGATATCAGACTAGCAGGCTGCCTCTCCGGATTCGTATTGACGCCGCTTCAGTTCGTCGTCAGCTCGTGTGCAGTCGAGGCCAGACTGTGGCCTGCGGCTCCAGGAATAACACGCCTAGCCAGGGCCGGCGCCTGGCGTCCTTAAGCTTTCAGCCCTACCGCGTCTCGGCCACTGTGCCGGCAAGACGCCATCCTCAACCTCAACGACGAGATGCCTGAGGTACATGTATTAGTCGCTTTGCACGTACGCCCCCTGTCCTGAAGTAGCAAGATGCGTAACTTCAACCTTATGCGAGATCGATCATTATATCTGGCTGCAGCTTCCCAGTTGGGTCTCATACCAGGCAGAATCGAAGAGAAAGTAGAGAACGTCTGATCGAGAGAGCTTTGAAAACGCAGCTGTTCTAAGCCTCCCTCATATCATCGACGGTATTGTACATTCTCCTCCTTTCTATTTGACATTCTAGCTAAGCGCTACAGTCCCATTGGACATTGCCATACCCGGGGTCTGACCAGTGAGATGGTAGTCCTGCCCAATCATCGAGACAGGAAAACCCAGATCAAACTCGATCACTCTTTCGATGCGGTCTATCTGCTGGCGGGTCAAGGTCATCTCTAGACTCTTGACATTGTCCCTGAGATGCTCTATCTTTCGGCCGCCGACAATGGGTATGACTCTCGGCGCCTTGCTGCGAAGATAGGCAAGGGCTACGGCTGCGGCGCTGTCGACGCCCTGCTCGTTTGCAACGTCCGCCAGCGCCTTTGACATTCGACCCTCCACGTCCGTCTGCTTCAAGGATCCATCGTAGCTAGGCCGAATGCCCTCGCCTTTCGACTCACGCTCGGCAATCTGGGCTGGAGTCTGGAATCGGCCGCTGCCTATCGCATTCCAGCACGCGATGGCCATGCCAAAGTGGTTCGCCATTGGCACAATCTCTCGTTCCAGGTCTCTGAACAGAACATTCCATCGTCCTTGATAAATGCTGAAAGGAGTTTTGCCGTTCGCAGCGGCATACGAGTTGGCTATTGCGACGACCCAAGCAGGTGTGTCACTGATTCCGAGATACAGTACCTTGCCTTGTTCGACGAGAGCGTGCAGCGAGTTCATCAGCTCCGGGATCGAAGTCGTATAGTCCCAGAAGTGCACGTAGAGGATGTCGACGAAATCAGTCTGCAGTCTCTCCAGAGACCGTCGCAGTGAAGCATGGAGACTGCGCCGATGGTTGCCCCATTGGTTGTTCGTCATCGGGCCGCGATGCTTGACTCGATCGACAAGATTGAATCCATACTTGGTGGCAAGCACTACGCTCTCACGGTTCTTCCTCGACGCCATCCATTCACCGACCCAACTTTCGCTCTGGCCGTCCTGGTAGTTATTGGCTACGTCGATGAAGTTGCCTCCGAGGCTCTGAAACTCGTCGAGGAGAGCGAAGACCTGGTCCTTGGACATCGAGCCCATGAAGTCGGCAAAGGCCGTGCCGAGAGACATGCCTCCAAGACAGAGCGGAGACACGCGGACGCCGGCGTTTGTCGACAGCACTTGATGCAAACCCAACTTCGTAGTCGGCACTGCGACGGGCTGTCCAAAATCTGACGACATGGTTGCGTAAAGAAACGCTCGAGGGACGTGTGTTGAGTTGTGTGAGGTTTACCGTAGCAAGGATGGCCCGAATTGGATGATCGAAAGCAGGATGGAATGGGGCAGACGAGCCTTCTTATAAGGGCTACGACAAATTGTGTCGTCCCGCGGGGTGATTTACCGTCCAACCAAATAGTAACATCCACTATGAAGCCATACAGGTTGCACTTCGCCATGTACCTTGCGCCGAGTTTAGCTTCGCTAGCGTCTTGGCCAGCTACTGTAAAAAGCTAGCGTCATTCCCAACTTCCATACCATAGAGAAGTTGACGACACCGATCTCAAAGGAGTCCGAGGCAAACCAAGATACAGACGGGCTTCACTTACTTTTCCTGATCACGACGTACACACTACGTCGTGAAGGATGCTATGCCGCGCAGGCTTCTGCGCAATTCGAAATCCAGCAACTCCGAAAGGCAGGTATCTAACGAAGCTGACAGCGGTCTGATGCGACCCGGGAGTTGCGCACGTCAGTGACTTCATTGGAGGCCGCCCAGACACAAGTAGACATGGCCAATTTCCTCTTCGTGAACAAGACCGCGAAGTCGACTTGTCTCTCGAGAAGTCTGGGCTCCGACGAAAGCGACGTTCGAAGGCAAGCGCAGTCTCGAAACGCCCATAGTTCTTCCAAGGAAACGGACCAGTCGGCCCGGCGACGATTACAGAGCAATAAGATCAGGCAGGCAGATCACCCACGCATTCCGACTGGCGCGCCGCTAAGGAATCTTTACGTGCCTGCAGGCAGTCTCTCTTGGCAAGAAGGGCGAAGCCTTGATTTTTTCGTCCGCTGCACCGCACAGGAGTGGATGGGCTGGCGGGACGAATGGTTGTGGAATTACGCTTCGCTCCAGCTCTCGTCGAGCTCCAAAGCTGTCCGGCATGCTCTGATTGCCTTTGCAGCGCTTCATGAGCAACAAGGTTATGCAAAGGGCGATGAACGTCGCTCAGCCCTGTCAGCAATGACTTTGGTACAACGGGACAAAGCTATCCGAGCAGCCATGTCAGAAAGCGCCACTTCCTACTCTAGTGCCTTGATAAGCTGCTTGATATTGATGTGTCTTCAGAATCTACTACACGGGCACCACTCCTTCAAGCTCCTCGCTGTGGGCCTCAACATGCTGGATGAGTGTAAGGGACTTGGAAACAAGTCCAACATCACAGTAGACGATGTGCATATGATCGAGCAGCATATACTCCCGCTATACGATCGTTACCGAGATCGCCTGTGTTGCATTTGTGATCAAGCAGGAGCATTACGAAAGGCTATCCGGGCTCGCGCGAGACTAGTACATTCACTGCAGACCCTACCACTTCCATCGATACCAATATATTTTGAGTCATTGTCGCACGCCCGAGCTGTTCTGGATCATATCTTCACATGGGCAAAGGACGCACACGCTACTGGCTGGGACTACATTCGACCGTACAGCGCCGATACTACTTGGACGATGTGCATGCGATTCCTCTCCGCGCTGGACAAGGTGGATACATCCCTACTTTGCCACCAAAGCGGCGCTCGAGGGCTACTAAAGGCTTCCTGCATCGTTGGCGCTATTCTGTTTCAAACATATCGTTCAGAAAACGAAATGGTCTACGACAGATTTGAGAGCTTGTTTGAGACGGCGTTGGACGCAGTAGAAGAGGTCTACAGCATGGCACGCACCCCAAAAATGTCCTTCGGCATTGACGACGGGCTCCTAGACATTGTCGCGTTGGTGGGCATTACATGCCGCCATCCAGTGATCCGACGACGAGCATTATCATTCATGCTGTCTAGCGGACGAGTCGAAGGTGGACGCATAGGCGCTACCGGTGGCATCATCTTAAAGTCCATCATTGAGAAAGAAGAAGATGGCCTGCTGCAAGTCCGCTCATCCGCCGATATTCCGGCGCATCGCCGTCTGCGTATTGAGAGGGGAGAGCAGTACGCATCTTTGCGCAAGATCCGTTTGCTGCTGTCTAGGACACCAAATGACGGCCCAGCAGTGGTTGAGGAGTGCTGGATACATATGCCAAAGGATATGAATGCCGTGGACCCTGATACCAGCCTGGGTGAGGGCATGAAGGAAAAACTTGTCCCGGACGTGGTGTTTGGGTGCGGTAGCGTCAGTTTTTTGATTGAGCCCACGCGGCAGCAGTACATGACTATGGCGAGGGATGACTTTTGTCTGCCGATTCCGAGGATATAAAAAGACAAGTCGTTGCATCGAGCGCTTCTTGATCAGGACAAGATCGAGCGACAGCAGCACAATCGATCAGACGATATCCACTTATCTCAGCTTTCAACAGGGAGACCTCAATGCCTTATGGTCCTATGAATTACGCTGTTTCACGTCAAGCTTTGAAGGATGGAACCTCACGCACATTGATTGCCCTTGGAGCCAGTGTCTGAAACGATCGAACTGACTTCCCTAGCTTCATCAGCCACCCTCTGGTCATGATTCGCTACTCAGAAACTCCTAGAGCACTTCGGATCGCTCATGAGCTCTTGGGCTGTCCGCCCTGCTTCTCCGCCTCCACAGGCGCTTCCATAGACTTTCCCTGATTGCCGAGATGCGAAGGATCAGGCTTGACTTTCGGATCCTACAGGCGGCGCGACAGTCTCAGCTCTCATGACGTCTCCCAACTGCCACACTACGCATCAGCAAATGGACTTACTAGAATGTTGGCAAGATCAGATTTATGCGGGCCCTTCGTAGACGGTGCGGGACCCAGGCCATCGTTCTGATCTACATTGCCGCGCATTTTCTCTGGTTCGGGCTTGACTCTTGGATCGAGGACGTTGAGGACGTCGCTGTTGTGAGGGCCTGCGGGCTGGATAAGCATTCTAGTGAGATGAGAAGATAATGTACTCTGTTGCGGTACCGAGTGTATGCTTGGCCGGCCCAGTCCCTGTCTCGTTTTTTCCGTCCGCCATGTCTCTGGGGTATCGAATTCGTCGAGTGCTATTATAGTGCTGGATAGTACTTTTTCTTCTAAGGGTTCCTGAGCTGAGTGGGGGTATGTCCGTGGAAGATACTGCTGTTTCTACATCCCAGGGCGCATGCACAATTGCACATGCAGTTTCGATGAAACGCGACGCATTACGTCATATACCGTAAGCGGCCACATCAATGTCACATGCATAGATTGATCGCGTGCAATTGAATGGAACAAGATTCTTTACAGCAATGCACTCAGGCGTGAAACCATCTGCATGTACAAGGTACCTTTGAGTATGCAACTGAAAGTCTTGGATGAAGTTTCATATTGCTCGTGACCTATAGCCTCCATTAACATCGTTCCTACAAGTGAGTCGACTCGCAGCTCTTAATCCCTGGGGACGACGAGACGCCGTAATATGCGATCGAAAATAGTGGCAAATCGCAAGCTCATGGCCTTCACTCAGCCGACCTGTTCTCGTGGTAGCCCCCTATCTGCGGCGCCCCATCAGTACCGCCGGCACCACCTCCATACTTGCCTACGTCCATTGGAAGCCCGGTGTGTGGGTCGACGACCTTTCCATCCTCATCGGTATGCCGTGAAAGACCGCTGTCTCGATCATGCTCTCCCAAATGAGTTCGAGACCCAGATCCATTACTTCTGTCCTCTGGCTTCGAGCGATGAGGCAGATCCTCATTATTCTTCTCCTTGTCGTGCGGATGCAGGATCTTGTGCAGAAGGCCATGCTTCCTTCCCTTTTCGCCGTGGTCGCCTCCTTTCTCAGCCTGCTCCTCGCGAGCCTTTCGCAGTTCACGCTCGTGCTTTTCCTGCTGATGGGGTGACTTCTGCAGCTTGTTGTGGTCTTTGTGCTGATGTGAGCTGTGCTGTGAGGGTGAGGTAGGGCTCTCTTCATGGTCCTTTGTAGTTTCGTAGCCGCCGTAGCCAGCAGCTGCTCCGCCTCCCACCACTGCCGCATCTTTGCGGTAGTCGTCTCGAGTCTCCTCACGCTTCGATGGCACCGGTTGGGCTTGCTCCGTGGCTCGTCCGGGAGTCGACCAGGCGCCGGCACTTTTCGCGGTATCGTCTTGGGTCGTAGTTGGTATAGGCCTCATATGTTCGACGACAGGAGGTGGAGCTGACTCTGCTGGCCTAGTGGCTTCGTATGTAGCCCCTCCAGCTAATGCCCCGGCGCCCGCTCCGAGCGCTGCGTTTCTACCATCATGTTGCTCTGCTTCCATGGGTTCACGCTGCTCAAGATCATCTTCCTTGCCCGACGTGGGCCATACTGAGCCTTCAGGAGCCCTGTGCATAGGTTCTTGCGAGATCTTTGGTGCCTCGTCATATGGTTGGCTCACAGCGTATGCAGCACCGCCACCCATTACCGGTGCGGCCACAATCACAGCTTCATCGTGGCCCAGATCCGATTGCTCGGGATCCGTAATCGGATCTTCTGACTCTATTATCGGCTGATCGCGTCGAGCGACGGGTTCTGCAGCTGGCTCCATCACAACAGGTACGGCTTCAGGGGCTGGAGTAGTTGGGGCCAGTGCAGTAGTGGAGGCTGCATCATCTGTGGCATCATCCGCCATTGGCGTAGGGTCGAATGCCTTGGGAGCCTCGTATGCAGCAGCTCCCAAGCCTGCTGCACCTAAGCCAGCACCTCCAATGGCAGCATCCGGTCCGAGATTGCTTTTATGCGGGTCCTCTCCAGTGTCTGTCGGGTATTCGCCTGGTACGTGAGGATCCAAGAAATTGGCCATGTCCGAAGCGTGTGGCCCAAATGTGTGGTGCACATAGCCTTCGTGAGGCTTTTCATCGTTATGGTGAAAGCCGAAACGGTCACCAGGCACACTAGCACCGTCCTCAGTTGCTCCCGGAACTGCAGAAGTCGAACCAGATCCTACGTCAGACATCTTGGAGGCGGTCGTTTTGTCAGTAGACTTGGAACTATCCGTCGAGACAAGATCTCCTTGGTTCGTCGTGCTCACGATGTACCGATGTGCTTGTTCCGACGATTCGTGGACGCCACTTGATAGTGGGAAACTCCGATCTATGTGAGTACTTCCAACGGCCTCTTCGGTGGACATACGTGGTACTGCTGTGAGTAAAGGTGAGGACTATCTCCGCGAGGATGTTCACGAGGTATATAAATCCAGCAGCAAGAGCTGATGGGCGTGGCGCGAACGGACAATGATGTCAGAGTTCAGCCCTCACGTGCACGTTTAACGGGAAACCCGCAGCTACCGAAAGTCTAGATGCGAGTAGGCCACGCATTTCTGTCCTACTTCTGGCAACGGGAACGTAAGCTATTACGTGCAGAGGCTTCAGCAGACTGGACAACGAAATCGCTGGGGGCGTGGCAGCCCTTTCGCGTTTAAGTCGGGTTGACGGCGAGCTTCTAAGCACATAAGCTCGCTATTCCTATCAGATTTCCGAACGCAGACTAGAGGCATAGTGGCTCCATACCTACAGCAAGATTCACAAGGCGACGTCATGCGCCGAAAGACGGTCCGTCGAGGAGAAAGTCGACACCTTCCTAAAATTCGTAAGGTATCTGGCCGCTGGCATACCTCTGCATCAATGTCTTCTGCAATCCTCGATACCTACCATAAAGCGCCTCTGATCCAGACTTCGTCCGATCATCTGAACGGATGTGAGCAAATGCTCCACGCACGCGCACATAAGTCTAGCGCCTACCTGTTGCCAAGCCCAGCAGATGGCTCCGTTCCTGCTACAGGCCTGCCAGTCCCGCCGAAGCGTTCGGGGTCGTACTTGTCACCATGCGGATTTCTTGTCATCGATCAGCATAATGTCAGGCATGCAGTGCATGAGACGACTCACAGAATCTGGCGCAACTACGCATTGCATATTTGTTAGCAACGTTCACCACAATAGCCAGGTAGGCTCGCATACGGTGCCTTTGCTCTCCTTATCTTCAGCTGCCTCCAAGGGCTCGATCCGCGAGGAACCCACTGTGACAGAGGAACCCGCTATGACATGGCTCGGGGTTCCGGAGGTGGCGATCCCAAGAGGCTTCTCACTTCGCGCTGTGCTGCCGTATTGGATCTTGTCATCGAATTTCTAGCTATCTGTCAGCACTACTGATCATCGGAGAATCATGGACCCTTTGGTACTCGCATCGCCATTCGGGTTCAGCATTTGACGCATCACACCGTGAGATTCCAGGTTCGGGTCTGTGTCCAGGGTGGACTTGGGCGCTGCTTCGCCAGCATCTGCAGGTCCACCGTGTTTTCCCACATTGTTAGACCTATACAGCACCTCATCTGGCTCATTGGCGCCCTGAGGCTTGAAGCTGAGTGTGTCCTTGATCGCTTGCATGGTGAGCGTTTGCTTCGATTCCTAGTCTGAGGTCAGAAAGGATTACGAAAGGTGGTCAGTCGTAACAGCAATCAGCGACAGATGTAGTAGCCGGCACTCGTTTATATTGTTGATGTCATTACAGTTTCGCAGGCAGCGCTGTGGATCGCACAGCAGCGCCATAATTGCTGTTACTTCAAGAGGTGGCGCCAGGTCAGAAACGTGCCCATATCGACTGGACGACACGGCTGCACCGCGAGAAGATCTTCAAGTGCAGCCACACCTCGGGGTTGTTCGCAGACGCGGCAACAGTAGCTACTGACCAGTCTAGTCCGAATCAAGTGTAGGTACCGTAGGCAAGCTTATCCAAAAAGCAGCCATGCTTTTGATCGCGTGAAGCGGGGGAGATCTAGACCTCTCGACCGCACTCACTGGCTGCAAAGATCTTCGAAGCTGCTGCGCAGCCACAACACCTTTCGAAGGCCCTACCTCCGGATATGTAGAACACAGTTCGAATCGCGGCTTAGCAATGCTTGTTTGTTGGGTAGCTTAAGGTAAGTAGCATTGAAGGAGGGAGGTGAAGTCGAGTACCTCGCCCGGCCATTCCCGCTTCCGTCTAGACAGCCAGGGCTTCCAATTGGCTTGGGGATGATGCACAAAAGCAACTGACTCGAATGCTGAAGCAGGTCGGTCGCCTTTGCTTCACCCGAACGACACCTGCCATAATCGCAGCCACGCGAAAGGCCTCAAAGCCTCAAATGAGGTCTGAAATCGAACCCGGTATCTTCTAATGAAGGAGAGAGAAGTGAACAGACCCGCCTTCTTCTCTTGTGTTTCTTTCCAGTCCATGCTTCAATCATTCAATCATTTTACCGATCAACCAAGATGTAATCAGTGAGAAAAATCTCCACCACAACAACCATCACGAGATATCGGTTGAACATCTTTGGGTGCTCGACTCGCCTTTTCACGATTGGGCAACAACCTCGAGTCTCTCTCGCCCAAAGTTATGCCTTACTTGTCGGTCAAAATTTTCTGTTCGGTTCTTCTGACCACCTGCACTTACCTTGCGAGCCAGGCTCTTGTCGCCCTATGGTAGGAGTCTGAGATAGTAACAGAGATCTGAAGTCACCTCATGTATGGTACTGCGGACTGCCAGCATTCGACTGCCGAGGTCCAACCAATACTGCTCGCAAGTGCAGTGGCCGATGCACCCGCTGCAATCCGCATCGCGCCACTATTGGTTTGATGAATGATCGTGGTTCGCTTTCTCCATCGCTGTCACTGCTCTTTGCCGAAAATTGTTCCGCGGCCATGGTCGTCCCTTGCCGACAGTCGTGCTGCATGTCAGCTGGCAGGACAAGTCATCCCATCCGTTCCACAGTACGGAGATAGAGGTACCTGCATTCTGCCCACCACAGTAACCACTACTGGTGCTACGCACAGTACACGACAGCTGTGCAGCCAATCCACGGCCGGAAGCCAAGCCCAAGCGAAATCTCTCTCTCGGGCCCTCGGGCACCACGCTCTATCCGGAGTCCAGACGAAAACGTGGGTGACATGCGGAGAGGATCGGCGAGCGGCAGCATCGAAAGATACTTCCTCGTTTGTTCTTCTGGTGACTTGCAGTAAGCAGCCACACAGGGAAGGACCGCAAGGTTCGCGCGTCTTTTCTTATCCCCTTTGCTTGGCCCGGATGTTCGCTTCTTTGTGGTTCTGCACAATGATCAGTGCCAACGCCAGAGCCGCGCCGAGTCTTCCGCCCAGGCGTGGGCCCCACTCGCGCGGCTGTCTTCTCCATCCACTTGATTGATCATCGATGCGCCATTGCCATGCCCTACACTACATGTGCCTACTGCTCTGCCCGAGTTTCGTTTCGTTTCGTCTCTTACTGAAATGGTCTACCATTCACCTAGTCTTGTGTAGAATCACAGCACCTTCTCGTCATGCTGGCAAAATATCACAGCCTCCACGACCACCAGCAGGGCAACGACGTCAATCGCCGTCAGTAACCTCGTCGTTCTACGGGTCCTCCTCCGCGGGCGATTGCTTAACGCTCATCGGTCTTGGGTAACTCCGCCTACTGCCGTTGCATCATCCCCTCATTCCTACAACAGCACAAGGGCCGCTGTCCCGCTAGCAGTCTCGAGACCTTTCAGCGTCTTTACTGCGTCCCGGAGGAATCTCTCGCGCTCGACATCGACGCAAGTCTGGTCCGCCTTTTGACTGAAGCCTAGCCCACACCACGACCTTGTTCACATTTCGGCTGGCCGAGCGCCAGCGTCCCACGCCCTAGAAATGCCGTTCCGAGAGAAAGCAAAACGCCTTTTCAAGACCAGATCGCGTTCCGACAGCCAATCCCAAACCAGTAGCAACACCTCATCTGGCGAGACATGGCCAGACAACGTCTACAAGCCTGGCGAAACCATGCCGCGGCCCAAATACCGCAAGCCGCCGACTAAAGAGCACAAAGAGCGGCTTGAAGCCTTCAGCTTCTCGGATGCATGGCGGAGAAAGTCTTATCAGTCTACATACTCGCCCATGGGCACACGAGCTCCTTCCAGAAGGAACTCTCTGTTTAGCCTCGCGAGTAGGAAGAAGAGCTTTAGGTCCCCGAGAAGCTCGCGAGCCAATAGCGTGACCAGCGCGGATATGGAGAAGGGTTCGGTCAGGCAACGAGAAGGGAACTTATACGGAGGTGCGGCTATGAAGACGACGAGATTGAGCCCGGAGGCAGAGGCCGAGGGTGATGACGATATCACCAATGGTGAGTTTGCACGAGCGAATACACGCAATAAGCGTATACTAACCGAGTGTTTCTGCAGTCGGTCTCTCGAGAATTCAGTCGCGCGAGGCAGTCCCGCCATCAAGACCCATCCCAGCCGGTGACCACCCCTCACAATCTAACGGTCTGCCACCTCAAATGACCACCGCACACGACCACAATGTCTTCAGCGAGCACGAGCTGTCCATGGCAATGCAGCGTTCGCATCTAACCGTGCCTGCTCGATGACAATTCTGAGCCATTCTGTCAAGGCATTCGCGCATTCATGCTCCGGCGTTCGATAACAGGTGGGACCAAATGTACATGTTTGTACATACGACAAATGCATTTGAAAAGAGATTTATTCGGGGGGCGGCGTAAATGGACGCGGTTCAGTCCTCTTTCTCTAGACGGAGTTCGCGGAGAGAACGGGACGGGATGGGCATCTGGCGCTTCGAGGTCTGTTTCTTTCAAGTGTATCGCGCTTGCTGGATCTCACAGTAGGAGCTGCAGAGCCGACCTGCATGCACATACCTGTGTACTGCATATACAACATCTACAAGATCACATTGCACATTCAAGAGTTTCACTAGCACGTGGTTGTCTTACACTTTTCGCGTGGATGTGATCAGCATGCCGATCTAAACAGGCTGAATCTGTCCTGCGCTCCTTCCGTGCCGACGTCGACGTCACATCATGAGAACTCCACGTCGTATAGGTACGCGGACACACGCATGTTCCTTATCCAGGGTTACAAGATCCCGGATCACAGAAGCACGGAAAGGAATAGAATCTTCATCTAGACGTATCTCATGTAGCCAGTAGCAAAGCTACTTACCGGCCTCGTACCCAGCCCCAACTCCACGCCACCGCTCGACTCCCCTAACACTTTTTGCTTGCACAATGCAGCCACACCGAGTGCGCATCAATCAATGCACTACGATGAAGAGCCGTTAGCGCCTCCCTTGACCTGCTGCAAACTTTCCTGCTGCTCCACAGCCGCCTCCAGCTTCTCCACCGCATCCGGCGCACTCTGCGGCGCGCCATTCATCTCCTGCGCTAGCTTGCTCACGCCTGTAGAGCCGCCAGTGCTGGGGACTTCCAGGGATTGCATGTCTGACCGCTTGGATTTGGAAGGCACCGGGGTGGAAGGGCGTGAGCTCAGGAACTGAGGTATGGGTTAGCCTTCTCTTCAGTGTGCAGTCTTAGGCACGACAATGACTTACGGAGCTAGCAGCAGAAAGCAAAGCGAAAAGAGAGGACTGCACCACGTCTTCGTGAATACCAACGCCCCAGACTTTTTGGGTCTGGCCGGAGGCGGTACACTCGATGAATGTCGCGGCTTGCACGTCTCGGCCCTTGGCTTCTGTGCCTCTGCGCTCGATGGCGTGCTCCTTGTAATCGGAGATATCGAGATCGATGCTGAGAGACTTGAGCGCGTTCGCTAAAGCAGATAGAGCGCCGTTGCCGACACCTTCGACGTGATGTTCCTTTCCATCGATTTCGATCACTCCGTCAAATTTCCTCCGCAGATTCCTCGAGCTGGATGTCTTGCCTTCCTGCGGTGGGGCGGGCGAGGCAGACCTGTCGGTCGAGATGTTGTAGTCTACGAGACTGAATCTCGGGTTCCGGTTCAGGTGGTAAGCGTCGACGAAGAGGTCCTTGATCTCCATGGGTAGCAGTTCGCGCCCAAGCATGTCCGTCTCTCGCTGCACGATCTTTGAGAAAGCGACTTGCAAGCCTCGGGGTAGGTCCAGCTCCAGCGTCCTCTTGATGATCCAGGCTACCCCACCCTTACCGGATTGGGAATTGACTCTGATGATAGCCTCATACGTCCGTCCGATATCCTCGGGGTCCAATGGCAAGTAAGGCATGGTCCACGGATCGTCCCTGCTTGACGCAGCGGCTTCGCGCGCCACGAAGCCCTTCTTGATAGCGTCTTGATGTGAGCCAGAGAAAGCGCAGACGACCAGCTGTCCGCCGTAGGGTTGTCGTGGATGTACAGGAATCTTATTCGACTTCTCCACGATGTCTATCACGCTGTTCAGATCCGAAAAGTCGATGCCAGGATGTATGCCCTGCGTATAGAGGTTCAGAGCTAGAGTCACGAGGTCCACATTGCCTGTACGCTCGCCGTTGCCAAATAGTGTACCCTCAACACGGTCTGCACCAGCCATCTGCGCGAGCTCCGCAGCCGCGACCGCGCAGCCACGGTCGTTGTGCGGGTGCAGAGACACGGAGATCTTCTCGCGCTCGGTGATGTGTCGGCAGAAATACTCAATCTGATCAGCGTAAACGTTGGGCGTGCTCATCTCGACTGTCGCAGGCAGGTTGAAGATGATTGGTTTCTGCTCGCTCGGCTCCCAAGCATTCTTCACGGCTTCGCAGACCTCGACTACAAACTCCGGGTCAGAGTCCGAGAAGGTTTCTGGTGAGAACTCGTATTGCCACTCTTCAACGCCGCCCTGATCCGGAGCATCCTTGGTGATGCTACGGGCGTATTTGGTGCACTCCACGGCCAAGGCTTTGGACTGCTCGTTGTTCATGTTGAAGACGATCTGCTGAAAGCACGGGCTCGTTGCCAGGTACAAGTGCAGTATTGCCTTCTTCGCTCCCCTCAAGCTCTCCACTGTCCGCTTGATCAACTCCTTTCGACATGGGCTGAGAACCTGCAACCAGACATCGTCCGGCACTATCCCAGGCGTTGTTACCAATCGTCTTGTGAAGTCGAAGTCTGTATCGCCCGAGGAAGGGAAGGAAATCTCGATCTCTTTATAGCCGAGCTTGACTAGCATTTGGAAGTATCGCCATTTCTGCTCGCCGTCCATTGGGTCTACGAGGGATTGGTTGCCGTCGCGCAAGTCGGTTGCCAGCCATCGGGGCACTTTGTCGATGGTCTTGGAAGGCCATCTAGCGCATATGTTAAGACTCCTTCTAGCTTTGTTGTCATGGTGTATGGCAATACTCACTGTCTATCGGGAATGTTCAAGGGTTGGAATCTCCTGTACTTCTTACTCGGGTCCTTGAGCATTGGCATGGTGAGAATGGGTGGCCTTCAGGCCGGGAACAGAGGATGTAGGCGATGCCTATGGGCTGATCTAGACAGCCACGATGGGAAGAAAGGTAAGGTATTCGCTATGAAGTGCTGACAGGAAGTTCAGGTGCTCACGGCATGTGATTGTTCAATCATTCCAGATGACTCCTTTGCTACCTACCTAGCCTTACATAACTCAAGCAAAAGAATTTGGCTTTGCGCGTCCGATCGCGGGCACGGCGGGGTGCATGACTGCAGTGCATGTGAGCGCTGTGAGCGCATCGAGGCTCGAGCCGCCGCCCGCCGCCGTCGCCGCCGGAAGAGCTGGGAGGTCGGGATCCCGGGATTGCGATCAGTCTGACGTGCGCAGAATTTCCGTCTGCATCCTGCGCCATGATAAGGAGACGTCGAGGTTGCAACCAGGCACTGTTGATCGAGGACCGCAAGCATTCCATCTGCTTCTCTAGGACGGCGCGAGTTCGAAAGCGCAAGAAAATAGCTTGGAGAGGTCGAAGAGTAGAAGTTGGCGACTTGTACACGCGGAAGGATTGAGGAGAGAAAGCTGTATTGAGCTGCTGCCTGCAGGCTTGCAAGAGGAGCACAACGTTGAAGAGCGCATAGCACTGTGATACAGCATCAACACCAACATGGCCGACGCACGCACACCAGAGCAAAGGCGGAATGACCTTCATGCGAAAGCCAATGGCACGCTGAATGCCACGCCTAATGGCACACCCAACGGCACGCCCAGAGCAGCATCCTCGGCGGTATACCAAGGCGGAGAGGACGACGAGCAGACGGATGAGAACATCTTCCTCTTCGTGCCGAACTTGATCGGTAAGCTCTCACTGCGACATACTCCAGCAGAGACAGCACGCTCTTGCATTCACAGAGCAATGAAGAAGACAAGCTAAGGTAAATCGACATACAGGCTACTTCCGCATAGTCCTCGCCCTCGCCTCCCTCTACTTCATGCCGCTGCATCCGCGCCGCTGCTCCTTCCTCTACAGCATCTCGTGCCTCCTCGACGCCCTCGACGGCGTTGCCGCCCGCAAGTTCAGGCAATCCACCCGCTTTGGCGCCGTGCTGGACATGGTCACCGACCGCTGCACAACCACCTGCCTCTTGGTCTTCTTGGCGACAGCTAAGCCTGCCTATAGCATGGTGTTCCAGGGCCTCATCAGTCTGGATCTAGCAAGTCATTACATGCACATGTATGCAACCCTTGCTATGGGCGGGCAGGGGGAGTCGCACAAGAACGTTGATGCGTCGCGGAGCTGGATCATGAACAAGTACTACACGAACAAAGTAAGACCTCGCAATATGTGCAAAGTAAGGAGACACCCAAGCTGACAGGGCACTACACCAATAGACACTGCTTTTCGTCTGTTGCGCGCTGAACGAACTCTTCTTCATCGCCCTCTACCTCCTCTGCTTCTCCAGCCCGCTGATAACACCGGCGCTCCTCCCCTCGGCTGGACTGGCAGCAGAACAGGTCACGTCTCCCACTACGCCGCACCAGCCCGCGCCCTCCCTCCTCTTCCCCTCGCCCTTCTCAGCCGCCGCGATGGAAATGGCGCGCGCCAACAAGATGGACAGCATGGTCCCTTGGATCCTCACGCTGGTGTCCGCGCCCGTCATGGTGCTGAAGCAGTACATCAACATTGAGCAGCTCGTCAAGGCGAGTCAATGGTTGGCTGAAGGAGACAGGAAGGATAGGCATAAGGCTATGCGCGAGGGCAAGCTGAAGAAGGCGAAATAACGGCTGCTGGGTATTCTGGGATGACTGGTGATGAGGAGGTAATATCTATAGGAGGGCACTGTACGAAAGTCCAGAGGGAGTGTTTGTTGACCATTTGAAACCCCCTTTCTGTAGGTGTCATTTGTGAGGAAACTTAGCGAAGGCGTTCTGGAGACGGAGAAGTCACTGTGTGAAATAGCTTAGCAACTGTCTTCCAGAAGATACCGAAGCTTGAAATTCTTCAGATAGCAACACGTTTGTCGCTTGTGAACCTGCACGTCTACTTCTTAGGCTATACTGTTTACAGATCAGGCTGCCGACTTGCATTATAAAGACTGTCATCTAAGATCCTATTCCCACTTACGAGGTCGGTGTTGGGGCAGGTGATGTCGAAGTGCTAGTAGAGTCGCCCCTGGGACTTTATGTCGTGGTTGATGTTGCAACAAGCGAGCTTAATATTGACCTTGGTGTAGGAGTAAGTGAGATGTTGGTCGAGATCAGCGTAGACGAAGTTGAGATCGGAATTCGACCTGGTAAAAAAATGAGCTTGGTGTTTGGGTGAGTGAGCTTGGGATCGAAGTGGCAACGGTTGAAACGCTGGTTATCTGAGAGGGCGGCAGGGTGGACGATGATGATGGTAGACTAGAAGCAACTGAAGGCGTACTAGCAGAACTCCTTATGAAGCTCACGCTGACTTTACTAGAGGAAGATTCGGATCGTGTTGTAGTAGCCCCAGGAGAGGAGCTCGAGACGAAGGTGGAGGGCGCCGTAGGGCTGGGTAACGAGGTCGTATTATAGACTGCACCATCTGCGCTCGTCGACTGCTGAGGATCTGCTGATGACTTCGAGAATAGGTATTGAGAAAGATCAGTTGCGAAGCCGGAGCCAGATGCGTATGTCCTGAATATTCAAGGCCCGAGTGTGGCGTCGTGCGAGTGCATTGATTGACCCTATCACTCGACGGAGGTACCTCACCGTCCACCACCCGGTGTCAACAGCGAGGCGAAACCAGAAGACTGGCCAGCATGGTCTACTAGGTAGACACTCCAGTAAATCTGGACAGCAGACTTTGACTTTACGTGACGATGGCGAAGCCTTGCTCTACATAGGAAGCATAGTGAGGTAAGTTTTGATCGGCGAGCAGACAGACCGATACGGTCTAATTTCGAAGGCCTAGCAACGGATTGATGCGGCCTGTGTCTTACTCATGATAGTTTTTGAGTCTTGCATCGTATAAAGCCGTTCGCAGCTCTCCCCTACGGTGGCCGACTAGGGGGGATTTCGCAATGTCAACAGCTTCTTCTGAAGCACACGTAGTGACTCCGTACTGGCATAGGTCTGTGGTGACCCGTAATTGCATGGCACGACAGACAGAAGAATGAGACCAATAGAACCAGCGGGCATTGCAGTTTCCATTGGGACAGGAGATGAAATTCCAAGTCGAAGTTCAAGTTGGAAGCCTGAGGCAAGGGCGTCAGTGCGGAAGCGCCCGAGCTCCGCACGCCAAGCTTCTCACATTTCGACTTTGAAGCCGACCGGCGACTACACGAGCATTCGATCCATCGCTGCGACATCACACCCAACGACCGCAAAGATGTCGCTCGTTTCCGGCGAGAAGTCGAACTTCCAGTTCATCCTGCGTCTGCTCAACACCAACGTACGTTGTCCGAGAGTCCCTTTGCTCCGAGGCACAGGCTTGCAAGAGATGGCAGTTTTGAGGGCGAATCGGATACTGGACATTTGCTGACGGAGACGTCACAGGTCGATGGCAAGCAGAAGATCATGTACGCCCTGACCAAGGTGAAGGGTGTCGGTCGCCGTTACTCCAACTTGGTCTGCAAGAAGGCCGATGTCGACCTCAACAAGCGGTACAGCTCCCGCCACGCGCAAAGCATTCTACGACTACCGACAGCGTACTAATACATTTCAGTGCCGGCGAGCTTACCTCCGAAGAACTCGAGCGCATCGTCACGATTATCCAGAGCCCCACTCAGTACAAGATCCCCACCTGGTTCCTCAACCGTCAGCGCGACATTGTGGATGGCAAGGATGGCCAGGTGCTGGCCAACGGTGTGGACAGCAAGCTGCGTGATGATTTGGAGCGCCTGAAGAAGATCCGCGCTCACCGTGGTCTGAGGCACTACTGGGGTCTGAGAGTGAGGGGTCAACACAGCAAGACGACCGGCAGGCGGGGCAGGACTGTTGGTGTCAGCAAGAAGAAGGGATAAGGGTATGCTGAAAGGCGCTCGAGTGGTGCTGCATTTGATGCAGATGATGCATGTGACATGGGCGCTCGGATTATGGAATGGTTGAGATGCCTGCGGCGGCTGTCATCATGCCTAGTAAAGCCATATGATAAGTCTTCCATGCACAGCTTCTGCCAATTGCTTGTTTTCGCAAAGTCTGTCAAATGCAGGAAGTCGAGATTCTAGGCGCTTTTGCCGTCGATCAGTATGCTGCGCAGCCTCGAGAAGAGACCATACCAAGTTAACAGTACAGCACCAATGCATTACAGCTGGTTGTCACAGCTCGAAAGGCATAAACTCAATCGTGGCTTGTCGTTGGGCCAATTGACGTCACGGTGGTGAGTCTTGTATCACATTGAAGCTACTATTACAGCAGAGTCTTGCATTGCGCCTTGGATGCAGCGAGCGAACCATTGCGCACCTTCCGACGATCTCGACCCTGCAGCCATTGGAGATCTCGAGTCTGGCTCTTCAGGCTCCTGCTGAGCTGCTTGATGCCTGCTCCGGATAACCACACGTTACGACGATGCTTTGAATCCCCACACTCATCTCCTACGCCGCGGTGGCCCATATGGGCGCCTTGATGGTGCTGTTGACCTTCTGCACACAGCTGCCTTCAGAACCGCTAGATGAACATGTCATGAGCGCGTTGCTGACGTTCGCCTTGCCGAAGTTGGTGACCATGTTGTAGGGGTAATCGCCGACACTATGTGGAAGTCTCAGCACCTGTCACACTCGCGCCAAAGCCATGAGGATGGGAAACTTACGCAGGATCCTCAAAGGTATGCTCAATGCCGAGAGTGAAATCGAAGAAGGACTTGTGGGCGGCCATGTTCCAGGCGAATGTGCTGTTGCCGCATCGTTCCTGCACAAGAGAAATCAGCGCTTGCTTTCGTCGCTCGGCAGGGGGCCAGCGGTGGCTACGTACGTAGGAGCCTGAAGGATAGCCTCCCGAGCCTGTTTTCCATACCCCAGTGCACTTTGCGTAGGCATCTGTAAGCGGATCCGGGTCGTGGACGGTGAATTCGATTGTTGTGTTGCCTGCGTCGACTTCGCATGTTTTCAAGTCCGTGATCTCGAAGGCTTGTGATGTTGCGGCGGGCGCAGCGGCTCCCAGAGCGGCAAGCACGCCGGTCAGGGTGAGGATAGAGGCGTGCATTGTGCTGGATGGTGGGTATGGGTGGCACCAGTGGCGGTAGAAGACTGGAGGCAGTCTTGACGGCGGTGTTGATGACGGGTGTGTTTCAATGGAGCCGAAGGACGCAATGGCTGACTTGATAAATTGGGAGTTACGGATGCGCGATCGACTGACGGACCTTGGCAGTAGCTCTTCGAGACACAGCCAAGCGCGTGAATGAGGCAAGAGCGCGTGTAGTAGACTGTAGAATGGGAAGGAACAAACACCCCTTACCTTCGCGAGACTTCTACTGTATTAGCAATCCTTCCACTCTCTAAAACGTGTGATTCGGCGTGTGTATCACATCACAACAATGTCCCACGCTGCACGCGTGTTGCGATCGTCAGGCACGGCGAGGAGCCAGCACCAGTCATGAACCCCAAGGAAGAAGGGGGGACGAAGGAAGTTGTTCACATGCGAGGGACGTGAATACGAGGCTCCGATTGGCTCAAAGCGCATCAGGAGACTTGTGAAACTAGGCCAAGCCGCGATCGATGTTTGACGACATTTCCCCTTTGTTTGCTGCTGTTTGAGCAAAGATCTCGTGTTGGCTTTGTGTTGATTTCTCGACCGACACGGTGTCCCCTCTCATCGTCCTTTTGAGGCAGCGATGTTTCTCCGTTCTATAAAGGATTGTAGGGTCGTCCACTACTGGCACAATTTACCACTCGGTACGGCCGGTAAGCTAGGTAAGAAAGCTTTGGGGTTTATACAGCCTAAAACAGGAGCTAAAAGATCTAGGAGTTGGGGGGACTCTTTATATAGCCTCGTAACCAGTCCCTTGCGATAATGACACCTGATCGGGCTGTCGTAGGAACGTTAGGCTGTCGCTATCTAGATACCTACCTCAGGTAAGGTACTCAAGTTAGCGACTCTGTTAACGAGTCGGCAAAATGGCGTTCCAGCGAATGATTGCCATTATGATCGCAGGTCGTAATTCGCTGTACACCACAATTGGTACCCCGATGTACAGGGGAAACCACGACTATATTTAGGATCCATTGAAGTCGTTACAACGTCGCGAGCTGTGTATTGGTGGCGAGTGAACGAACCTTGGATGTACGACATGGGAGCATTCACGGGCATAGAGGAGGACCACGTATAGCAAAGGCTCGAGAAGAGTGCATTTGTTCCTCTGGCTTCTCCTATGTTCTGCAGCGCGACGGCTAGGCATGGGAAGGATCTCGCGACAATGGCCATATTATACTTACTAGAAGCTCGATTAAAAGCCATGAGGGGTTGTGGCGCATCGATAGCGTGCATGAGGGATCGGTACTGGTCTTTGATTTGATGACTGTCTGGGAGTGAGTTCTGGTCTCGCCATCGCCGCCTGTGAAGTCACGAGCCGAAGCGCATCACCGCTGCCCTTGTTTGGAGCGCAGCGCAACGCAACGCGGACGGCAGTTGCACCATCGCGTGGTTATTATTGCATGCTCGAGCAGCGCACCCCACTCAAGGTTTCATTTCGCTCGAAAGGCTAGAAGCCCAAACTTCGCCAGGTCTATGATAGGGCGCTCAGACCAGGCATCATCAACCCCTCGCCGAGCTTCCTCTTCTCTTGCGCGCGCGAGCAAGACCCCGATGCGGTTCAGCATATCGAAGAACGGGCGGACTAAATCTTCGCAAAGCAACACTTGGCTCCCTGAGACGGCAGAGACGCAGCACCCAGGTATGTTCAGCCAGAACAGGCCCAGGTCACTCTACTAAGTACCGGGGTCATTCAAGCCAAGCTCTATACTGTACTGACTTCCATCACGACCTCCCGCTCAGCCCGCAGCCTGCAGTATCCACTACTACTACTACTCCTCGGCCCCAGCACACATTGAACAGGGCTACCTCTGTCAGCGACCACTTCAGCTCCGGGTACTCTGGTGGTACGTCCCTTCGCGCGTCACGCGACCCATCACCTGCACGGCTGCTAAGACCGCGCGCTAGATCGCAGGTCCATATCTATATTTCCGAGCACGGAGCAAGACCCTAGCGTATACAATTTCGAGAGCCCCAACGACTTCGGTCAGCATTCACCTCAGCTCCTGGGAGGCTTGAGTCGGTCGCAAACGGTACTGCGGAGAGAAGGCGTAGGAACAACCCGCATAACCAGCCCACCCTCGCCAATCTGGTCACCCGACTTCGCGCAGCTGCCGACGTACAGCGAGTCGCACGAAATTCATCGTGACGGAGCGTCCATGAGCATCGCGCCTGGCAAGACGTCGTCCGACTCTGGGCAGGCACCCGGCACGGATCGCTGGTCGCAGCGCCGGCTGCAGCGCCTCAATACCGAGCAGGGCTTCAGGGAACAGCGGCAAGGTGGACAAGGAATTCTCAGTTCACCACCAGTGAGCGAGCACAGCGGCTATAACTCGTCGGGCGCACCATACACGGCGCAACAGTCGCAGCCACAGCCACCCTTGCACCAACAGTCTCAGCCCCATCCTACACAGCAAGCGGCCTATCAAAGCTCGCGCACGGCCCAGCTCGGGCACCCCCATGCGAGTCTTGGTGTACAGACACAGCCGGTCAGCAAGTACTCAAGATCAAGTGATTGACGATATACTGACCAAATCCAGGCACATGTGCCGTCGCAGCAGTACTCGCCACCAGAGTCCGTGCCGCCCTACCAGTCCCAAGACCACTCTCGGCCGCAAATCTTGCAAGCTCGCAGCTACAACTCGCAGCATCAAGGCATCGCCGAGGACGCCTCCATGACCTCTAACAATGCCAGCATCCCAGCACCCAAGGTGCTCCGATCGGGTGGCAGCAACCGGCAGAGCGTTCACAATGGATTAAGCTCCCGGGAAGGAGCTTCCGCCCAGCAGGGGGGGCTGCCTGCTTATAATGCGTCGGTCGTTCCGTCTGCGGGACAAGGACGTCAGCAGCAAGAGGGACCTGGCCGAATGACACCTCAGCCGTTGCAGACGGGTGACGACATGTCCGAGGAAGATGTAGCGCAACTTGTCAAGGACCACAAAGAGCTTCGTACGTCACTGCCACTCACCTGTTCAATCTTTGCAGCCACTGATACGCAGCATAGGCGAGAAATACACCAAGGTCAAGAAATACTATTTTGAGAAGGAGGATCAGGTCAAGCAGTTGCAAAATAGTCTTGCGCATCAAAGACTATCACAATCGCGGACTTCACTTGACGACAGCGAATACACCACGCGATTCAACCGCTTAGATGGCCTCGTTGCACAGCTTGCGTTCAGCATTCGTAAGAGCTGGAAGAGCATGCCGGACTGGTTAGATCGATCCGTGAATAAGGATGCAGTGTCCATTGGCAAGCAAGAAATGACAGCAAGTGGAAGATCGCTCATCTCTAGATGGCTGGTGGATGAAGTCTTCAATAAGTACTTTCATCCCGACCTCGAGCCATCGCTGTCGGCACAATTGAAGGCTATACAGTTAAACATCAGGAGGTTTGCGCCGCCCACGCAGACGATAGAAGAGGAGGAATATCTCACTGCTAAGGTGATCAACTGGCGTCTTTCAACGCTGGAAGGCCTTCAAGACGCGCTAAGGTCGCCGCAATGTCCAGCGAATCGAGCCCAGCTTACGGACCTTTTGAAAGACCAGCTCATCAAGACGCTAGCAGTGCATCTACAAGATCCACCGCCTTCCGACCTAGAAGGGGGTGTACACATGATTATCGAACTCGTCGTCAGCATTGCCATTCACCTTCCGGTCGAGAGTCGGGATGTTGTCATTGAGTATTTCATGCCCGGCTTCAGCATCATGCCGGAGCAGATGAAAGTCGAAAGCGGCATACCAGCTCTGCAAACATCCATAGCGGACGATCAGGCTGAGCGCGCTTCCATGAAGAGCGCAGCGAGCGACGTCACCGACATGGCAGAGAACAGCAATGCGCACGGCGAACATCCTAAGAAGAGGAGTATGTTGAGCGCTTTGACAGGCACTGGCAAGAGCGGCAAGCACTCTCAGAGCAAGCCAGCGGGCGCAGGCGGCAGCTCGAGCAGCTTGCATAGACCTGAAAGCCAGCAAGGACCAAAAGAAGACCAGCCGCCTAGAGTGAGAATGGCAGCAGGCATTGGTGTTCAGATCCGCACTCGGACGGTGCTGGTCAAGGCACCCGTCTTTAGCACTTGAACTTCTGTCTCATGCCAGTGAGATTGGATCAAGCTTTGCTGCTGGGTTTGGTATGCAGGTGTGCGGATCTGCGGTCTGCAATCTGGGAATGCCGATCCCATTGTCTTCTTCAGACGAAGTGCGTGCGACTTCTCTGTTCTTTTTTCTTCTGCTGTCTGCAAATGATGAACCAAGATGCTTCTTTTAAGGATACCCGAGATTTTAAAATGGGCTATGTGGAGTACATAACGTGGATGTGCGTTCTAGAATGGGGTCATGGAAATGATATGGAGTGTAGGAGAGTTCCTCATTCTGAAGGCCACTCACATGCGCATATTCGCTTGGAGGCTGATATCTGATTGGTACTCTCGCCACACCACTCAGCTACCCCTCTCGTCAGTCTCACAGCTGCTTGGTAACTTCTAGGTCCATCAGTCTCATATCAGGACCGTATTAACATCCCTCTACAGCTGGTGTCGAAAGCTATACCTTCAGCCTTTGCGCGCGGTGAAATCGTGCCCATGTAGGCTTTATACACCTAGCCGGCTTGCCATGTCAGTCCCCCAGGATCTACCCTTGTTCTTCCTGCGCAACCATCTCTGCCTGCACGACGCGAACACCTGTCTGACATTCGCGGCTGAACACTATCCCCACCACGCCTTCCACAGTCTCCACAACCAAGGAGCTTGTTCCTGGACGCTCACAGCGTATCCACTACAATGCGAACCTACTGAACACCCTATGGCACCTCCCTCACAGCACGTTATCCTACAATTCCGTCTCTTAAAACATGCAATACCCATCGCCATAGCCATGGAAGCCTACCGAGTCTACTCACCCCTGACGCCCACAACCCGAGACTTCGGCCGAGTGACCGTAGGCGACGGCGTCGTCCTTCAAGCCGTCGAAATGTCCTGTATACCCGGTACACGCTTCAGCGAATTCCAGCCTAGAACGCCTTGGTTAGACCCAGACACAGTGAAACGCTACAAACGCCTCCTGCGCAATGTCGCGACTTTCTTCGCAAGATCCTGGTATGGGGGGCGCACTTCAAGCCCGGCTTTAGAGCGCTGTACGGGGAAAGTAGGCAGGAGTATACTTTTTCGCCTGGAGGCGCTGGAGAGGTATCTGCCTTCTCGAGCGCTCAGGGTTAAAGCGAGGGTGACGAGGCAAGGGGTTGAGCAAGGGGGGCTTGATGCCACGCCCGTGGTTCTTACACATGGGGATTTCTTGCCGTCGAATATCATGGTTGAGCCTGTGTCGTGGACTGTGGAGGGTTATGTGGATTGGGCGGAGGCGGAGCACTTGCCTACGGGAATGTGTTTGTATGGCTTGGAGTACCTGCTAGGGTATGTGGAGTCGGGGTGCGGTGAACGTGTGAGGTCGCGCTTTGTTTATTATGAGCAGGTGGATGAGTTGAGAGAGGCTTTTTGGACGGCTTTGGAGGAGCAGGTCCCTGCGATTTGTCATGAAGATGCTCGGAGGGCACTAGAGCTTTCTTGCGATGTTGGGATTCTTCTTTGGAAAGGGTTTGCTTGGGACGATGGGGCTATTGATCGGGTTGTCAGTCCGGAGAGTGATGCGGACGAAGTTGCTTGCCTCGAGGCCTGGCTGGTTGAGAAGCCGAACGGGTCAAGACATTCTTCACCATCCGACGACTCCCCTCGTTCGCTCTTTTCGACTACACTATGTGGTGCGTGGGCTTGACTTCAATAAACTTCGCATGGTCAGCATCGAATGCTTGGGAAAGGATTCCGTAAAGCGTTCTGGCTTTTAGCGACGGCCGTAAATTCTCTGTACTATCTTGTCGTGAAGCTTTAGAGCCGATTCTCTACAATGTAGAGCGTAGTCATTGCTCATCTCTCTTAGGCTTCGCCAGACCTGCTGGCTCCGCCTCCTTCTTGAGCTCATCCCACTCCGGCCTCGGGAGCTCAATACCTTCTAGCAGACGGCCATATGTAATGCCACCAAGACGTGACATGGGCCGCAGGATGGCTGGATCTATCAGGTTGCGATCCGCGTTGATCGCATCGTCTCTCGCCCAGAACCTCACACCTTCAATGACCGCCAGCACGCCCGTCTTTTTCCCAGGAGTCGCTCGGCTCTCAAACTCCTGAGTATTCATCAATCGACCCTCAACGCTGAAGATCGCCTCCTTTACCCTGCTAGCTTTAACGTCCTTGCAAGGAGCAGGGGTAAGACCAGTCAATGCCCATTCGGAGATACCATAGGGTGCATTAACAGAAGTAGCATTAGCCGCCTCGATGAAATGCTCCGAGATGATGTTGATTGTGCACTCCTTGGTATCGACCAGGTTCTTCAAGCTGTCCTTCGCCTTATCAAAACCTCCTGCGTATCCAACGATGAAGATTGGCGGGTCATGGTTGACGACCTGCGTATAGGAAAAGGGGGCCAGATTCGTACTGCTGCCGTCCTTTGACCTGGTGCTTACGAACCCGATGGGTCGAGGAATGATGGCAGAGATGAGGAGCTTGTAGTTGAATGTCGCGGGTCGGCCATCTTGGTACGGATCAATGTCCACGTGTTCATGTTTCAAGCACTCTCCGTCGTCATTCGCGCCCTGTCCTGGTTTCCAATCCGGCTTCTTGGTCTGGGTAAAGGCCCATTTGCCTTGCGAGGACCATGGTGGTCGCGAGGCTTCTACGTCTTTGAAGTTGCCGTGCGGGTTGCGCTGAACGTGCTTCCTGAGGCCAGAGCCTGTCAGCCGATACTCTCGAGGGCTAAGGGAGAGTTATACCTACTCGCCGTCCATCATCTGCTCGTGAGCAGCAGGATCCTGCCGTTGCTGTTGCGGCTCTCCGGACATCGTTGTCTTTCACGCGCGATTCCTAGGCTGGTGTATGAAGCGCGCACGGCGATAGCAGCTCAATGGCGAAACTGGATCGTGCTATGGTTGGTGAGTGCAAGAAACGGGTCTGTCATGATTGACAGCGTCGTAGGAAGCAGAGCTCCGTCTTCGGCCCTGGTGGCTGTATGAGGTAATTCGCGCCAATGGAAGGGTCCGCATCAGGAAGGTGCCGCTGCTTGTGGCATCCATTACTAATAATGTGAGCATCGGAGCTGCAGTGCTGCGAAGTAGGTGTTCAGCACACTTCGAAGTCCTTCCTGATCCCAATCTACATCGTATTCGCACGGCGAGCTCAACCAGTCCTTCGCGGCCGGCATGCATCCTTCGCTGGGCTCAGGCAGTTCGTGTAAGTCGTTTATCTTCCGGACAACGTCTAACACCAAGGCATCTTATGTAAGGACGATGACCCTAGGAGGTAAGGTTCAAATACTCAGCAGGACATCAATGCCCCGCTGCGGGGCTTGGGTTATCGGGCAACAGTAGATACATAGCTTATCAGGCCAAGAAGTAGAAAGGTACCCCTTAGCTCTCACGGACTAGATCAGTATGTAACATCACAGATCGCAGCTCCAGTAAAAAATTACGACTCTCTAAGTAATCAACAAACAAACGAAAAGACCATACCAAAATGCCAGAGGACTTCCAAACCTACGCCCTCGGCGACTTCGCCCTGAAAAGCGGCAGCACAATCCCCAACGCCCACATTGCCTACAAAACCCACGGCGATCCAAGCAAACCCGCCATAGTCTACCCAACCTGGTATTCTGGCTTGATCTCGGACAACGAATGGCTGATCGGCGAAGACAAAACCCTCAACCCTCGGGACTACTACATAATCATCACCGCGCTCTTTGGCAACAGCCAGTCGTCTTCGCCTAGCAACCAGCCTGATCTGATCCCATTTCCGGAAGTGTTGTTCTATGATAATGTTCGCGCGCAACACGAGCTAGTTACGAAGCAGCTGGGTCTGAAGCACGCGAAAGCTGTACTTGGGTGGTCCATGGGAGCTGGGCAGACGTATCAGTGGGCGACGCAGTATCCGGAGTTTATGGATGTGATTGTGCCGTTTTGCGGCTCGGCGAGGACGTCGTTGCATAATCAGGTGTTTTTGGAAGGTGTTAAGAGTGCGGTATTAGGGGGTAAACGGGTTTCATCCGGCGGGGTGTGTAAGGGTGAAGCTGGAGTTAAGGGCCAGTATCGGACTTGGAGCGATGAGGAGCGGGAGGTCGGGCTGAAGGCGCTGGGGCGTGTGTATGCTGGATGGGGGTTCTCCCAAGCCTTTTATAGGGAGGGGCTGTATGAGAAAGCTCTGGGATTTAAGGACTTGGAGGATTTCATGGTGAATTTTTGGGAGGCTTGGGCGTTGTCGAAACGTAGGTTGGGTGTTCGATGGACATACTTTGCTCGATACTGACTGACATTCGCAGACCCGGAGAACATGCTAGTGATGCTGCATACCTGGCAAGCAGGCGATTGCTCAAACCAAGAGCCCTACAACGACGACTTCGACGCCGCCATGAAAGGCATCAAAGCGAAAGCTTTGGTCCTGCCAAGCAAGACCGATCTCTACTTCCGTGAGTGTAACACGCTTGTCATACTTGAAAACCTGCAGAATGTACGTGACACTGATGACACAACGTAGCTCCTGAAGATTCCGAGATCGAGGTTCAACATATGCGCCCCGGCGTTGGCGAATGTAAAGCTTTCCCTTCGATATGGGGTCATTGGGCTGGAGGTACGAAAGGACATAAAGTCTTCGCTGCTTTCATTATTACTGACGTTGGTGTTAGGTCCGGGGCAGTCGACACAAGACGTAAAGTGGCTGGATGACAGGCTGCGTGATTTTCTTGGGAAGCAGTGAGCTGGTAAGCAGAGCAGTGGAAAGCGTCGATTCAACTATCGCTCTAGACTTGAATGGCATCTATTGCTTCAAGGTGAGCAAGTTTGTCTTGCCGCCCAAGACCATGTCCACCAAACGTCGCCCAAATCGTCCATTGTAGGACTATGATTGAACACCGCTGGTATTGTGGAGGCCGGCAATGTTCTCCAAGAGGTTAGCGTCCTGCTCGCCAAGGTTGAGGAGCACGGTAAGCAGGTTAACGACAATCGGTTCGAGATCGAGGGCGAAGTCGAGAGGGTTCAGAGTGTTGTTCAATGAGGTTTTCATGGAGCAGCCGCCCGGCACCGTACCTGCGAACGCAGAAGCGGTGAATTCAAGCTGAGCTAACAAGCTGACGACTTCAGTGGTCAGGTGGCCACCAGACCCGTAGGTGGTGAATTGTACGTCAGCACCGAAGTCGCACCATTCGTTGTAGAGAGTTGTTGCGTTTTCGTAGGGGATAATCTCGTCGTTGTTTGCGTGGAACATGAATACGGGTGCAGTCGGCGTCTCATTCTTACGTTGGCCCATAAGACAGTCTGCCAAAACATACTGAAATGCCGGGTCGTAGAGTAGGTCCCTGCCTTTTGTCTGAAAATGTGTCTCGAATATGGACTGGCCCGTAAAGGCAAGAATGTCGGCAGGTCCGCAATTGACATTGGCGAAATCTAGGTAGGCTTGGCCGTAAGGGGTTATAATGCTGTCGATTAGCGGCTTGAGTGTAGCACCATAAGAGCTGTTTCTAGAGAGACCATTCAAAGCGGCTGGTAGGAAGCCGGAGACAGCAGTGTTGTCGACGAAAACGGATACGCCTGTAATGTTTGCTGGAGTCCCGCCGGACGACCAGCCTTTGATGGAAAGCTCCGGAGCATAGGTGGGCTGGAGTTGAGCCGCCCAGCCCGTGGCGATGGAACCGCCAGAGTACCCAACGCCCACAATGTCAGGAGCGCTAGTCAAGCCGATAGTCTCATGGAAGTTAGTAACCGCGCGCATGCTATCGAGAACACCCTTGCCTGAGAGACGCCCAGCGCTGAAAGCTGCCTCTGGGCCTTCATAGTCAACGACGAAACTATGTACCCCCGGCCGATGAAAAGCTGCATAGCCAACGCAATTATCGTTGTAATAAGGTCCGTTTGCACCGATCCCAGTTGATAGGTGTAGCTTGGGTTGCATATCGTGGCTGAACTGTCGTACGGATTTTGGAAAGCGACGAAGCGATCGGTCATGGCGCCAATCCTATGAGGCGAGTCAGCCGGAGAACGAGACACTGATGAGGAACGGAACACAGGTGCTGGCTTACAACGGAACGAAGACCGTTGTCACATCAGCAATGGCAGAACCATCGATTGCACTTGTTCGATAGAGCAGCTGATAGCCTTCGGCTCCATTAGGAAGCAGACCAAAGAGGGCGGGGTCAACAGTGCGGTTGCGCAAGATAGTACCTGGCTCTTCGGCTTCGAAGCCGGCCGGAGGATTGTAAAACGGATCCAACGATGGAGGGACGGGGACAAGGGCGGCGATGGACAGCGAAAGCACTGCCGTCAGCGCCAGCAGCGTATGGGGAAGGAAAGGCGTCATTCCTGCGAGGGGCTTCGAAGTAACAAAAAGAGTGTGTGAATGTGAAGGTGGCAAGGTGACCGAACCTAGCACGTAGGACGTCGGACTCTTATGACTCTCCCAGTCCAGTCATCGACTTACTTGAGTTACCAACCATCATCAACTCAGGACCCTGGAGATACACGGGCTTGCCCGCTTCGTTACGTTCCAGTTGTTCGGCAAGTGGCCTGCATAGCCTGTACGCGGAGCCAAGTTGATCATACGTGAGGTGACAAGTGAACATACTTGCAGCTGTGCAGATGCTTGAAACGTGCGCTCGCTCAATGATCGGCACTAGCTCCGAGAATATAGAATAACTCCGATAGTGTCGGTGGTAGACCACTGGGAGGGATTTCATCTTGGCCCGCGGTGCGGCGATGCCAGTCATTGATCAGCGGTGAGCACAACTCTGTTTGAGAATCGAGGTTTCAACATTCGGGTATCTCCTCGGCACATCAACCTCGACGACGGGAGGGCCTTCGCTCGCGCTACTGCTTACTCTCTGTATCACCACCCTTGGCAACGGTTACCTCATTCAGGTAGCTGACGCCTAGGTGATTATGCTGGCGGTGCCGAGCCCTTCACATGTGACACCGAAAGCGTGCCTTCCATATGTGGCGAGGAAATAGTAATCGTTCGCGTCTGACGATTCACGGACTCGTCCGTGGAGCGACATGGTGTCTAGCTCATCCAGTTGGCAAAGAGTGAGTCGATGCCGCTTCGCGTCCCCCAGTCATGATTGTGCTGCCGCAGTGATTGGCGTCACTCACGCTCCCACGTGGAGGGCCAGACAGCCGGGCAGGTTGATGAGAGGCGAGTAATCGGGAGCGCAGCCACAATCCCGTGAGAAGCCAGCGGCGGGTCACGGCTGGGAGAGTCCAAGGGTGGCACCGAGCAGAAGCAGATGAGAGTCGCATCCGCCATCCTCACCACGAAACTTCGCACCTCGCTCAGGGCAGCTCTGCCAATGGAAGATCGCATTGTAATGCCTGAGGCCTCATCGGAGGGAAAGGCGCCGGCGGGCGGGCGGCCTGGGAGGCACGGGAAGCAGCAGCGGCTAGCCGGGCAGTTGCCAAGCCATCACTGAGCGGAGTTCCTTAGTAAGTCAAGCTTCATCTCGTCGACCTCAAGCATCGCTGTTCACGTGCTGCTGCAACGTTCGAACCTCTTACCACTGCGATCGCGACTGCGCTCAGCCTTTGTCGTGTGCGATCGCGCGAGGCTTTGCTTCGTCTTCGCGTCGCACCTTGCGCAGACTTCTCGCCTCCTCACTCTCGGAAGCCCCAGTGTTAGAAAGTCGGAGCTCGTCGACCAAAGCTACCTACCTTGCCTACCTGCTTCAGGTCTCTACCGCCGTCAGCCGCTGCGACTTCCGGCCATCTCATGCGCCTGCTTTGAGCTTGGCCTTAACTCCAATAGCCTTCATACCAGTGACAAGAGGCAGTATGGCAACGGAAAAGCAGTATGGCGTCACAGCGCCATTCTCCAACGATCCTCCAAGCGCCCACGACATGAGGCTCAACGATGCGCTCATGGCCGAGTTCAAGGCGCAGAACAATTTCGAGCCGACCTCGGACACGGAAAAGAGAGAGGCAGTACTGAAGAAGTTGGAGGCTTTGCTACAGCGCATGGTGCAAGAGGTCGGCAAGAAGAAGGGTCTGCCACCGGGCATCCTCGAGACTGCCGGGGGGAAGGTGTTCACGTACGGCAGCTACCGTCTTGGTGTCTACGGGCCCGGCTCTGATGTCGACACGCTGATGGTGGGCCCGAAGCACGTGACGCGATCGGACTTTTTTGAGTACATGCCAGACTTGATTAGGGGTGCATGGCCGCCGGAGCAGATCAACAGTATGGTGCCGGTGCCCGAAATCGGCACGCCTATCATTAAGCTTGAGGTGCGAAATGTCGACATTGATTTGATCTATTCAGCCCTGCAGCTTTCAGCCATTCCGAAGGACCTCGATCTGAAGGACGACAACCTGCTTCGCCCACTCAATGACACAGACCGCCGCTGTGTCAACGGTACTCGCGTCACTAACCGCCTTCTTGAGCTCGTGCCGCAGACCAAACCGTTCCGTCTAGCAGTGCGCGCGATCAAGCTGTGGTCCACTCAGCGAGCTGTCTACGGTAACATTTATGGCTTCCCCGGAGGCGTGGCATGGGCTATCTTGGTAGCGCGCGTCTGCCAACTATACCCGAAGGCTGCTGCGCCACTGCTGATTTCCAAATTCTTCTTCATCATTAAGCGCTGGAACTGGCCGAAACCCGTCTTCCTACAAAATAAAGAGGAGACGTCACTTTCGCTTCGGGAGTGGGATCCCGTGAATAATCGAGCCGACTCGACTCATCTCATGCCAGTTCTGACCCCTGTATATCCTTCGACGAATACCACACACACGATAGGTCCATCGAGCAAGATGATCATGATGCGCGAGCTTGCCCGAGGTGAGAACATCGTCAATGAGATCTACGGCGGCAAGCGGCAATGGAAAGACCTCTTTCAACGCCACACCTTCTTCACTGAGTCGTACAAGCACTACATTTCTGTTGTGACTGCAGCGATGTCCAAGGAAGCGCTAAACTCCTGGGAGGGGCTTGTAAAGTCCAAGCTCAAATGGCTTGTCAAAGGCATAGAAGATTTTGGCGGCGAGAGTGTTGAGCTCGTGCACCTATTCAACAAGGGCTTCACTCGTGAGCACGAATGCAAGACGGCCGAGGAGATTCAGAAGGTGTTTGACGGAAGTCTGGAATATCAGGTCAAGGAGACGAAGACGACCGAGAGGGAAGGCCTCCAAGTGCTGAAGATGGACGGCGAGACGGAAGCCGAGAGGAAAGGGCCAACGAAGGTGTGGACAACAACATTCTACCTTGGAATTGGCCTTCGCAAAGGTGAGTCGCTCCAACAAACCCTGCGGGCCTTGACTGACACGTTACAGGCGCTAATGATCTCGATATCTCGATGGCGGTGCAAAACCTACAAGGTGACTGCATCGCGTGGCCACAGTACGATCGAGACCAACACTCTATCAAGACCAAGCATCTCCGCAAGTACGAAGCCCTGCTTCTTCACTCCACTGCCATACCACGCTAACCCTAAGTAGTTTCAATCTTCCAGACGATGTCTTCGTCGAAGGTGAAGTCAAGCCGTCGAGGCCGAAGAAGAAGACGGCCGCCGCCAAGGCCGCAGAAGCGGCGAGTAACAAGCGTAGCTTCTCTGATACAGGTTTGGACGTACGTGATGACCGGGCCGCTAAGGCCCCCACGCTGCCATGTTGCGGGCGGGACGTCGCCGATGCAGGTCACGATGAGGCTGACGTCTCAAACTATTCTGCACAGATGAACGCGGACCCAGCTAAGCGCCGACTATCCGCCAATGGCTCCACGCCCAACGGCTCGACACCGCAGCTGAACGGTAATGCTGGCTGAAACCGCAAGCGACGGCTGTTGATACAATACTCTTCACCATCGATTCGCCATATCCTCCAAGCGACACCCGACGCAACCCAGCTCGGCACCTCGTCTGCCGCATTGGGCCCCAATGGGTACACTCAGCTTTGGAAATGTGATACCCCCGCCGCGCGACCGCGAAACGACATCCCACATGCCCGTTCCGCCGAAATTACAGCCACGAGCGAGGCACCCGCAAGGCTCATTTCAAACCTAAAATCCACAGGTACATTTGAAGGCCCCCTAAAAAAACGACAAAAGAAATCAAATTAGCATAAAACAAGGACGGCCGGTGGGACGTCGGGGGTAGGTAAGCAAAAGAACCTCACACATCCCAAGGGCTAAAAGACCAAAGGAGACTAGGTCACTGGGTAACTCATGTCGTCGCCCTCCGCAAGATGGACGTTCGTCAAGGAAGTCGTAGACCATGCACACCCGATGCCCACCATTTCCCTCCCAAAAAGTCAATCGCCAAGGAGAGAAAGGCAGCGGGCAAGGCCACAAGAGGGCCCCCCCAAAGAAAAGAAAAAGAAAAGGACAAGTAATCCCGGCTTCGCCAAGGTAGCTGGCTGGAGCCCTTAAGAGGTCTTGAGCGAAAAGAGACATGGAAAGGCGGATTTGAACCTGTTCTTCTTTCCTTCGCTGCTACTACAGCTACTCTAGCTAGCTAGCTCGTAGTGTAGTAGTTACGTACACGCCAAAATGACCCAACCACACACTCCCTCCCTATATTCTCTGTGAAGTTTTGGGGGCGCCGTAATACGAGCGAAAGGAGCTCCGAAGGCTTCTCTCTGTCATATATCATACCTGGGCTTTGGATCAGGGGACATGCTTACGGGTACTTTTACTACCGGGGGCTGCGCACTGTCTTGATGATTTTTCGGAAGCTTTGATGGATCCAAGGGGATTTGAGGAGATTGCGACTGCTAGGAAAGTGCGCTCGCCGCACACCACTTGGGAAAGCCTGTTTCGCGCCCTTCCCAGCAACGCCCTCGGCACCACTCGCCTCCCTTCCGCCTCCGCCTCCGCCTCCTCCTCCTCTTCCACCTCCACCCTCTTCTTCCCTCTCGCGCACCTCCTCCTCCCACCTTCCCGCCCCCCTCATCAAACCTCAGCTCTGCGAAACACCCCTCAAACAAGCCGGAACATGTCGTTTCTGCAGCTCCAGCCACTTCGAAATCTTATTCCCATGCCCGGCCTTCACCTCCGCCTCTGTAAGCAGGGTCAAGCAATTCCGCACCTGCGCGACAGCTGCGAGACTTTGCAGGAATTCTTCGTATTTCTGAAACCAAGAGCGCGGGCCGTGTTCTTTGTAGATTTGGAAGAGGCAGGTGTTTAGCAGGAGGGGGCCGGGTTTTGTGGTGGCGGTGGTGTTGGTGGTGGTGGTGGTGGCTGCTTTGTTGTTGCGAGGGTGCTGGAGGCCTGGGAAGCTGATGGAGCTGCTGGCTTTATCCGTGGTGACGAGTAAGACGGTACGGGGGTAGGAGGAGAGGATGTCAGTACAGCGATTCGAAAGAGCAGGATTGAGGCCTCCTAGGGCGATCTGCTCGAACTTGATGTAAGGGAATAGGCCGGGGAGGAGGCTCAGAGTTCGACTGGGATCCGAGTTGAAGGTAGGAGGCTCCGGGGCGAAGACTATGACGGCGCATTTGTGTGCGAAAGAGGTGTCGATGAATTTCTGGAGTAGGATGAGCTTGTGTGCGGGTTGGTTGGCTACGGCGTAAGAGAGGCTTAGCGAGTTACGGAGAGGCTTTGTTTCAGCGCTTGATGTGGGCTGAGCGTTCGCATGCGGAGCTCTTTTGGGTAGGAGTGTGAGATGGCTGCTATTGCGCACATAACGTGGCACTGAAAAGCGCCCGCTTTCGTCTTCTGAGGACTCCACCTTGCGTGCGACCGGCTGCTGAAAGCTCGATGCATTCATGCCGAGCTTCGGGGGCCGGGCGTTTGCACGAGGAGCTCTAGGAGCATGGGGCGGAGGCGTGGGATTGTGGCTGCTACTGCGCGCTGGGCGTGGTGCATCAGATGCTGCGCTGCTGTCGTCCTTTGCCGACTCCAGCTTGCGTGAGACTGGCTGCTGAGAGAAGAGCCTAGAAGCATTCATATCGAGCTTCGCGAGCTGGGCGTCTGCGTAAGGACCTCTGAGAGCTTGGAGCGGAGGTGTAGGATGGCTGCCATTTCGCGCTGGGCGTGGTGCTAAGAGATCCGCGCTACTGTCGTCTTTCACGGACTCCAGCCTGAGAGTGACCGGCTGCTGAGAAAAGAACCTAGACGCATGCGACTCCAGCTTCCGGAGCTGGACACTTGTAAGGCGCGCGCCGATGATGAGCTGCGCTTGCTTCAAGGGCTGGTCACTGGAAGCCCTTTGTTTCCTGAGTAGATCCTGGATCTGCGAGACCTTATCACAGGTCTTGTCCGTGATCACTTCCTCGGCGTAATCGAGCACGATGATCGTGGCATGTGCTAGAACCGCTCCGCCCTGGCTTACGCAGCCGAGTAGCCCGGCGGGAGTCGAACATAGGATGCTGTCGCTGAGCGACGAAGGGTGAGGGATTCCCTGACGGTCACTCCAGCTGCCGAATACCACGATGCGAGGCGCCGTGTTGAGTTCTCTCAGACTGCTGGCAAAGGCTTCGCATTGCTCCCGGGTCGGAGCAAGGTAGACTGCAGCGGGATGTGGGCGATCTGCTCCGCGTCTGGCTGTCTGCGGAGGGCTCCAGGTGTCGAAGTAGGCGCAGAGCAGAGCTAAGCGGACAGCAAGTTGCTCTTCTGCGCCTGTGCTGTCGTCAGTATAGACATCATGTTCGAATTGCTTCTGGGAGGCTAACTCACCGTTGGTCCCGTAGGCTATGGCAGACAGGCCTCGGGACAATGGGCGCAGAATCGAAGTCTGGTTCGGCGTAGGGTGGTCGGGCAAGACATCCGACAGATGAGCGGCGAATCGGCAATTGCCCAGCAGGTCCGACCAGGTAGGTGGGCATGAATGGAGGCTGCAAAGACTGCTGGGTGGCAGCCTTTCAGGCATGTCGGCGGCAAGATCCGCACTCAGTTTCGCGTCGTTAGCAGCGCGATTGACAGCAATAGCAGGGGCTAGGCCTTCCAGAAAGGCCTCAGCAGCCTGCGTCGCGGCTATAGTCGCCCTCTTCTGTTCCTCTACCGTAGTAAAGACTGTACCATCACGAGCGCCGGCTAGGCCCGCCACATCTTCCACCCCACACTCTTCGACCTTCATGCGCTTACAGCTCTCCAGCTCCAGCTCCATCTCCGACGAACACGAGAAGAGCATGCCAGACTCCTTCACCCTCCCACAGCCATGCCCGGTGTCTGCAGGCTCTCGAGCGCGCTTGCGACCCTCGAGCCCGCAGACCGGCGAAGGCCAATGCGCAGCTCGCGCAGGCTGCTTCACGTAGGGATCAGGCAGTCCGTATTTGAGGCGGAGCCTAGGGTCCTTCGCGGAGGCCTGACGAGCGGCAATCTTGTCTGCTCCGTCTTCGTAAGAAGGGACTTGACCCATGATGTTGGCGCTGCGGGATTGAAAGGGGGGACGATGTGGAACGGGCATTGCGGTAGATGGTAAGGGGGAGTTCTTGTCGAATAGAAAGAAAAGCGCGAGTGTTTTTCTGTTGAGCTGTTGTTGCCCCGTATGCCTTAGGCCGTCAATTTTGACGGAGGCAGGTGGGGCAACGACAAATGTGGAAGGAGCGACCCTTGCATTTTCTCATACTAGACTTGGCTCTTTGGACTGGCCTCCGCGATTGACGGCCTTGGGCTCACCTGTCAAATCGTCGCTGCATGGTACAAAGAGAAGGAGATCACAGCCTGATGTCAGCTACATGTATGAGCAGATAAAATTTACGGCCTGCGTGCGAAGGCCGTTGAGCATCAGGTACCTTATGATCAATTCATCAATTGGAGAAGTCGAAGGTGTTCTGCCCGCGTTGCGTATGCGACCGAGCCACTGTGCTTGCCTGGCTTAGTGGAGGGTATCGTCAATTGACAAGTCCGATACTCTGCTGCCAGGCAGGAAGATGGCTTGCGATAGTCTATGAACCATGTATGGATTTCATGCCTCGTAGTAGGTGTCGTCAACATCGAAGTCGTTGCTATGGCGGTGCTGCAGAATGCTGGTCGGAACACCTCCGTCCTCCGTCCCCTCTTCCCCGCAACGGCAGTCTCGACTCCTGTCGGGTTTCACATCACAACGTCGCTCCCTGACGATCACCGCCCTGCAAACATCCCCGCGCCGAGCTCGGCCTGACAATTGCACAATGCACACAAAAACCATCCGGAAGGCCGCAGTTTGTACAACGCCGAGATGCTCACGGAATGGCCTCCATTGTTGACGTTGGATGGAGTACAGTGAGCTCAGCGGAGGTCACCACTAAACACCGAAGCGCCTATACATCTACACCTCTGCACCGCGAAGTACACCGTGTTGATGGTGTTGCTATGGTAGATCTCCATTCGATGCAGCAACCTGGGTGATGATCGCCCCCCTACGCCGCCAAGCCGTACGACTCAAGTACCTTGGTAATGTGCCGCAATCATCTCCCCCAAATGAACGTGGAGGGGCATTCCGGGCGTTAGAGCGGCGAGGTGAGGCCGGTGATAGAAACGTTCAGCACCACCCCGGTACTTGTCTTCTGAAGGTTACCCGCTGCTACATGAGGCAGTTGGCCGACGTTCTGAGCAACAACCGGTCCGGCTGCAGGAGAAGACGTGGTGGCACACTCGACATCTCTATCGCTCTCTCTTCTTTGCTGATGTCGCACGTCCGCTCTGCCCTGATCACGACCGTAATTACTTCTTTCGTCATTCCTTTGCTTACCTTACCCATACTCTGCCACCATCGAGGTATCGGTTGATACTCAATCGAACAGACGAGCTGCAGGTCTGCTCCGACGATTGCCACTCCTGGAGACGGCGGCACATCCTCATCTATCCCTGACGTCTCCGCGAGCACGTCAGAACAGCGGCCGAGCACCTCACCATGCTTGCAGGTGCGGGCGGCAGTGCTTCGCAGGGTAAGCGAGCCTCAATTCACCACCCCACCACATCCAAGGTGTAGACAGACAAAAACATCAAACGAAGCCTGAAAGCTGACTCTGTACCTGCAGTACACAAGGTTCCCGCCCCCTGCTATCATGTCCAAAACCAAAGACTAACCGACGCACCTCCAGCAGCTCCGCAACATCGTCTTCGCCGCCGCCGTCGTCGTAACCCTATTCATCCTGCTCCAATCCTTCCACATCGGAACGCACGAAATCCAGCACACGACCAGTCAATCCCTCCAAGTCATCAACAGCTTCACCCCAACAGCATGGCGGCGCCCCACCTCCAAAGTCACCAAAGTCACCGCCCTCTTCGGCGAAGAAAATGAAATCTACGAAGCCGCGATTCGCTCCCACGAAGAACACAACCGCCTACACAACTACCCCATAAGAATCCTCCGCGAGCGCATCATCAACAACTTTTGGAGCAAACCCGCCTACCTCCTCAGCCTCGTCATTGAAGAACTCGCCAAACCCCCCTCCACCCGCAGCGCCTGGCTCGTCTGGTTCGGCCCGGACATCATCCTCCTAAACCCTCACATCCCTCTCGAACTCTTCCTCCCACCCCCAGACTTCCCCAACCTCCACTTCATCGGCACCCACGACCCCACCGGCCTCAACACCGGCATCTTCTTCCTCTCCGTCTCGGAATGGAGCGTAAACCTACTCATCGACGTCCTCGCCCTCCCCAAAACCTCCTCCTCCTCCTCCTCCCCTTCCCTCGCCTCCGCCACCGACAAAGACCAAGCAGCTCTCCAACAAACCCTCACCTTACCCGCCTACCGCGCCGCCGTAGTCTACCAGCCCCGCGCCTGGTTCAACACCTACCAGCTCTCAGCCACGCACTTTGAAGGCCACCCGGGCAACCTCCTCGTGCACTTCCACGACCTCGACGGCGATCGGTGGAGCAGCATGTCCCACTACCTCGCCCAGATCTCCCAGCCCAATAGCACGTGGCGCGTCCCCCTGAGCCTCACAACTTACGAGAGCGAAGTCGAGGAGTTTTGGGATCGCCTGCGTAGCGCGGGAACTTTACTAGATGAATCGCAGAGGCAATTTGGTGTCGAGGGCGTGGAGGAGAAGGCGCGGAGGTTGGGGTATGCGTTTCATTTCGAGGCGGATGTCGAGGGGACTATGTTGAGGGCTATGGATGATTTGAAAGTTGCGATGGGGATCAGGGAGGGGGAGAAGGTTGTTTAGGGAGACTTTCTGGCATGTGAAGGAGAAGCTGGGGCCACGGAGACTTTGGCTCGCGAGTGGGTGGGGGCGAAGCTGCTCTGTTACCACTGGAAGACAGAAAGCGCGGCCTTTTCAAGGGTCGTACAGATGGAGGACTTATTTGGCGACTGGATGTTGATACCCCCTTGCCTTTCTTCTGGTCTTGTTACGAGTTTCATATGTGGATATACAGTACCTCCGCAAAAGTCTGTCTGCGAAGACAATGTCAAGTCTCTACGATTATCGGTTCTGTCTCGTCGGATGGAGGCACTATACAGTGCCTCAGCAAATTTTCGTTCGCGCAGAGAGTACGAAGGCATCTCTACTATTGCGCTGCTTCTTCATTCCGTCGAAGGGATGTATAGTGCCTCTATTCAACGCCGTTTGCGCAGAGAATGTGGAGCGCCTTTACAAAGCAGACAGACTTTTGCGGAGGCACTGTATACAGATATGTCTGGGATGTCTAGAAAGATTTTTCCATAGGACCTTTTTTAACGACAGCGACGTAATGGAGGCCTGGCTGAGATCCCCGCCAAAGAGTTACAAGGTCAGGGTTCTAGACCTAGATCATCCGTTAATACAATCCGAGGTTCACGAGACAGGGCAAACCTTTGTGAGTCTAGACGGCAAACCCCTCTAATAGAAGAACGATATACCCCCGCGCGCCCGGTACCTCTACTTCTATAAGTAGACCTGCGTCCGGCGGATAGTAGGCGGCACAATCAAAAATGAGGTACTGAAGCGCGAGTATGGCGAGCAATTCTGGAGCACTATGGGTCACTATTTCAAGCGCAGCATGTTAGTAGCTGCGGCAGAAGACATTGGTGCGGAATACAAAGATCTCTGCGAAGGATTCGACTGTAGGAAGGAGCCTGCACCGCTTGAGAAAGACGTCAGCCTCTCCAACGCCGCCAACATTGCCGCGATCAGGCGCTACGGTGGCGACGAGCTAGAGAGCGAAGACGAAGAGGACGAAGAGGACGAAGAGGACGTCCAGATACGCAGGGGTGAGGATGAGGCCGAGGCTGGTAGTGATTTTCTGTTTTGAACTTCGCTGGTTCATTTGTTTGAATGACTTGGATGGGGTGGGCTGATGCTGCTTCTTTTTTTCATCGCGCGCTATGCCCGCGAGGCGGGTTCGTGGAGACTTTCGACCCCTCCCAGCCCTCCCTCCCTTGCCAGCCGGGCGCGCGCACGGGACAAGAGCTTGAGCAGTCACCTCATCTCCTTGTTCGACGGGCGTCCCACACTGTTCTTTTTTTCCCCATACACATGTTCTTTTCCCCCCTAACCCACTTGCGCCCACTCCAATACCTCCAACGCAATCAAGACCAACCCCAGCGTACTCGGGAAGATCCACCCAACGTACCCAGCCAAAAGCAAGCGGCTCATGACTCCCATAAACACGCCGTTGACTTGGCAGATCTGCGCCAGCTGCAGCGCGCTTGGCGCCCCTGACAATAGGAAACAGACGATGATGAAAATCGGATCGTCAAGGATCGAGATCGGAAGGTATTTCGCTGTGAGAGCGAGGAAAGGCGTGAGGATGAGTGGAGGCAGGAGCATGCGAGATAGGAGTGAAGCGATAAGGAGGTTGCGCTCTTCGCGTTTTTCCGCCGGAGTAGGAGGTTCTTCGCCAGGCGGGGTGGTTTGCGTCGTGCGCGCGAGGTTTGCGCCGAGGACGACGAGGATGAGGGGGACGGCGACGTTGCCTGTTTGGGATATGGCACGGGTGAAGGAGTTGGAGATGAGGGTGCCAGGGGCGAAGAAGAGGTGTTGGAGGGATGGAATGGAGGCGACGATGAGGGCTATGAGCATGGCCCAGAGGGGAGGGTTCATTTGGCGCCAAAGGGCGCGGAAGAAGGTGCTGATCGCCGTGAGGATGACACGGATGGGCCGTGGGAGGGCGGTGAAGGCTGCTTGGGTGGCGTGGTTTAGGCGACGGAGGTGGTGGGTTGTAAAGGTGCGGAGGCGGTGGAGAGGCGCGCGCCAGCCGGTGGGGGCGGAGTCAGGGGAGTCGGTGACGGGTTTTGTGTGGGAGGCTGAGGAGGCGTAGTTCGGGAAGGTGGTCATGTGGCCTGTGGAGCGGGCGCGGTCGCCGAGGGAGCGGCGAGAGGTGGGGCTGGTGGATGTGTCGTTATCGGTCAGATGGCGTGGTTCAGTGGAGATGTTGTTGCCGTTGGCTGCCGTGCTCGGAATCATGTCTGGGACGGCGTCTTGTCTCTCGTCATTCGAGGAGTAGCCACTCGCGTCGCCGGAGCTAAAGCCTGAATCCAGCGGCTTTTTCGCCTTCCCATTCACTGCATGGCCATTCGCCTCTCCACTCCCGTTCATCAGAGGCTCGTCCGGCTCATCCCTATACCTGCCCTCTTCCCTGATGCGATCATCCTCGGATCCATCCTCCCTCTCCTCATCCTCGTATTCACTGGCCGGCCGCAGCAACACGCTATACCCCCAAGTCCACCTTAACAGCTGTCCCAGTTGCTGGAAGATGAGGAGATATAGAATACCCCTCGCCGCCACCTCATTGTCGTTGTCTCCTGGTATCTTGTCCCAGTGCAGTCCATTGATTGTTTTGCTCAAGCTCAAGACCAAACTAATCGGCAGGCTATTGCTGTTTCCAAACACGCCCATAGCCAGGATGAAATTCTTCTGGCGCTTTTGCCGAGCGAAGCCAAAGGCGCGGGCCATTGCCTGCGCGCATAACCAGCTGACGAGAGTCTGAGCGGCGAAGATGAAGGGGATGACGACGAGATCAGCGAGCTTGTCGGCATTGAGCTGGCTGGCGAGTTTGGTAAAGATGAGGCAAGGGGTGAAGACCATTGTATTGAGCTCGGCGACAAACTTCTGCGAGTTGGCGTCGAACATGCCAGTGTAGGCGACGAGGAAGCCGGGAAGGGCGACAAAGACGACTTCCAGCACGGCTTCGCTAACGAGGCCAGCGAGGTGAAAGAAGTCGGGATGTTGGGAGTGGGGTGGAAGAGGGGCGTTCTGAAGCATGTCGAGGGCGGCGGTGGCCATAGTGGCCATGGGGGTGGCGGCAGCGGAGATTGAGGTGGCGGCGGTGTAGTCTGGTGATAGTATGAATGGGTCTTGGGCGCCCGCGCGTCGTTGGTATGGGTTGAGAGTGGAGAGGGTACCGGCCAGCTCGCGGAGGCGGAAAGACTCCAACAGCGGCATGGTTGCGTGAGGAAGGTGAGAGGGTGGGCGGTACGACGGAGGTAGTTGCTTTTCCCAGGCGTTCCTTGTAATCAGCGCGGTTGCTTCTCTTCACTGCCCCGTCTTCTATGCATCTTGCGTCATCTTGGCGTTGTGGTTATTCACAGCCGTCTAGCACGTTGTGGTATGGACACACACCGCGGCAGGATCAGAGGAGGCAGAGAAATGTGCTGTGGTCTCAAAAAAGGAAAGCACGAGTGACGAGCTCCTTCCTCCAAGTTCGTTCCAGCCCTTCCAGGTTTCGCGCCACAACTCAACGCTGATCTGGCGCCCGCCACGTGCGCTTGACGTAGCCATGACTAGCCAATCGGCACAGCCTGGAGAACGCCAGTCAATGTCCAGGGCGACAGTGGCGCCAATTTGATGGCGCATTGATGTGTCCCCTTGAAGATCTCATCGGTGATGAATCAGATCATCGGGCCTGCACGCCAGACCGGCCGGGCTTGGTTGCACCTCCTGTGGAAGTGTCAGTGAACTAGGATCCGTGCCGAAGTCATCCGAACGGGGAGTGCACAGCCACAGCGACATCCCACCTGCACCAACCTCAGTGTCGATGCTGCCACGAGCGTCGTAAGACTGTATCATACTGCCGCCCTCCACAACCACCTGCACGCACCACCACGACTGCCCCCTCGCACTCGCCACCTTACTGACGTCCCTGCCGCTTAGCCTCAGATCCGTCACCCACAGCACCCGTCCGCCCATCGCCACTCGTGAACCCCGCCACCACCACATCCGGCTGCGGCCGCGACAGCATGGCCTCGCCAGACGAACTACAATCTCCCCTCGAAAACCCGTCGCCGCCCTCGTCTCCCGAAGACTCCATCTCCTCCCCTCTCGGCAGCCCCGCCCATGCACGGCCACCAGGCTCCCCCACCGCTCATCGCGCCGCTTCCGAGATGAGCTCCGCCACCGTCTCCAACATGAGCACCTCCTCACAACCGCTCGGTAACGTCAATGCCGCACGAAGACCTCCAGCCGCTCAAGTTCCAAGACCGGCAGCCGCAAGAGGCGGTATGAACCCGGAGCTGGCGGAGCGGATGAAGAACTTTTCTATGAGTCGGCAAAACACCCCCGCTACGACAGCGACGCGATCACAATTCGGCGGCGCTACTGCTGGTGGCGCACAGCCCCTAAGCCCGGAGCGAGGGCAAGGCCCGGCCTTCTCAGGCATGCCTGCAGGGCTGAAGCTACCGCCGCAGATGAATCGCCCGTCCTTTTCCAATACGAATTCCTCGCCGGCCGTCCCCGGGTCTAAGCCGCCTGGCAAGGGTCCGTCGTTGGCAGAGAAGAGAGGCATGAAGTTACCCGGTGGCCTGCCTGGCCAAGCCCCAACCCCCAACCCTGCCGCGCCTGGTGCGCCGGCGGGACGGAGACGAGGCCCGCCAGGCAAACTCTCGGACATGGGCGGCGGCGGCGGCGGAGCTCCAAACGGGCTGCCAAATGGCAATGAGCCGGAGAAGCCGAAAGAGCAGAGCCAGATGGAAAAGTACGCCGAGTTCATCGACACGAAGAACGGGGCCATTACATTCAAAGGCAAAGCCACTGTCACCGGCCAAGGCATTGAATTCACGAGCGGGAAGAGCTTCTCTATCTCCCTTGACGAGGTTGACACCCTTGATGAGCTGGGCAAAGGCAACTACGGCACCGTGTACAAAGTCCGCCATTCCCGCCCACGCTTCCGCCGCCAAGGCCAGGGCCTCGCAGGCAACAAAGCCCGACCAGGCGAGCAGCCTAGAGACACAACCTCAGCCTCCACATCAACATCCACCGACGACAAAGAAGCTCCCCTCATCGGCCCCGTCAGCGCCAGCGGCAAAGGCACCACCGGCGTCGTCATGGCCATGAAAGAAATGCGACTCGAGCTCGACGATGCCAAATTCCAATCCATCATCATGGAACTCGACATCCTTCATCGCTGTGTCAGCCCCTACATCGTCGACTTCTACGGCGCGTTCTTCCAGGAAGGTGCCGTATACATCTGCATGGAATTCATGGACGGCGGATCCATGGACAAACTCTACGGCGACGGCGTGCCGGAAAATGTCTTGCGAAAAATCACCTTGGCCACGACGCTCGGCCTCAAGAGCCTCAAAGAAGACCACAACATCATCCATCGTGACGTCAAACCCACCAATATCCTGGTCAACAGCCGCGGGCAAGTGAAAATCTGTGATTTTGGTGTTTCCGGGAATTTGGTGGCGTCGATTGCTAAGACAAATATCGGTTGTCAGAGCTACATGGCGCCGGAGCGGATATCCTCGGGAGGGACTGCGTCGGCCGGCGCGGCGGCTACCGGAACCTATAGCGTGCAATCGGATATCTGGAGTCTGGGGCTTACGGTTATCGAGTGTGCGTTAGGGCGGTATCCGTACCCGCCGGAGACTTATGATAATATTTTCTCGCAGTTGAGCGTAAGTTTCTACTCCAACCATTCCAAAGCCGCGCATGCGTGCAAAGAGACGATGGCTGATTTTAATTCGGACCCTAGGCTATCGTCGACGGCGAACCTCCGGACCTCCCTGCAGGCAAATTTTCCGAAGCCGCTCATAACTTTGTCGCAGGCTGTCTGAACAAAATCCCTAAACTCCGCCCTACATATCCCATGCTGCTCCAACATGCCTGGCTCGCCGAACTCGCGAAACCTGCTACTATCACCGAAGAGGACGAGGATGAAGGCGCGGAAGCTACTGCTGCCGACGGCGATGGGAGTTCTGTGCAAAGGAAGGGGATCTTAGACCCGGAAGTCGAGGATGAGCCCGGGTTCGTGGATGTAGAGGTCGGGAAGTGGGTGGTTGATGCGCTGGAGAAGAAGAGAAGGGGAGTGTTGGGGAAGAGCGCGAAGCCTGCTGGGCACGCGGTTGCGCTGGATGGGTCGGGACCGTCGCCGCAGCAGGGGGCCAAGGCTGTTGCGGTCGACGCGTAAGTGCGGGGGTACGAGAGTTTCTTATTGCCATCGGAGGTCCTGCTGGTTGCGGAGTCTGCGCGAGCAATGGAAGGGAGATGTCGGAGGCGGGTTTGCGCCACTGGCAGCCTTCTGCGTTGTATATGGGGACAAGCGTTTCTTGCGCGCTTCGCAGGATCCCTGATTCCTCCCCTCCCAACTCTGGCGCGTCGGCGCGACGACCGGTCTTGCATTACTCGCTGCCTCGGAAGAAAAAGCGTGGTGGTAGATCAGGCATTCCCACTCTCGGGGCTTTCGACTTGCACGTACATACACAATCTTCCTCAATTCACCTCCCTCCTCCTCCTTCGTCGCTCGCGGAGAAGGTCTTGGTGCCAGCAGTATAGCTTTTGGCGAAATAGGTGTTAGGGATTGGCAGGCGGGATATGAGTCGGAGTTTGGGAAAGCTTTGGGAAGCCCATGCGCTGGGTGGGGAAGGGGAGAGGGGATTGCTTGTTAGCTGGGCTAGCAGGTGCAGGCGCTTGTTGGCTTCACGGCGGGGGTCCCTGGTGGGAAGGGGGCGTTTCCTGCCTGATAGTACCTACCTTATGTATACGCTACCTTTGTCCTTCAGGTAAGGTAGATATGCTTTCATGTGTATACATGACGTGCACATAAAAGGTGTGTATCCTACCTGACTCTTGCGCATCAATTAACAATACTTCGTCTCGTCGATGTCCTCTCAGTCGGAGTCTCGGAGGGGTCGGGGTCAGATGTCTTTTTGGACCTCGAGGGTGGAAAGGTGTTGGGGAGCTGCTAGGCGCTGACACTGCTGTTGTACTGGTAAGCGCAGATATTGCTGTTGTACAACAGTGTACTCCCATTCAAGAGACGTTCCCTGTGAAACGAAGTAGCCTCAGAAGCAGACATGTCATCCCCACCCCTTGGATCTTGGCTGTCGAGAACAGCGCGGGAGCTACTGCAGGAACCGCCCGGACAATTTCGTTTGACCAATTGAGCCATTGAGAAAAGTCCGCGGTACGGGAACGGGCCGCTTGTGTGCGGCGGACTCTCCCTCTGGCGTCGGGTCCCCCTGGATGAGCTGGATGTGAGGTGAATCTGCGAGTTTCACGTCTTCGTGTATGGTTGATGGTGGCTGGTTGCGCACTCGTTTGGATCGCGCATCGCTTTACTGTTGCTGGAAGTGGGTAATTGTGAGGGTAATTGTGAGGAGGAGAGGTGTGCTGACTACACCAAGTCACACGCTTAACATCATTGACAGGACGTGACCTCGACCTAATCTTAATTCACTGCTTAACTTGCATGTCTTATGCTTGTGGCGTCACTCTTTGCTACGGACTGAAGAGGGTCCCCAAGGTAGACTTTGGCGGGTTACGTGAATACGACGGGAGTCATCTTGTGCTGCTGCGCGGTAGTGTCTGGCGTTCTTTTGGACATTGCCCTGTCGTGGAGCATTTTTGGAGGAACCCCGGCATAGCAACCACAACTTCTCGAAGACACGCAGAACACGCCCATCGCGATCGAGAACTTCACATCTCCCCACCCACATGGCCCGCAATTCAATGGAACAATGACTTGATCCTGCCCGGCATTCACTGGCCCTTGTTCGGCGCAGCATCTCGAGACTAAGGCCCTTTGTCCTGCCTACGGAACACAAGAGAGACGCACGGCGCTGCATCGCCGTTGCGGGCAAGTAAATACTGCCTGCCATTCTCAACAATCCCCGGGACTCGAACACGATCTCTGCCCCTCGCCACAGTCCCTCACCTACCTGCAGCGTCATTATTGTTACGAAGGAAAACCAAGCACCCCATCCACGCCGATTTGATATCCGCGGAGACAACGCTCTTTGTTCCCCCCTTCGCCCGCGCCGCCCGCATACCAACGTCCCAAGCTCCCTACCGTTGCGCCCGTTTCTGGGAACGGCCCAAGCCTGCACAGACCGGGTCTTTGTTCGCCACCCACGCACTTTCCATTTGAACGTTTTGCTCGCATCCGCGCTGGTTCGCGATGCATCCTCATTCTTTCCGGAATCATCTTGGTCACTGGGCGAGCAGAGTCGCTGTCGACGTGGTTTTTGCTTCTGCTTCCATTGGCACCACCGCTACTGCCACCGCCACCGCCACTGCCACCGCGACCGCTACCGCTACTGCCACTGCAGCCTGGACGAACGATGATAACGCGATTGCCGCACGCGAGGCAGCAGCTGGAGTAATGGCGGCGCGATTCGCAGAGCCGATACCGCATCCCGTGACGGGTTTTGGGACGCTGCTGAATTATACGAATGCGGCATATCCGTTCACCTTTGGACTTGGAGGGATTAATCAAGGGCAGAATTGGCTGTTTGCCAATCTGCTGTTCTATTGTTTCATGGGGTTGTTGGTGGTGACCTTTGTGTATCGATGGGTGTGGATTGCAAAGAGTCATCTGAGGCTTTTGATGACGATGGGGAGGTGGGAGGACCAGCGATATTGGATGTACAACCATTCGACTTTCTGGCCGTGGGTGAAAAAGCATGTGATTTATGCCCCGCTGTGGCGGGTACGGCATAATCGGGAGATTCAGTTGTCAAAAGCGATCAGCATTGGGACTTTGCCGTCAAGGTACCATGCTGTTTTGCTTTTGCTCTATCTGGCTTCGAATCTGGCGTACCTGCTCATCATCGACTGGAGCGTCACCAACCATAATTCCGTTGTTGCTGAGATGCGCGGCCGCTCGGGGATTTTGGCTGCTATCAACATCATCCCGACCGTCCTCTTCGCCCTCCGCAACAACCCTCTGATTCCGATTTTGCGCATCTCTTACGACACCTTTAACCTCCTACACCGCTGGTGCGCGCGTGTGTTTGTCATTGAATCGACGATTCACACTATCTGCTGGGCCGTCAATGTGTTGGAGTCCGGCGGCATGCATCAGGTGCATGTCTCGCTGTCCACCAGCACGAGCTACACTTGGGGCATGGTGGGTACCGTAGCCTTTGGCTTCGTGTTTTTGACGAGCTTCAGCCCGCTCCGACACGCTTTCTACGAGACGTTCCTGAACGTCCACCGCGTACTGGTCTGGCTGGGGATTGCCGGCGTGTACGTGCACCTGGATAAGTCGAAGCTGCCGCAATTGCCTTATGTGCAGCTGGTCATTGCCTTTTGGTTGGCGGAGTGGGCTTGGCGAGTTGCGAGAATCTGCTATCATAATGTTAGTCGTCGGAAAGGCATTACGAGGGTAACGGTCGAGGCGCTGCCGGCGGAGGCTTGTCGAGTGACTTTCGAGCTGCGGCGACCGTGGCATTGGAAGCCTGGCTGTCATGTACATGCCTACCTGCCAGCGTTCGCGCTGTGGTCCAGCCATCCCTTCTCGATCGCCTGGGCAGGAAACCGACCACGAAGTCCACCCTTGGAAATCGAAATGGAGAAGATCACAAACGGAAACACCGACACCCACTTCCGCAACAGCACCCACGACCCACACAACCTCCACCACGACCGTCCCAGCCTCCGCACCCGCACCTCCAACTTCTCCCGCAAAGGCCTCGCCACCGGCACCACCGGCGGGCCAACCGTCGCCACCATCTCCGAAGTCACCCACAAACCCCAAACAACCAACATCGCCCTCCCCCGCGACGCCGCCGTCACAACCGTCTCCCTCGTCATGCGCGCCCGTACAGGCATGACCCGCCACCTCTACAACCGCGCCGCGGCAAACCCCTCCCGCACCCTCACAACCTGGGGCGCCATCGAAGGTCCCTACGGCGGCCACGATGACCTTGCTAGCTACGGCTCTGTCGTGCTCTTCGCAGGTGGAATCGGCATTACGCACTGCGTGGGGTATGTCCACCACCTCATGCTCGCCTACCAAGCCGGCACCGCCTCGACGCAAAAAATCCTCCTCGTCTGGTCCGTCCCCAACACCGAAGCCCTCGAATGGGTCCGCGTGTGGATGGATCAGATCCTACGCATGGAGAGCCGGCGCGACGTCCTTCGCATCCAACTCTTCGTCACGAAGCCTCGTCACCGCGGAGAAGTCATCAGTAATACGGGCTCCGTGCAGATGTTCCCCGGCAGGTGTAACCCCGCGACGATTCTGCACAAGGAGATGCAGGAGCGGATTGGCACGGTCGGGGTCACGGTTTGTGGGCCCGGGGCGCTGGCGGATAGTGTGAGGGGGGCTGTTAGGGGGGTGGTGGGGGAGGGCGCGGTGGATTTTGTTGAGGAGGCTTTTACTTATTGATTGTAGATGAGCTTTTTTTTCTTTTCCTTTATTGATATGAGGTGTAAAGAGCTTCGGCATTTTATGTTGATGTGGCTTCACTCAGATTGGACCTTTTTTTTCGTCTGTTGCTCTCGTGTCACTGATGGGGGAGAGTGCCTTGGCTGTTCATTTTTTTGCTTTGGTTTTTTTGAAAGGTATCTAGAGAGGAACTCCGGCGCGGTCTTCTACCTCTGCTCTATTTTAGGCTCCTACCGAATTTCAAAATCAGCCAAACTTCCAGCACCTTGAGCACCGGCGACGAGATCGTCCCTAAGGCGCGATGGGACTCTCGTTGTTGGCGGAGGGAAAGGATGTGTGTAGCTACCTAGTGCGGCGAGGGAGGGCTAGATACCTAGGTACCTAAGGTAGGTACTTCCTGTATGCTTGTGCGATATTTGGAGGGTTGGGGAAGAGGATGTGCTTCGTTTTTGTTCTTGTTCTCGTTGCGTAGGGTTCTTGTTCTCGTTGCGTAAGGTCATTGTACTTGTTGTTTAGGTATGGTTGTTTGTCTTTGTAGGCGCTCTTCCTATTGGGAAATGAGGTCCTCGTCTCACATCCGCTGTAGGGTCAGGTTTGCTCGTTACTTGTGTGTAGTTCGTCATATACGGACTTGGGTATTACATACATACCTACAGACCCCGTTATATATATATAAGGTAGTAAGGTACCTAAGTACAGGTTTGATTCAGCCCGCCCTCATCATCTCATCTTGTTGCCCTTTCTTGCCTTCACCGGTGCCTTCTTGCCCCCCAAGGCCCCCCACCCCTCGGTCTTCCCCAGATCCGAGCCCGAAGCCAAATTTCTCCCCCCAGAAGTCACATAGTGGCCCTGAATTCGAAAGGTTGCGGGAGTGCGCACGCCTGCCGGCGGCGGCGGCGGCGAAGATCGGCAAACCGACGGGATCGTTGATGGCGCTTGCAGCGAACATGCCTGTCGAGAGGGACGGGAGAGAGAGCCTCACCTCGCTTTGTGAAGTTCTACTAACCCTGATTGTCGTGTTATCGTAACTTGTTGTACCGTCCCTTTGAACTCGTCTCGTTGCTTGCAGGTGAGGGTGAGGTACTACTCAGGCAACGACTCGGAGCATTTGCTTGCTTGCTTGCCCCTTGGTTGTTTCAATGCTGGTCGTCGGAAAGGGACCGAAACAGACGGGAAACGGGACTTTGGGAAGATTGCTTGCCTACTTTCCTCATTGAATGAGAACAAGGCATACGACGGTTTTGCGACGAACGAGTTGCAGTGAATCGCCCATTTGTTTGTTTGTGTGAGAGGGGCTTGCTTCTAGAAGAGTGTGGTTGTGGGCGGCTGGGCAGGGCGTTTGATTTTGGCTGCCGCTGCTGCTGCTGTCGCCGCTACTTCATGTCGCGCGGCTGATCGCCTGGGCCTTTGTTCGAGAGCTGGGATTTGGGGCTTGCTTGCGCAGGAGCGCGCGGCGACGACGACGACGACCTTCTGAGCGGGGTCGCATTTGCAAGGGCGGCGGAGCAAAAGAAGGGCGCTTGGACTTTCGCACACGGATACACAGCTGTGGGATTCCCGGGAAGAGGGAGACACAAACACAGGAGATTGGGGTGCGCGGGTGCGTGTGAGTCGCGTAGGGCACCCGCAGGGTCCGGACAGGCAGGCAGGCAGGCAGGCAGGCAGGCAGGCAGTCATGGCCGACGTCGACAACCCCGAGCTACAGGGCCGGCTGCACGACCTGGATCAAGAGCTGGAAGATGGCGAGATCACAAACAAAGGGTACGAGAAGCGGCGCACGCAGATCCTCTCGCAATACTTCACGCCGAGCCAGCTCGAGGCGCTGCAGGGCGGGCTGCGCGTGCATAACGTCGATGATACGTCGCACCCGTCGCGGACGGATGGCCGGAGCGCACAGGGTCACAGTAACGATCACGATTACCACCGCGCGAGCAGCTTTGGGAGTATCTCGGCGGGGCCATATGCGCAGGCGTCGCCAATGCAGAGGGATGAGTATGGGGGTGGCGATGGCACGTGGGGGGAAGGGTATGCGGCGGCGCCGGACGAGTATACCTTGGGGAGTGCGTCGCCGGCGGGGTTGATGGTGCAGCCGCCGACGCCTGGGTTTGATGGGGGTCCGCCGTCGCAGGTGCAGAGGTTTCAGGAGAGGGAGTTGGGTATGCGGCCACAGGCGCAGCGGCAGAGCTCGTACGGCTTTCAGCTTGGGCCTGTGACGCCTGGGGTGGGTGGTGGTAGGCCCGAGAGTAGTGGGAGTCAGTATAGCTCGCGACAGGGCACGATGGTCGGATCGGAGTATGGCTATCAACCTGATTTGAAAGTGCAGCAACAGCAGGACCAGCAGCATCAGCAGGGCTGGGTAAGTCCGGGCGGGAATAGTCGACTCAGCACCATGATGGATTCGCAGGGCTACTTTTCCGACTTTACGTCGCAGCATGCTACTACGCAGGAGAACTACGGTGGCCCGCAGCGCTACTCGCAAGGCGAGGCCTTCTCGCCAACCGCCGCTATCCCCCCTCCTCTCAGTATCGGCCTCCCCTCCCACCAAATCCACCAGGTCCCCCTCGAGCCGCGCGATGTGCCGTTCGCGGTGTACGACCCGCATAACTCTCACATCCCCATGTCGAAATTCGACAACGTCGGCGCTGTCTTACGGCATCGGGGAAAGATGCAGGCGCGGCAGCCGGCGTACTGGGTCCTGGACCAGAAGGGCAAAGAGGTGGCCTCGATCACATGGGAGAAGCTTCACTCGCGGGCTGAAAAGGTGGCGCAGGTGATAAGGGACAAGTCGAACCTATACCGTGGAGACCGCGTAGCGCTGGTCTACCGCGACACCGAGGTCATCGACTTTGCCATCGCGCTGCTAGGCTGTTTCATCGCGGGCGTGGTAGCGGTCCCCGTCAACAACGTCGACGACTACCAGAAGCTGAGCCTGCTTCTCACGACGACGAACAGCCATCTAGCGCTGACAACAGACAACAACCTCAAAATCTTCCAGAGAGACATTAGCGCCCAGAAGCTTAAGTGGCCGCCGGGCGTCGAGTGGTGGAAGACGAATGAGTTTGGCTCATATCATCCGAAGAAGAAGGATGAGGCGGCGCCGCTGCAGGTGCCGGATCTGGCTTACATCGAGTTCTCGCGTGCTCCGACGGGGGATTTGAGGGGTGTGGTGCTCAGTCATAGGACCATCATGCATCAGATGGCTTGTATCAGCGCCATGATCAGCACGATCCCGCTAGGCGAGAACGGCAATGCCAACCAGCGAGGTGCAGATGGGACGTTTCCGGCGCCGAGGCATGGTAAGGCGGAGACTATCCTTTCCTATCTCGACCCTCGGGAAGGTGTTGGGTTGATCCTGGGTGTGCTGTTGGGTGTTTATGGAGGGCATACGACGGTGTGGCTGGAGAGCAAGACGGTTGATACGCCGGGCATGTATGCCCACCTCATCACCAAGTACCGCGCGTCCTTGCTTGCGGCGGATTACCCGGGGCTAAAGCGCACGGCGTACAACTACCAGCAGGACCCGATGGCGACGCGAAACTTCACGAAGAAGATGGAGCCGAACTTTAGCGCGGTCAAGCTGTGTCTGATTGACTGCTTGGCGGTGGATAGCGAGTTTCACGAAATTCTGGCGGATCGGTGGTTGAGACCTATGAGAAATCCGCGCGCGAGGGATCTAGTGGCGCCAATGCTGTGTTTGCCCGAGCATGGCGGGATGATTATTAGTGTGCGGGACTGGCTGGGCGGAGAGGAGCGGATGGGATGTGAGCTTAACATTGAGGCTGAGGAGGGAGAGAGCTCTGACGAAGGTGGTGGTGGCGGCGCCGTGGGTAGTCCTGTGGCATCTGGGCCGGGTACTGCGGGTTTCAGCAGTCTGCTCGATGGCAGCCAGAGCGAGAAGAAGAATGCTAGGCGGAGACGAGGCAGGAATGAGTTGAGCGAAGTGCTGCTTGATAAGGAGAGTCTCAAGACGAACGAGGTGGTTGTGCTGGCGACCGACGACGATGCACGGAAGCGTGCGAGTGAGCCTGGCACGGTGAGGGCAGGCGCGTTTGGATATCCGCTGCCGGATGCAACGCTGGCGATTGTCGACCCGGAGACGAACCTTCTGTGTGCCCCTTTCACGATAGGGGAGATCTGGGTCGATAGTCCGAGTCTGAGCGGTGGGTTCTGGGCGCTACCGAAACACACTGAGACGATTTTCCACGCACGGCCGTACCGGTTTGTCGAGGGCAGCCCGACGCCTGTCCTGGTTGAACCGGAATTCCTACGCACGGGGTTGTTGGGCTGCGTGATCGAGGGGAAGGTTTATGCTCTGGGGCTCTATGAGGATCGCATACGACAGAGGGTCGAGTGGGTGGAGCACGGCCAGGAAGCGGACGAGATCGAGCACCGGTACTTCTTCGTGCAGCATCTCGTCACGAGCGTGATGAAGACGGTGCCCAAAATCTACGATTGCTCGGCTTTCGATGCCCATGTCAACGGGGAGTACCTGCCGATCATGTTGATTGAGACGCAGGCGGCGAGTACGGCGCCGACGACGACCGGTGGGCCGCCGCGGCAACTCGATATTCCTTTCTTGGACAGCCTGAGCGAGAGAGTCATGGAGGTGCTGTATCAGGAGCATCATCTGAGGGTGTACTGCGTGATGATGACAGCGCCAAACACGCTGCCTAGGGTGGTGAAGAATGGCAGGCGAGATATCGGGAACATGCTCTGCCGGAAGGAGTTCGACAATGGCAATTTGCCTTGTGTGCACGTCAAGTTTGGCGTGGAGAGGGCGGTGCAGAATCTTCCTCTCGGCGACGATCCAGCAGGTGGGATCTGGAGTCCTTTGGCGAGTCAGTGTAGGCAGGATATGTTGCCTCTGCATGCTGATAAACAGTACTCTGGAGTCGATCACCGGGAGGTCGTAATTGATGACCGTACGAGCACGCCGTTGAATCAGTTCAGCAATATACACGATCTGATGCAGTGGCGGGTGTCGAGGCAAGCGGAGGAGCTGAGCTACTGTACTATCGACGGCCGGGGAAGAGAGGGTAAGGGTGTGAACTGGAAGAAGTTTGATCTCAAGGTCGCTGGCGTGGCGACGTACTTGAAGAACAAGGTTAAGGTGCAGTCGGGAGATCATCTGCTGCTCATGTACACGCATTCGGAGGATTTTGTGTTCGCGGTGCACGCTTGCATAGTACTGGGCGCGATCGCGGTCCCTATGCCCCCTATCGACTCGAATAGGCTGAGTGAGGATGCGCCCGCCTTGCTGCATATGATGTCGGATTTCCGCATCAAGGCTGTGCTCGTCAACTCCGACGTCGACCAGCTGCTAAAGCAGAAGATCGTCAGCCAGCACCTCAAGCAATCCGCGTTGATTCTCAAGGTTTCCTTGCCGCCGACCTACAACACCACGAAGCCGCCGAAGCAGAGCCACGGGTGTAGGGACCTTGGCCTCACGATTCGGCCGGCGTGGATCCAGCCGGGTTACCCGGTGGTGATCTGGACGTACTGGACGCCCGACCAGCGCCGTGTTGCGGTGCAGTTGGGTCATAATACCCTCATGGCACTGTGCAAGGTGCAGAAGGAGACCTGCCAGATGACCTCTACTCGGCCGGTACTAGGCTGTGTCAGGAGCACGATTGGCTTGGGCTTCATGCACACGTGTATGATGGGCATATTCCTCGCATGTCCTACGTACCTCGTGAGCCCGGTTGACTTTGCAGGGAACCCGAATATCCTGTTCCAGACGCTGTCGAGGTACAAGATCAAGGACACGTATGCGACTAGCCAGATGCTGGACCATGCGATGGCGCACCAAGCGGGCAAAGCAAGTCCCATGCATGAGCTGAAGAACTTGATGATTGCCACGGATCAACGACCGAAACCTGACGTGTATCAGAAGGTCAAGCTGGCTTTTACCCAAGCAGGTCTGGACCGTACGGCGATTAATACGATCTACAGCCATGTGCTGAATCCTATGGTGGCGAGTAGGAGCTACATGTGCATCGAGCCCATCGAGCTGTACCTCGACCAGGCTGCTCTGAGACGAGGGCTAGCGCTGCCGGTGGATCCTGATCAAGAGCCTTTCGCACTCATGATACAGGACTCCGGTATGGTGCCTGTGAGCACGCAGATCAGTATTGTGAACCCGGAGACGAATCGGCTTTGCCTCGTTGGCGAGTATGGCGAGATCTGGGTCCAATCTGAAGCCAACGCGCATTCTTTCTACGGCAGCAAAGATGTTTTCGACGCTGAGCGATTCAATGGCCGCACCGTCGATGGTGATCCAGCTGTGCGGTACGTACGCACGGGCGACCTGGGTTTCTTGCATTCGGTCAGCAGGCCTATCGGTCCTGGCGGCAATATGGTCGAGATGCAGGTCCTGTTCGTCCTGGGCGGTGTGGGCGAGACGTTCGAGGTCAACGGCCTCCAACATTTCCCAATGGACGTCGAGGCAAGCGTAGAAAAGAGTCATCGGGCTATTGTCCGAGGCGGCTGCGCCATCTTCCAGGCTGGGTCCCTGCTTGTTTTGGTTGCAGAGGTCCGCACACGAGCCTACCTCGCTAGCCTGGTGCCGGTCATTGTCAATGCGGTCCTGAACGAGCACCAGCTTGTCCTCGACATCGTGGCTTTCGTAGCCATGGGCGATTTCCCGCGGTCTCGGCTAGGCGAGAAGCAGCGTGGCAAGATCCTCGCGGGCTGGGTAACTCGCAAGATGCGCACGATAGCTCAATTCAGCATCCGCGACCCGGACGCCGAAGGCAGCGTCGGCACAGTCGTCCCAGAGGACGCGCTGGGCCGTCGTGGGAGCGGGCAGAGCGGCAGAGCAGGTGGCGCTTCGAGCATGAAACGCGGTTTCGGCGCGGCAGGCAGCTCGCTGCGTAATGTCGAGAGTATCACGCACATGCACATGCAGCGGCCTGCAATCCAAGAACCCCCGCTCATGGAAGGCGAGCCGCTAGACGTCCAGTCGCAATACGGTCATGTGCGGCAGGACTCCACCGCATCTTACGCCGTCAACGACGACGCTAGGGATCTCACGCCGACAAACGAGACACCGAGGCCTCTGCTCAATACTTCGCTGGACTACTCGCCTGTTGACGCGCGGGAGTTTGAGTCACCGCAGGGTTTGGAAGGCCGGCCGCCGCCTCAGAATGAATATAATATGCAAGCGACCTTTTCGCCCGGCGATCTGTACGAACCGTACCAGCCTATCGCGGACGCGCAGCAGAATCATGGCGGCCCGGATGGCGCCTACCATGCTTACTCGCCCGTCGAGCTCAGCGGTGGCGGCAGTGGCGGCGGCGGCGGCGGCGGAGGCGGTGGTGGGCTAAGAGTCGCCAATCCGACTTCGGATTCAGACGACGACGATGACTGGGGCCAGGAAGCCCTGCGGCATATGAACTTGGGTCGGTAGAAAACCGGAAGGTTGACAGAGTTGTTGATGGGATACATCGTGCATACTAGACCTTGTACAGAGGTAGAGGTGGTCACTAGCGCAGGTGGGGGGAGCTCGCAGGAGAGGTGTATGTGATTTGTGGAAGAAGAGCAGCATTACATGGCGTGGCGTTCTGCGAGAGGGGCGTTGACTGGGGACGGCTCGTCTTGGATATCTATTGTTGCTGGTTGTTGTTGGTCTGAAGATCTATGCATCACATTGGCGTTCCCCCGTCTCCGGATACCTAGTCTTCTGCGCGCTTCACTTGCTGCAAGCTTGGCAGGGCTAAAAAAGAAAAGGGGGGTTTAGAGAGAAAAGTTGTAACTATCGAGGCTAGCTCGGCTAGACAGTGGCGACGCCAGTTCCCATGGAGCTCATGTAGCGAGATGAGAAACATCCAAGTCCTCCGATCAAATCTTCTTGACTGCTCTGTGATATTCAACGGCAGGTTTGGTATGATTAGATGCATTTGCTTTGGTTTATTCGTGTTGTACTGAAGTACCCTACGACGATTGATTCCTTCCTTTCTTCAAGCTAGAAGGCTAAGCCGACCACACGTGGTGGCAGGACATCTAAGGTATGCAAGCAAGCAAGCAGTACACACCCGAGCCTCCCCTAAGGCGCCTTACACGCCGCCCAATGCCGCTCGGAAGTGCGTTGTGAAAAGAGAGATAGGAAGATCAAAACACGCTCGCACGCACGAGAGGAGGGGTCTATGGTCCATCGTCCGTAACACGTCTTATGCAGTCCTCTCAAACAACCAGTAGATCGCGCTATACTGCACCTCAAACGCCTCAGACATCCCGGTGCACGCCTCTGGAGGCGAACCGCCTGCGGTGTTTGTCCGGTAAACTTCCTGGAAGATCTGGCCCGTACTATCCTTTGCGTCGAGTTTGAGCCAGGCGACCGAGCCGTTTCCAGCGCCGTACTGGCCGAGCGGTGCATCGGAGGGTGCATCAGAGGCGTTGGCTTTTTTGAAAGCACCCATGCCGTATTGGTGGAGTGAGGTGTCCATGTTGAAGAAAGGGGTTTTGGTGTCGACGAAGTAGTGGTGGCCGGACATGTCTTGGTAGGCGGGGTTGGCTTTGTTGTCGGTGGAGGGGACGGGGAGGTTGAGGGCGATGTCGGGGAGTTTGGTGAGGAGGTCTGGGGCTGAGGCTGCGATGCAGGTTACGTTGAAGAGGGTCGCAACGGCGCCGATTGCGGCGGGTGTTGCGGTGGCGTTTTGGAGGTCGCAGGTGTAGTTTTGGGTGCCCCGGCCGACGGCGACATGGGAGAGGGCGAGGCCGGGTGCTGGGGAAGGAAGTGCGGTGGGTGCTGGTTTGAAATTAGCCAGTTTTCGACTTGGGTGGGTTTGGTTTAGGAGGGAACGATGTACGCTGGGGAAGTGATGCTTGAGATACATCGCATGTAGGTGCAGCAGTCATTGCACTGGGATACCGCTTGCCGAATTCAAGGAAGGACGATCCTTTTGATCCCGTCCACCATGGTCGACTATTGCTCCCCCAGCTGCCCCAATGATTCCATCGCTTCTCGTAAGGCGCGGCGGCGACGACGGTTGTCAATGCAATCAGCAATGTCACTCTTGTGAACAGCATCCTTTCGTATGTGTAATTTGAATGGTCGACGGTGAACGACCGGCGTCGACAGATCGTTCAGGATGGTGCTCCGTTGGTCTAGCAGAAAGACCTGATCTGATTTTGGAGCAACGAAGGCAATGTAGATAGGTATTTGTATGTTGCAGAAGCAAGTGGGCGAAGGGGGAGGGAGGCGTTGAAGGAGATCAAGCGCAATGCAACGTCTGGCGGCCTGATGGTCATTTGTATAAGGTAGACATGGCTGACGTTGTACGACCGGGTACTAGTACAGGACTGTACGTCGCCGTGGGCGCCTAACGAGCCGAAGCCAGAGGCCGGGTTTTGGCGCTAGACAGGGTTCGGGGGCGTTTAAGCTTCCAACCTCTCCCCATACAGTACTCATCTCGCCAGGCTCTAAGAACAGGACCACAGTCAGAATGTCAGACACTTGTTGGTTGGGTGGTCGCCTGATACGGCGATGCGCATTTTAAGCCTCCACAGATCAGAGCTCTCCTCAGGCACACAACTGCATCTGAAGTCCGTCCAGAAGGACAGCACCGAGCCCATCTGTGGCCGCATCTGCAACAACCCCCAGATGCAAGCAACAGCAAGACGCATTTAGCCACCATTCTCATAGCACTCAAATCCGCCTCTCTCTAGACAGTTACCTGCCTTTCATCCAGCCAGGCCCAGGATCGTCGCTATCGCAGAGCCCCCGCAAACCGACCAATAGCGTAGAGCCCGCCGGCGCTTAAACCATTGGACCACAGCCTCTGACCGGCTTCTCGAGTCCAGCGGCAGCGTTTCGTCCACAACCGCTGCAAGGCAATTGCGTGCATCGCAGATCGTCCAATAGGACGGAGGTAGGCCGTGTTTCGAAGGAAGCCGGTAGCCGGCTCTTTTAGTAGGCGCTGGAGCTAGGTCGTTGGGCTATGTATATGATGGACGCATGAGCTCCGCCAGGCGGTTTCGCAAGGGTTTCTTGCCATCTGCTGGTGCCCCAGGTGAGCATGTGGACCAAGCAATGGAACCTTGTGTGTTATTTTGATGGCGTTGTACAGAGGCCGGCCGGGGTTGGCGATCGGCAGGAGCCAACCAGCTATGTCTTGAAGTCGACCGAAGGACCGGTACAAGAGCGCTTGCTGGGAAACTGCTGATCTAAGCGTGAAGCTTGGATCTGGAGGAGCTTCGAGATCTGCCAGCTTGGGAATTGACGACAACCTGTCAGTGCAAGAAGATGCCGTGAGATCCGTCAACCACCAGCTTGGAAGCCCTCTTGCTGCCAGTCACCGTGGCTGGCATCACCCCCGCCTGCCCCGACACCACCGGCAGCCCCGCCACCTGCCACTGCCGCACCAGCAGTAGTACTTCCAAGGTTACTAGCATGCTTCTCGATATCCACCGCCCCCATCCAATACAGCATGATGAAAATCAGCAAATGCAACCCAGCACAGTAAAGCGCGAACAGATTCCGACTCGTCCGTGTCGCCAGTACCATCCTCGTCACCTGGAACACGACCCGCTCAGGCAGGCTCATCCTCTTGAGCGCCCTCGCACTCTCCCGACCACGGAAAGCAGCGAAAGGCGAAATATTCGCCTCGTACGCACTCTTATACCGATCCATCGAAAGGCCTGACGGCGTGTCCGCCGCCGCGCCGATCTGAATGGTACTCGGATTGGGATTAGCAGCATAGCTCGCTCCGGAGGAAGCCGGCTGGCCTCGGTTATATGTCGAGACGTATCGCGTCTTCTCATACAGATTGAGATTGTCCCTCTGTAGACTCGCCACCTCGGAGCGAAGGGCGGAGACAGTTGAGTACTGTTTCTGCGTTTCCTGCTCTAGCTCGCCGATTTTCTTCTTGAAGCGATCGCGCTGGGCGGTGACCATGGGTAGGATGCCTTGTCCTCCGCCTTCGCTTGCGCGCAAAGCATCGAAAGAGCGAGGCGAGCCTGAGCCCAAGGAAGGGTCCAATCCTCCTATGATGGAGGAGGTTGGGGATGTGCCGCCGCCTCTTCGTGTGCTGCCGTAGGCGGATTTGGCTGGAAGCCTCGACGTCCATGTGCCTGCTACGGACATGGTCTCGAATGCATTCGAAGCTTCTTGTTGTGTCTTCTGTAAATCATCCTCTAGTGTAGCATTCAAGTTCCGCGTCTTCTCTAGGTCCATGTTCGTGCTCGAAAGGTCTTCTTGCAATGTTTCCAGACGCTCCTTGAGCTCGTTCTGGGATACTCGCAGCTCTGTCAGGTCGTTGCTGAGTTTCTTGTTCCGTGCGAGCAGTAGTCGCTCAAGACTTTCGACCTTTGACTTGTCTGTCGTCCCGTTGACGTGCTCATCAATCTCCCCGTCTCCCACCTCCGCATCATCTGCCGTCGAGAATTCAATTGCTCTCAGCATGTCCAGCTCTCGCTTCACCTCGTCGTAATCGCTCCACTTCTGCACCTTGCCCTGCAGTGTGTCGCGATTGGCCTTCATAGAGCTAATCTCGCGCTCGAGGCCTCGCAATTTGCTTTCGACGCTGCTCTTCTCACTTTCCTTGTCGTATCGGGCAGAATCGAGCTTACGCAATAGAGATTGATTCTCTGAACGCAAGCGTAGGTACGCCGGCTCGTCTTCCACGGCTGTACTCCGCGACGAGCTGTTCGACTGTCCTGCAGACTGCGCCAGCTCGATCCGTAGCTGCTCATTTCGCGACTCCACGTCCGCGAGTCTATTGTTCGCCTTCTCCAGCTCCGAGTTGACAATGTCAAGTTCTGCTTGCGTGGCGCTCCCTCGCGGGGCATCCTGTGACTCTGTCCCAGACTGCTCGAGTCGCTGCGACACTTCATAGCTAGCCTTCAGCTCTTTCAAGAGTCTGTCTTGGTTCTCCACCTTCTCCTCCAAGCTCTGCTCTTTGGCAGACCAGTTCTCCTCTTTCTCCTTGAGCACCTTCTCCCACGACTCTTGCACCTCCTGAATTTTGCTGTCTTGATCGCCCTCGTACTGCTGCCGCTTCTTCCGCTCCTCTTCCAATTGCTTTTCCGATTCTTCAAGCTGATTGTTAAGCCTTGTGACCTGCTTCTGTAGATGCTCGTTCTCGCTTTCAAGCTTCGGTACCACCTCGTCGGCTGTCACCAAAGAGTCAATGGACGCTTCTAGGAGCGGATACGGATCTGGTGCTTCAGCGAGCGGCGAGTACGCCTGCATAAACGCTGCCTGGACGGACTTGGAGTTGTTCGTGACCAAGTCAATGTACGTCTGGTACGCTTTCAGCATGTCCTTGACCTCTGCCAGCTTGGCCGCATCCTCCAGCTTCCGAAAGTGCTTCGTCTTCTGAGCGAGCTCTTTCCTCTGCACGAGGGAATCCTTCTGATGTGTCACCAGCTCGGAGGCGGCAACATCGAGGCTCGAGACCAGCTTGGTAAGGTCTAGGGACCTCCATGCTGCTATCGCTTGTTGAAACTTATTTCCTGCCTCTGCTCCGTCTTTCGCTTGCCGGACGTCAATTGCGTGATCGATGGTGATGCCCAGACCATTTCCCTGCTGCGCTCCACCTTGTACTTGCTCCTGGCTCGTGTCTGCCATTGTGTCCTAATTCCGCATTGCTCTTGACCTGGTACGCGCGGCTGAACACCTCTCTTCTGCGTCCGTCTGCTCAGTGGAGTTGCGCAGCGCTCCAGAATAAAAGTCGCGTATGTTTCGGTCGAAAGTGTAGTGGTCCGGGAAACGTCGTTCAAAAGATCTCGAGTCCACGGTCGTCAATGGCGTAGCTGTCAAGTTGCGGCGACGGAGGTGAAGCTCCAGAAGGAAGCCTCGGGACACTGGCTGATGAATCAGCAGTCGAGGTCCATGATTTCGAACCAGCAGATGGTGAGAACAAGACAACCAATCTTGATTGCGACGCTCTCCGACACGAAGTGATGAGGCAATGACACAGACACACTGGCTGATATGGAAGCGGATCATGGCTCCCATACAGCCTCCACCAACGACCCTGAGGACGATAGCTCCTTTGGAACCTACGCCCTCCGCGAGCTAATACGAGATATCCCACTATCCGAGCAACCAGATGGGGAACGAGCGCGCATCACGTGTATTGATACTTGGAATGGCAATCTCTACATTGGCACGTCCGCCGGCGAGGTGCTACACTATGTGTCCATTCCGGGTGAAGGCGATGAGGAGCAACCGAGCTATATCTTCGCTACGAGACTAGAGCCGCCGTTCAATGCGCAACAGGACGAATCGGATCAAGGTGTGAAGCAGCTGCTACTGCTGCCGGATGTGGGAAAGGCGTGCGTGCTGTGCAATGGCACCCTCACGTTCTATACGCTGCCCGAGCTCAGCCCGGCGATGGGGGGAAAGATCAAGCAGCCAAATTGTCTTTGGGTGGGGGGTATAGATCACAATGAGATTCTCGAGGACGGAGCTGCGTCAAGTGGAACAGTCGTGGTCATATGCTTGAAGCAGAGGCTACGGCTGATTCGAATCGGAGAAGAGGCGCGCAAGATCAGGGACATTGAGCTGGGCGGCGTCTCTGCTATCCAGCGACGCGACGACTTGGCATGCGTTGCAGATGGGCAGAACTACTCTTTGCTGGACGTGGTCAACCAGCGCAAGATTGAGCTGTTTCCCATTTCCTCCCTCAGCGAGCCTGAGCCAGCACCTCCAGAGCCGCAGCTGAATGTTTCGCGGTCACGAGAGGAGCCCGCACGCCGTAGCTTCTCGGCAACAAGCCCTACCCGGAGACCCAGAGGACATGAACGTAACTTCAGTCTAGGGATCGAGCGCCTCCGGCCGGATAGTAGCTCCCCATGGCCAGCAAGGAGCTCGTCAAGGCAACCTGGCCGCGAGGCTTCCCCATCTCCGGCTTCTGGTAGCAGGGAAGCGAGTCCCATAAAGGCTGGCCCGGCCGAGATATCTGCCCACACCAGTGCAGAGGTGATACGAGAGCCGGTCAAGCCGCTGCCGCCGAATATCGCTAGCCCAACGCCGAACGAGTTCCTCTTGACTACAGGAACGAAGATGAGTGAGCCAGGTGTTGGCATGTTCGTCAATCTTGATGGAGACGTGGTAAGGGGGACAATCGAATTCAGCACGTATCCCGAATCACTCGTATTAGACAGCTACGTGCAAAACGATCCCTCGTCGCCAGATGCAGGCGGTGAAGAGAGCCATGTCCTTGCTCTGGTCAGGCGAGAAGTCAATGGCAAGGCAATCAGAGCCATTGAGGCACAACCACTGGCTTCAGATCCCGGTGATGCGCAAGCATCCAAGAGTTGGCTTTCCATTCGTTCAGATGATCAAAGTGCTGACGAAATAGCTGGCATTGGTCTGCGGCTGGCTTCGACCACCACTCGCCTCGCTGCGAAAGAAGTCAGTAACAGCTTGAGATTAAGACGGCTGAAGATCGGCGAACGGCCTAATCAGCCAGGAGATTCGGAAAGCAAACGCAATGAGGAAGAAGATCGGTTTGCTTCTCGCTTTGCTCAACTTAACGCGAGGGTGCTGCTATACCATGATGCCACGATCTCGTGGGTCGTGCGCAACGCACTAATACTGCAGCTAGACAGGCAACTCAACACCGCCATACAGCAAGTCAGCCCCTCGGAGCTTGAGATCGATGTACATACAGCCCAGCGAGTCGTCAATAGCATTCGTGGCCAAGAAGCAAGGAACGAGCTCGAATTCCTCACTTTGACTTATATTCGACAGAAGGCTTCGCTGCTATTGTTCGGCAACTTGATATTGCAGACGATTAGGGGTTTCATTGCGTACGAGCATGACAAGCGTCGTGCAGAAGACGCCCTGATTGCCGGTGAGATTGATCCACGGACGATATTGAGCATGGTCCCGCCACTAGCAGATGAAGTGGATGAGGGCGAACAGGGGATTTGGATCTCCCAGGGCTTGAGCGATACTGTCAGTATGCTTCGAAAGAGAATCAGCAGCGAAGAGCTCGTGCAAGATCCGAAAGGAGCGTACGGAGACAACCTGTTACAACTGATCAAACGCTATCTTCTTGCTTGGCGCAAGAAGAAGGGGTTCGGAAGTGTAGCGGACGAAGCGCATGTCTTCCGCACAGTCGACGCAGCTCTGCTGCATGTCCTCCTCATGCTTGACCAGAGTACCCCGCGTGGGCCAGCTACCCCCGGTACTGTGCGAGCGGAGCTGAACGACGTGATAGATCGAGGCGTGGATTGCTTCGAGCGCGCCAAGCAGCTCTTCGAGCAGTACCAGCGTCTTTACCTGCTCAGCCGACTGTACCAGAGCCGCAAGACTGTCGGTCAGGTTCTCGCGACCTGGAAGAGGATCATCGAGGGCGACAGGGATGCTGGCGGTGAGCTTATTGAAGGCGAGCACGACGTTCGACGTTACTTGACCAAGCTGCGCGATCAGACGGTCGTGCAGGAGTACGGTTCATGGCTTGCGAATAGGAATCCCAAGCTCGGGGTCCAGGTTTTCGCCGATGACCGCAGTCGTGTCCATTTCCAGCCTCAAGAGGCCGTCGCCATCCTTAAGGAAAAGGCGCCGGGCGCGGTCAAAGACTACCTGGAGCACTTAGTCTTTGGCAAGAATCACGTGCAGTACGTCAACGACTTAATAGCTTTCTACCTCGACACGGTGCTCAGCGAGCTCGAAAAATCCGAAGAGGCTCGGCAGACGCTCGTGCAGTCCTACGAAACCTATCGCGCTCTGCGGCCTCCGAAGCCGACATACAGGCAGTTCATCACCGACAACGCCACGGAAGCCGAATGGTGGCATAACCGCCTTCGCCTGCTCCAACTAATCGGAGGCAGCCACGGCGCGGCTTCCAAGTACGACGTCCACACTCTCGGCGAACGCCTAACACCCTACAGCAACGAGCTAGTCCCCGAAATGATCATCCTCAACGGCCGAGAGGGCAAGCACGAAGACGCGCTGAAACTCCTCACGCACGGTCTCGGCGACTACGATACCGCGATTAGGTACTGTTTGCTCGGCGGCTCCAGTATTTTCCACCCCGGAACCGGCCTTGCACCCGAGCAAGCGCTGCCGACCAAAGAGGAGCAGGCGAAGCTCTTCGAGTACCTCTTGCACGAGTTCTTCCACATCGAGGATCTGAGTGAGCGGCTTGAACGCACGGCGGAGCTGCTCGAGCGCTTTGGAGGTTGGTTTGATGTTGCGAGGGTGGTGGCTTTGATTCCGAACTCGTGGTCGGTGGAGTTGGTTTCGGGGTTTCTGGTGCATGCGCTCAGGAGGTTGGTGAGGGAGAGGAATGAGACGGTTGTGGTGAAGGCTTTGAGTGGGGCGCAGAATTTGAGGTTGGCGGTCGAGTTTGCGGATAAGATGGAGGGGGTCGGGCCTTCGGCTGTCGATCAGGAGGTGGATGCTGGGTGAGGGGTGTGGTTGTCTAGTAATCTGACATGCACTTTACTAAGAGAAGGAATAGCAGCTCCCCGGGCAATGAGTATGCTTGATGCATTAGCGGCAGTCATTGCCAGCAGGAGTGGCGCATATGAGGATTACAGAGTGACAAGTGGGCACGACGATCCTCACTATCGTCAAGCGCAGCGGAACTGCCTTTATTACCTCGCCCGCCTCTGTCTGAATGACCCGCGCCGGCGTGTCCAGCACGAGGCACTGACGCCGCTGGCAAGCTAGGCGCATAGAGTCAGTGACAAAAACAGGACGATCGCGATCCTGTTTTGAAGCCGGATAGCAAGTCACTCGAAAACTACGAGCCGGGGACGCCCCTAATGTACATAGCGGCCGCGACATGTACTGCCAAACATAATTATCCATATCGTATCTCAGGTGGTGAGGCCATCGTTACCTCATCGATTGTTCTTCCGCTGCACTATTCTCCGATAGATGATCCACGCATGCGTAAGCAGACATGTACCTGCACACTTCCGGTCATCGTTTCTTGTGTGCAAAGGTGGAACTTGGGAGATGCCGTGACTTTCGGCGAGCATCTAGACCGCAATCGTAGACCGAAGCCGTCCTCCTCACGGTCAGCGCTACCGCCTGTAGAGAAGCCGAGCCATTGATGAGCAGCCGAAAGGTTAAAAGTATCTCGACACATGCTGTTTGCGAATGTGCCAGTGAGGTACGAATCGATGACGCAAACGGATGAACGCGTGATCTGTTTGGAGTCAAGTTATACAGACCGTCCTGTGAATTCGTGTACAGAAGTCCGGCCAGAGGAAACCACACAGCGTAGAGCAAACAGGAAAATCGAGAGCGTAAGGTATTTTGGAGGCAGCCCGACAGAGCTCGGCATGATTGGTCGGTGGCTTACCGGTCCAGCTTTCCACCTTTTCTACAGGCGGATCTCCGCTGGACTACAAAGTACCTTACCTACAGTACTCCATGCTGCAGCTGGTTGCTGACCCTTCCGTTCGCCAGACCCTAGAAGCAGGGTCGCTTTGGCTGAAGTCGACAGCTGCGGCGGGTTGTCAGAGGCAGGCGGTGCTTGGCGATCATGAGCCAGGGTGTGGTTCAGCAGACCGCAGACGACTGTCGGACGGTGAACAGATGGAGCCGGCGTTGTGAGCCACCTCACCTTTCTCCGTTTGCGAGCGCTCGCTGGTAGCCTCACGGGGTACGTACGGTACCGCCGCATGCGTGATGATGATGATTATGATGATGATGATGATGATGGTGATGATGATGGTGATGATGATAATGGTGTTGTTGCTTGCGAGGGGCGGGCGTCTTTTGGCAGTGGCTGTCGTGATATATCGTGGAAGAGTTGCTGACACTTCATGTAAAGTCCGATGTAAAGTACGAAGGAGCAGGTGGTTGTACGCTTCCCAAAGGTAAAGCAGCGCCTTGCCCACTTGACCTCGATGGTCACGCCAAGCCCGCCGGTCGAGGCTGAGGCTGTTGAACACGGTTTATTAGCGGCAGCCAACCAGCCAGTCAACCCAGTGCACCTGCAGAGCTCGTCACCTTACCGCCAACCCGCCCAACCTACCTAGGTAGCCCAAGCCCAAGCCCAAGCCCTGCGCATCTGCCCTGCCCGCCCTGTCCACTCCACACTACTACAGTACAGGCACGGAACTGACCACTGATCCCAAACAGCGCCTGCTTCAGCTATTGCACTCACTCTCCGCCGCACTTGCAGCACCGCCGACGCCAAGTCTCGCGCCCTGCCCACCTACCTACCTATCTGACCTGACCTGAACTGACTTCTCCCGCCTGAACTGCCTTCAGGTGCGATCGGGCGCTGCACGCGGGCTATGTTTCCATGTCCTCCATGAACCAGCGCTTCCGCAAGTTAGTAGGCTCGACTCGCAGATCCAGCAACCAGAGCGTCGCCTCCCAGAACTCGTCGAGCACTACCACCCTCTCGCCGCCCACCGCGCCGCCGGCGCCCACCAACGGCGTAGCCTCCTCGGCCGCTTCCACCACCGGTATCGCCCCACCCGCGTCAGCGCAGCCTCTCGCGACCCAAGCGCCGAAACCACCGCAGAACCCGTCGCCGAACCCGCCGCAGAGCACTCCACAGAACCCTTCCGCCTCGTCGACGTCCCTCGCGCCCGCCATGAACCCGCAGCAACCGCTTGGTCGGCCCCCGTCATATCAATACGCGCAAGGCGGCAATACGAACCTCGGGGCGCCTCACCCTAACCAAGGTCGAACCACCAGCCCGATGCCTCCCCCACCGATCAATACCGGCGGTGGGCATGCGTATGCGCCGCAGCATCAACAGCAAATGTACCAGCCACCGCAACCGCCCAGCTACCCGGTGCAGCAATCAGGGTATGGCTACGGCCACGGCGTCCCGCAAATGGCAGGCCATCCCGCATACCAGCACAGACTAGCAGAGGTGGAGGGCAGTCACCGGAGCAAAGCGCAGCTCATTGTCGGCATTGACTTTGTATGTACTTCCGTGAGTTCTCACGTCTTAGTACGAGCTTACTGACCCTCGGCAGGGCACGACCTTTTCCGGTGTCGCTTTCGCGTTTGCTACGAATACCGAGGCCAAGGAAGATATCATTGTGGAGTGGCCCGGTGCAGGCACACAGACCAAGCAGAAGGCGAGCATAGCCACCGCAAAAGACTGACCTTCATGAGCGTACGCTGACATTCCATATAGATCCCTACAGTGCTCTACTACGACCAACATCAACAAGTGGTTGGCTGGGGTCCTGACATTGCCGAAGCTCTCGCACCTACTGGCTACCCGAAGCCTGGCGTCCAAAAGGTGGAGTGGTTCAAGCTCCAGCTGATGCTTAGCGGAAACACCTACATAGATCCGATCAACCTGCCTCCGCTCCCACCGGGAAAGTCCGAGATCGATGTCGCTGCCGACTACCTCTTCAAGCTCCGACAAGCGATGCGCAACCAGCTTCAGAAGTCATTGGGTGAAGTGTTCAATCGAGAAGAGCGCAACATCAAATACTTCCTGACTGTACCGGCTATTTGGAACGATGCCGGGAAGGCCGCGACCAGAGCAGCTGCCATTCAGGCCGGCTTCTTGCGTGACGAGAATGACAACCGACTGACGCTGATCAGCGAACCGGAAGCCGCAGCTATGTTCTGCGCGAAGACTGGACTACTAAACTTGAAGGTGCATGACGCCATCCTAATTGTCGATTGCGGTGGTGGTACGGTCGACTTGATCGCGTACGAGGTCGAAGAGGAATCACCTTTCACCGTGGCAGAGTGTACAGCCGGTTCGGGTGACTCATGTGGTTCCACGGCGCTCAACCGCAACTTCTCCAACATCCTCCGCGCCAAGATTAGGAAGATGAAACTACAAGACGGCTCCAAGACGGCTGGAAAGGTGTATGCGAAATGTATCATGGACTTCGAAAACAGGATAAAGGCAGACTTTAGAAACAATGGACAGAAGTGGGCTGTCGATGTCGGCATTGAGGCGGAATTTCCGGATGCTGGCATTGAAGAAGGATACATGACGTTCACAAACGAAGAGATACTGCAGTGCTTCGAGCCTGTGGTAAACAGGATTCTTGAGCTGGTCAGGAACCAGATCATTGCCATCCAAGCACAGAATCGGATGCTGCAGGTAAGCAGGCGCACGCATCGCACAGAGGCACGACCTGTGAGCTAACCATGTGCAGAACGTCTTGGTCGTGGGTGGGTTCGGTGCTTCGGAATATCTCTTCCAGCAGATCAAGCTGCACGTGCCGCCGCAGTTTCAAAATAAGGTTGTCCGGCCTATGGATTCCGTCGCCGCCATCGTCAAGGGTGCTGTTACAGCCGGCATCACCGAGCGGGTGATCACGTCCCGCGTTGCAAGAAGACACTACCTCATGGCCACTTTGCAGCCCTTCAAAGAAGGCCACCACCCGGAACAGTATCGAGTACCGTCCTTGGACGGCCGCGATCGCTGCAAGTACACGCGGCAAATCTTCGTGCAGAAGGGGCAGAGGGTCAAAATTGGCGAGCCGGTCAAGGTGTCCTTCTTCCGCCAGGTCGCGCCGGGTGCCACGCTCATGTACGAGGACGTCCTGTACGCTTGCGATGAAGATGTGTGTCCGGAGTACACCAAGGACCCGCGGATCAAGGAGGTTGTGACGCTTACTTCGGACCTCAGCCGCAAGAACCTTGAGAAGGACTTTGAGCGGATGGATACGCCTCAAGGGACCTTTTATCGGGTGTACTTTGATATCTACCTTACGCTTGATGGGTCAGAGTTTAATGCTGAGCTGGTCTGTCAAGGTGAGGTTATGGGGCGGTGTTCGGCGAGGTTTAGATAAGGTAGTTCTGCGTCCGGCTGTTGTGGAAGGCCCGTTTGCACGACCGTCGCTTTGGGAAGGGGAAAACCCTGCGCACTTGCCGAACGTAATCGCTGGGACGACAAGCCGGAGCGGAGAATGGGCTTGGATATACAGTCCAGAGTCAAGCTGGACGAACACCCACGCCGCCATTTAGTACCCTAGTCCGTCATGCTTTCCGAGCACGTCCACCTTTAATTCGACAATACCCCAACCCCGAAGAGAAAGGCGCGCTAGGGCATCCGGCGTTTGGGCAGGCAGTCTGGGCAGGCAGTCTGGGCAGGACTGGAAGTGGGTTTTGGAGCAAGCTGCGGCGGAAAGGAGAAATGAATCATGGATGTCCTACCCTAATCCTGAGGCGTCAAGAAAACCTATAAAGACTTTTAGTTGAAATGACTACCCAGGTACGAGTTGGAGCCCTTTTCTGAGTATGTAGCTACATCTTTGGGTGGTGGCTGGTGGGAGGGTGTGCCTAGTAGATAGGTCAGGTTAATTGAGATTCGTCATCTAGCGATCAAGTCCTTCAGTGTTCGATGGCAGGTACTTGGAAGGCTGACTTATCTTTGGAAGTTTTGCTGTCATCTCTTCTTCCGTTCGATATGCCGAGTTAGGAAGAAAATGACATTGTAAGGCATATCACGCCGGTTGCGTACAGGTATGTACTGTAGTAGATTGCTGTGTCATCCCACTTCTAGAAGCCCGTTCTTGCTTTTTTTTCTCTTTTTATGGAGGCGCAGTTGGCGATACTTCAGGCTGTGAGAGATGTCCCCCCCACGCTACTTGCCCTTACCTTATCACTTTGCGCCCGACGTGTGGGATTGCGATTACAATACCTGACCAAGTTGCATCTTACAGCCCAACATAACGTGTGACACATTTTTTCTGGAACGCGGCGAAGGGAACGTGGTACGGAAGTCCGGGCGGGATCGCTCGTCGCTGTCGCTGTCGCACCACCACCTCGGATCAAGGCAAGGCAAGCTCGAATGTTACCCGCTGGCTCCCCAAGCCTGCAACAATCGCCAACGTCGCTTGTCTCGATCTCCCCATACCTTACCTTGCCCTTCTTGGTGCCTGGCTACCATTTCACGATTCACGACTCGCGACTCACTACCGACCGGCAGCCTATCTCCTGCCCACCCCCGGCTCCCTCTCCCCCGGATGGGACCTGCCCGCGATCTTATCACCCGGAGCAGACAACAACAAGACATTGTTTGACTGGCCCGCCCCGCCCCATCCGACTGTCTCGTCTCGTTTTACGAATCACTAATTTTCTTTGAATCTGACTGACCCGGGATTTGGGGAGGCACCGGGGGAGTGGCGGTGAAAGGACGTGGGCCGGTGTTCCGCGGATTCAGATTGCGCAGATTTCTCCTGCAAGGAAGACTGGAGGGTTGGTTGAGCTTTGCAAAGGGGAGTCGGGGATGGAGGTAAGGCATGCGAGTTTCTTTTTTTCTTTCTTGCCTTACACAGTGTTCACATCTATTGTTTCCCGGGAATGGGGAATCCGGGCTTTCCAGGTTCCCTTTTTCCCTTCCTCTTGGGGCTTCCGCCTGCTGGCCCCTCGATGAGGGAGGTTGTGTTGTGCGAACGTCTCAGAGCGTGGGGCCGTGCTATCTCCAAAGGCCTTTGCACCTCGCAACGTGGGTTTGGGGGCCTTGAACGCCTAAACGGGTGTTTGTGCTGCGCGCGCGCCCGAGAGAAATGTGATAGACATGTCGAAAGACGTCGCATCGGACAGGGCGTTTGTAACGGGTGGCATCCCGTGAAGGACTTCTAACTTGTGTAAGTCTTTCGAAACCTCTCACTCCCTTCCTTCCTGCTGCGCGGTGCTGTGTCACCATCTGTACCGCAAGATTTGATTCTTGCAAGACAAGACAGGGCAACTGGCATTGAAAAAGGAATTGCTTTCTCCAGCCTTACAGACTAGCTACGACCCACCTGCTCTTGTATCGTCAACATACTCTTTTGGTCTCTGTCTAACGCACCTTTTGTCATCTAGACTTCATCATGCGCACGCTCTTTTCGGAGAATATCCTCTCGCTCTCTCCTACACCCGCGCCGCAGTCCAATCCTTTTGAGCTTCTCTTCCCGTCCAGTCTTTCGACCGCTAGCTCTACGGCTTCGACGCAAAGCTCACCCAGACAGGACGATTGGTTGACGCAGCATGTACAGAATCAGCATCGAGCCGACGCCGACGCGGTCAACCAGACTAGCTATGTCTCGAGTGGCCATCGCACGCAGAATGTCCGCCGGAAGGGCAACCCGAAGTTGCTGTTCATGGGATCGAGGAGGTAGGCTGGAGTGGAGTGTATATAGCCCTTGTTTATAGAATGGCATGCTGATGCTTGCTGCAGAAGTGGGAAGTCGTCCGTTCAGAAAGTCGTCTTCCAAAAGCTCTCTCCGGCCGACACACTTTTTCTGGAATCAACCTCACGGATAGAGACCGCCAACATGCACTCCTTCATCACCTTCGAATCCGCCGAGCTCCCCACTTCCATCGTCACCGCGGTGACAGCGCCAGCCCCCGACTTCGACCATCAGGCCATCTTCTCCAACGCTGGCGCCGTTATCTGGATCCTCGACGTCCAAGACGAATACCTCACCAGCATCACCTCGATGATCCAAACCGCCGTCTTCCTCGCCGAAACCTACCCCCGCATCAACTTCGAAGTCTTCATCCACAAAACCGACGGCCTGAGCGACGAGTACAAGTACGAGACCTTCCGCGAAGTCCGCCAGCGCGTGCAAGACGAGCTGAGCGATCTCGGCCATGGCGATCGCAGCGTCTCGTACTACCAGACTAGCATCTTCGATCATAGTATCTTCGAAGCCATGAGTAAGGTCGTGCAGAAGCTGCTCCCGCAATTACCGGCTATGGAGGCTCTGCTGAACAAGCTCTGCTCGACTTGTCGCATTCAGAAGGCCTACCTATTCGACACGGTCAGTAAGATCTATCTTGCGACAGACGCTAGTCCTAGTTTTCTCCGGGACTACGAGGTCTGCTCGGATTACGTGGACGTTATCGTCGATATCAAGCAGATCTATGGCTGGCATGGCCAGGGTAATAGCAGTCAGGAGGATGGTGGGGGCGTGGGTGAGAGCATGGTGTCTTATGACCGGAGCGGCGATACTTACGTTTACGCTCGCGAGATCAACAAGTGAGTCTTTATTCCCGTCGCCAGGCGTTAGTCTATGAGGGAAAGCCGTCAGGACTGACACAGAAGCTTTCTAGCTACCTCTCCCTCATCTGTGTTATGGGTCGGGGCAGCTCGGCGGATAAGCGTGTACTGATTGACTATAATGCTGGTATACTGCACGATGCTTTGCTGCAGATCTTCAAGGTCTAGAGAGGGCGCCCGGTGCTACTCGTCACCCCCGGTTATAAGATCGAATGATGGGGCAGCTCTCGCAGAGTACAAACTGTGGTCGAAAGACAGGGGTCCCTTGCGAAGGCTTTGCTGCTCACTATGGCGATCGCTAAGAACTACTCACCGGTCTGAAAGGGTGGGAGGGTTGCAATAGCGCATCTCTGCCGCTTGTATCAACTTTGACACTGGCAGGCAGCATCGGCCTATGGTGCTGAGTCCACGCGCAATGTCATTTCAGCTCTTAGTGGGGCGTAGGGCTATTGGAGGAAGGCAGAGAGTAATCCTCAGCGTGGAACATGATGTTCTCGCTGGCAAGGCTTATGCGGGAAGACGTTGTTGGCTGGCGGGGAGCACGCGCAGCCTGACGCAAATTTGAGAGCGATGGTGAGCCAGCTTCGTTCAGGGAGCTCAAGTGGACTATGATAAAGAGGGGAATCAAGAAACTCAATCGACCTCGCCGGTACTACACACAAATGGATATCAAAACCTCGTCCACCTCATCATCGCAATGCCATAGATCAAACCGCACATCGCCTAGACTCCTGACCAAAATCTTGCCCTTCACTCACATCTTATCAAACACCCTTGTCCCCGTCCAGCTCTCCCTCGGATGCCCATGAAATCTCCTCTCCGCCCTCATCTGCTCCGCCACATCCTCCTCGACTTCCTCACCCTCTACATCCTCCTCGTCGCCATTGTAGAGCACGCTCTTCTCCGCTTCAGACCCATGCAGCATATCGAAACTCTCGCCGCTGGAACTCGCGCCGGGACTGTCTTCCGCCCTGGGCACACCCGACGCTGGTGTCGAGTCGACGGCATCACCAGCGACGGCGGGAGACACAGGAAATGAGAGCGCTCCACGCCAGAACTGACATGAACCCGGAAGTGCGGGTTTTCGGTCTTTCTCGCGCTCCAACAAACTGAGCTGGGAGTGCGACTCGTTGCTAGCACCTGCGCCTCCTCCGAGACCCAAAGCCTGCCGATGACATTCACCCAAGAACATCCCCTCGGGATCAGCTTCATTCCTCACACGACACCACTGCTTCAAATCATCGCCGAAGGCCTCCTCGATATACGCAGAAGAGGTGAATTGCCAGTTCTTGGCATAATGTGGTTTCGCGCCCACCTCCCTCATCAGCCACTCGAAGGCCTCATAGTACCGGTCCTTGCAAGGCGGGTCTTGGAGGTAAGGGCGATAGAGCGTTGCGTTTAGGTACAAGGTTGGGCCTTCCGCGCTCGTGTTATCGAGGTAAGGGCGTGGGGCGTCGCGGAAAGTGCTATCGGAGACACGGACTTCGATCGGGCAGTGCACGTAGAGGTTCTTGTTGGAGAAAGGGATGTCACCGCCGCCGGCTTCGCGGTTGATCCATGCGCTAAGGCGCTCGATGGCTTCGGGGCCTTTGGCGAGCGGGAGGGCCCATTCGTTGACGAATTGCGAGTAGAGGCAGTTCATTAGGAGACCGGTTTTGAGCGGTTCTACGGCGCTGGTGGTTTGGCCTGTGCGGAAGCCGTATTGCATGCCGAAGACGAACCATTCGACCCAGGGCAGGATGCGCGGGACGTAGTTGGAGAGCCAGAGGAGGTTGTGGTAGGTGTGGAAGCCGACGCTGCCGCCGTACCAGCTTTCTACTGCTTGTCGTGAGGGCTTTGACGTCTTTTCGGCGGACCATACAATCGCGCGCTTCATGTAGGGCATCCACCATACGCGGGTGAATTCTTTTTGTGTCCAGAGCTCTTTATCCCAGGTATTCAGGATCTTCGCTAGAGGTTCCAGCGTCTGCGTCCACTCGATATTGCAGGCTTCCGTCAACTGATACTCCACCTCTACTATAATGCCCAGAGCTCCCAAAGATATTAACGCTGTCCTGAACAGCTCCGAGTTTTGCTCAGCAGAACACCGCACCGCCCGCCCGTTCGCCAGCACGATCCTCAAGCTCTTGACATTCTCACTCATAAGCCCATGCCTCAACGACGACCCATGCGTCGCCGTACTAATCGCACCCACAATGCTCTGCACATTAATCGACCCAAGATTCGGCATCGTCCATCCAACCTCGTTCGCCCGATCGTTCAGATCTTGCAGCCTCATACCTCCTTGCACTAGCATCGTCCTCCTCTCTTTGTCCACTTTCAGTACTTGGTTGTAAGCATCGAGATTCACCATCCACTGGCTCGTACACGTCAATGTGCTGGGACTGTGCCCGCATCCAACGACAACTATCCGCCGCCGACATCTCCGCGCGAGCGTGACGATCTTCTGGACTTCTTCGAGCGTGTGAGGTGTGAGGTATAGTTCGGGCCTGCATTTGAACGTCTTTGCCCAGGTGTAGTGGACATGAGTGGTCGAGGCGCGGAAGGGAATAGCTGGGTCCGTCTTTGCGAGTTCCTGCTGTATGCGCTCCATCTTTTCTTTTTGTTTATCGAGTTATCTGTTGTCGCAAACAGAGTTTAGAGCCTGCAGGAGCGGGAGAATGCGATCCAAGGACTGTCGCTGCCGGGTGATTGTTAGAGATTCAGCCACAGCTGTTGCAGATAGCAAACGAAGTCATCGACGCAGAGTCATGTGTACGCGTGAGCGTGGCCTTGCGGGCGGTGGTGATAAGAAGCATGGCTCGCGGAGGGCGTCTGGTGTTGGTGTGATTTTCCTGTCGCCCGGCCGAGATCAGAAGAGGGTGGGGTTGAGGTCATCGACTTTTTGACGCCATCGTTGCCCTGCATCACATGAACGAGACTGGATGCATGCACGATGGCTTCGGGCTTGCCATAGATCTGGGACATAGGCGATTACCTCGAGAATGATGGCTTTGGAGTATGAGTGTTTACATCACGTATGCTGTGTGAGCGAGAACCTCTCGGATACATGGACTGTAAGTGCGAGATCTATACACTCTGATGGCTGGCACATGCAGGTACCAATCAAGTACCACTACCCAGCCGCGCTCATCAGCCCCGTTCTTGAGGCAACTAAACACAGCCCGGCTGTTGGACGCGCGAAAAAGCTCACAAGGCCGATTCTTCGTATCGACTGTTTTTGGGAGCTATGGGCATCGGGCCCAGAGAGAAGGACTAATGCACACACGGGAGGACAATGCACACACAGGAGGGCACCAAGGAGCCACCTGAGTAAAGACGGACGACAGGCATTGTCAGGGACCTAATGAACGTGCATTTCGCAGCCAGTGCATAGAACGAACGCGTTGGCAGAAGGCGTGGCAGTCCGATGGCGGGCCACTTAACGCAGTAGGCATGATCGTAAGTACCAAGGAAACAATGGGCCACCATACGATTTCGGCTGTCTTCAATGGCGCACCAGTGCCTCCAGCTGAATAGCAAAGTGGAAAAGCCAGATTTGGGAGGCCAACGAAGCTTTGCCGCTTTTACAGACTCTGCATATCCGTAGTAGTCTTGGCAGCCCGCGTCGCCACAAGCTGCTTTCATGTAATTCCCGTCCGCGATCGTGTGTACGCCGTAGATACCATGCTTGCAGTCAAAGCAACTCCGTCCTCCCTGAGATCATCAACATCTAGTCGCTGCCGCCAACCTCACGTGCTACACAAAGCCACGTTAGCATATCATCCCTTCCTCTTCTGTATCCGTCCCTTCATCTTGTACGTGAGGATGTACTTACTGTACACGTTCAGGGCATTATGCGCCACGACCTTCTTGATCACACCCCTCTGCTCCAAGTCCGCCAACGCTTTTCTCGCCAAGCTGCCGTTGATTTTCAGACGGTCGACGAGCACGGCGACCGTAATGAGGCGATAGGATTGCACGTCCTTGTTCAGCTTCTCCGAGGTGGGCTTGTCGAGGATGACGGCATGCTGGGCCTTGTCCTTCACTGTTGCGCAATGAAGTCGTTAGCAGGATAAATTGGGCGTTACGTTCTTGATGGTGAGTGGATATGGGCATGCGGGTGGGTGGTTCAATCGGCGGTGGAATGCCTTGCGAAGGAGCAGGATTGCGCGCGTGGGGTGTGTGATGGGTTCGTCGTACCCTTGCCCTTGGACCACTTCTTCTTTTGCTTCTTCGCTCCTGCCGCTGCTGGTGCCATGTTGTCTGATGTGCGTTGGGCGATGGGAAGTTCGTCGACGATGGCGAAGTCTTGAACCCAAACCAATTCAGATGTGCGGGCTTGGCGCGGGGATTGACGGCACGTGAGAGGACTGCTGCTGCCTGAGGCTCTAACGCTGCCAACAGCTCGCCGGAGAGGAGCTCCAGGTGCATGGAACTCTTGTTTAAACCAATGTCCTTCCGGGTACCTCTGGAGGAGACATCCCTAGCGCTCAGCATTGGACATGTACGCGCGCAAATGCTGAACGCTGGGTAGACGCTCGCAATGCCCACAGGAGCCCAATACAGCTGATCGCTTGAGAAGCGAAGATGTACCACCTCATCAAATCCCTCTATCTCCACGCCACCAGCAAAGAAGAATACTCCGTCCTCGTCCTCGGCCTCGATGGCGCCGGCAAGACCACGTTTCTCGAGCAGATCAAAGCAGTCTACAACACGCAGCATGAGCCCAACCTCAAGACCGTTCCCACCGTCGGCCAGAACGTCAGCTTGATCGATCTGCCGGACTGCTATCTGAAGATCTGGGATGTAGGCGGCCAGCATAGTTTGCGAGGACTGTGGCAGAGTTATTATGGCAGCGCGCATGCTATTGTGTTTGTGGTCGATAGCACGGATATTGGGGATGCGGATGTGAATAAGTTGAATGAGGGCAAGGAGCAGGAGGAAGAGAGTAGGCTGGGTGAATGCAAGCTGGTGCTTGAGGATGTATTGCAGAATGATGAGACGGAAAGTGTGCCTGTGCTGGTGTTGGCGAACAAGCAGGACAGGGAGGATTGCGTTGAGGTGGTGAGGATCAAGGAGGGGTTGGTGAGGAAGGTGTTCGAGGGTGAGCAGGGGAGCAATGTTCGTGATAGTAGGGTGCTGCCCATGAGCGCGTTGACCGGGACGGGCGTTATCGAGGCGGTGGAGTGGTTGTGCAGTCGAGTGAGGTGGAATAAAGAGGGCAGGCCACCAACGATGAGATGAAATGCTGCGCCACTGCCTCTATGTGCGAGCGAGACATACTTTCGTGTCCTCTCACTTGGCTATCCCACCTCTGAAACTCCGCCACGGGACCATGCTTTCGATTTGCAGGACGGTCCACCACGCGCAGACCGCGTCAAAACTTGCGGCCGTAGAGAGGACTCTGAACACACTTCGTAATGGATAAGCGAACGACTCGCTACGTGCATGCTAGCCTTCTGACCGACACTGGAACATTGCAACGTCAACATCACGAGTGATAATGAATGCGCCAGGAGTACCACTGGCTACGAGGACGAGAAGCTATAGGAGACGATCTAGCGCATAGTACGCCGGTGGATCGCACTGGCTCTCGTGCTTCAGCGAAAGCGTTCTGGACGGAGGTCGATACATTCGCGCTTCGATCAATACATTGGATTGATGTCCGCCACCGTACGCCCAATTTCCGCCAGCTACCACCAAAGTTTCGTAGGCGGCGAGGCGATTTACTGCGACGTATACTGGAGGCCAAAACCGTATTTGATTCAAAAGCTAAACCAGCTGTGGAAGGCCATCACCTCTCGTGGTAAAAGCATAATACGCAGAGAAGAAAAGCCCAATTCGAAACCACGTGGCTTATGAAGAAAGGCGTCCCGAAAAGAAATTGAAGTTCTGTTCGCATACCGCGCACGACCGTTGCGATGGCTAGGGAGAAAAAAAAAAACATGCGAACGCCCCCAGCTGCAAGGCCTACTTGCCCCCTTGCGGCATCTCACACTCACCATCAGCCATGGCAAAATCCGGCCTCGTCACATCTACGCAAGGCAGCACATCCGGATCCGACGAGCAATTGCCCCCGCGCTCATAGGAGCAGCCACAGGTGGTACTGCAACAGGTCTTGCAGACTCCCTCGCCGCAGCCGATGGATGTACTGCCGCAACAGACGTTGACGCCTGGAAGTACAGGGATTAGCTGTGGGTCTGAAGAGAGTGTGAGTATATGAGGTGGCAGTACCTCCTGCGCAAATGCCTGCGGCAACGAGGGTTGTAAATGTCGCTAAGGATGCGAGAGCGAGCGCGAGGAGATTCATTGTGGTCGTGAGTGTAGTGTGTTTGCAGTGGAAGGCTCGTGACGTTGGGTAAGCGAGGCTTGTCGTTTGTTGCAGCGGCGTGTGGATAATCTTGCACATACGGTGTGTGAGCAATAGGGTGACAACGCGAGGAAGAGAAGAGCGGCTTAAAGGGCCTGAGTCATATTGTCGGCCTGCTCTCGCTGCTGACGGGACCAAAATGACTTCCACCTGAGCTTAGGCTGCTGAAGTTTCGTTGGACTTGTCGTGTAGTAGAGTTCATGTGCCAGTGTTGCGACCTTAGGATAATGCTGCAATGCTATTTGGCCTGATGAAGAACCCGAGCGGTATGTGACTCGCTCGCACCGCTGTAAGACTTTGCAGCATTATTTGCATATGAAGGCAGTGCTTCAACGCAGCTTTAACACTTTTCCCGTAATGCGATCTTCTCCTTTGCCAGCAGTTGAAAGCGGCGCAAGTGGTGAGACCTTTGCGCAGTGAGCTAGACCTGCGATGCACCGCGAACGGACAGTGCGTCACCATAAGAGTACAGTCGCTGCGGGCTTTTCCAGGCCTGTCACGAAGCAGAAGCCCTTCTCATTCATCTTCGTTGTCTTCATCGTCACTCCATCCTTCTTCGTACTCCTCCGCCATCGTCACCAATCCATCACACAGAGCCTCGCGTTCATCCAGTCCAATCATTCCCCTAGCATTCTGTTCAAGCTGCCGAATACGATCAGCCACCAGCGTCGATGCCGAGACAGAAGCCTTCATTGCCAGCTTCTCCGGCCGACTGGCAAAGCGGAAAATCTTCGGGTACGACGATAAGGTAGGGAACAATAGTTGAGTTTGGTGATAGGATGTCCGTGTCTGGTGGTTGGCGAGACGCCGATCGCGAGTGTCGTCGTTGGCATGAGAGAGGTCTTCGACGTCTCTCCAATGCCCTCGTGAGGATTCGGCGCTGCTGAAGATGTGTTCTCGACGACCGAGAGTCCTACCGGTGTTGGATCGGGGTACAAGCTCTGGGAAGAAATTGACACTGGTGTCAGAGTGCTCGTCTTCGTTGTCGGTAGTGCCATTTGTCAAACCGTTGGCCATCCGATCATCGTGGTGGCCATTGGCTAACGATTCGTTCCGGAGTCTGTCCGGGCTCTCTGCCGTCAACTTGACTGCTGCAACCCCTCTTTTACCATCATTGCTCAAAGTAGTCTCCAGCTCATCAAACGTTGTATGGCCGGTGTCAGCGTCGCGCAAACGAGTCGGTAAAGTGAGTGACTCAAATGCCGCGGCCTGGAGGGCTGATGTGTGCCATCTGCTCGCCGGGTCTAGCTGCACGTAGGAAGGCAGCGAGCTCGGCAATGTGGACATCGGTATTTGCATACTCGTAGTAGCGTTCATCTCGAACAGACTTTGTGCTGTATTCGCCGCCTGAAGCACATGTCTTTCTCTGGAAGTTCGTCGACCATCTTGCGAGCCAAGTACCCACCGACATCCTTTGCCAAGCTCATCGGCAATGCGCTCAAGATACCTGGCGGTGAAGCCACCCCATGCATCATCTAGTCCTGTGAATATCTGAAGAGCTTGGAGCTGGTCGCACTCCTCTAGACATGGTCTTAGATCCCTGTCGAGGAGATCGTGCTCTCGATCGAGATTGTTGAAAAGCTCCTCACCCGTGGACCAGCGCTCGAAAGGCATTAGCGAGCTATTGAGCTCATACTCACTAAGCTGGACTATGCTTCTTGGATGATAGAATAAGTGATTGTAATCGGACCAGAATCGGACCGTGTCCGTGGTCAACTGCGGAGGTTCGATGCCCTGATCCAAAGCCTGCTGATATCTGCTCGGTGCGATCGGTGGTAATCGCAAAGACATCGTGGATCCATCCCAGCCTCCTCGGGGCTGCTCGCCTTGCTGAAGCTCATACAAGGCGTTCTCTCGCCTCAACGTCCCAAACGCTCCCTTCAGGTCGTAGATCAGAGTGCGTGGAGAATACGTCTCGGTCCCGTCAGCGCCAATACCGGGTCGGAATGAATTGTCATGGTCCACAGGGGAATCCTCCTGGCCTGCGTATGTGAAATATGATTCCTGAGTGTTCCAGTAATGTGTGCCGATGTGGTTTGCTTGTTGGCCAAACTGTAATGTCACGATTTCGTGCATGCTCTCGACTTGACTGCCAAGCGACAAATTGCCCGAGTTCTAGAGAGATTCCAACGTCTCGCGCTTCTCGTGGAGAGTTGAGTGGTGGCTCGCGATGTGTGTATCATGTACAAATGGAAACGCTTCGATCAAGGAGAGAACCTGACCATGGTCACGAGTTAGCTCCGGGAGAAGCCGATCGAGTGAACATCATGACCACCTGCAAGAATACATGGCAACATCACCTGCATTCTTAAGGCGCGAAGCATACCAACGCCCTTGTACTTCCCTATAGCTGAGGGAACTTTGCAACGCAGACATCAAGGACCACTCAAACGTGAAGAATATAAGGTAAATTGTATTGGATTTGATTAAGGAATTGAGCGCGTCGCGCACGATCTACTCGATCTGTAGTCCATCATCCATCATGATCGCCGTCGCGCAGCACAGTAATAATGTCTGCTCGAGAATCGAAGGCCATCCAAAAAGAGAACGCCTTCCCCTTAACTCAGCACGCGCCTCGACCACTTGAACTTGGCAAGATGGTCTGGTAGGTATCTCTTGCCCTGCATACCCTGAACATAAGAAAGCCGAAATAAAGATTATGTACAGTTGAACGCTATCTGGGTTCGATGAGCGTTTCCATTTAGAGTAGCATGGCGAGGGCAATGGCGGCGGCGAAAAGGGCGGTTACCGGCTTGATGGCTGCACCAGAGTTGGCTTGAGGCACTGGGTAAGACGAGCTCGCGCTGGGGACAGCGCCGCTTGGCATGCTTGAGGAGGCAGCGGCGGATGAGCTGCCGTACGGGCCAGTGCCGTTCGCCGCGGTCGGGTACGGCGCTACTTCGACGCTGCTGGTGGCGGCAGTCGGGAGAGCCATCGAGGAGTAGGTGCATTGGTCGCAAGGCAGGGTGGCCCACATGGTGACGGTCGAGGCAACGCACTCGGAAGATGTGGCGACTGAGACGGCTGGGCTGGTAGCTGGGCTCGTGCCCATGGGGACGGCTGGGGTGGTGGTAGGATACGGGGCCGCGGGGCTGGACGACGGGGTGTAGACTGGAGCGGTGCCGACTGGGGCGGTGCCAGCCGGGGCGGTGCCAACTGGCGCAGTGCCGATTGGTGCGCTACCAACCGGCGCGGTACCTACTGGAGCGGTGTCCATCGGAACAACTGGCGAGGTCTCGGCGGGGACAGACGAAGCCGGAGACGATGATGCAGTGCTAACAGGGGCGACAGGCGTGCTTGCAGCTTCAGATGGGACCGAAAAGACTGGCGCAGATGAAACTGGCGCAGATACGGCCGGCGCAGAGGTCGCCGGTGCGGAGGAGACGGGAGCAGACGAGGCCGGCGCCGAAGGAGTAGCAACAGACGCAGAGGAGCTCGAGGGGGTCGGCACAACGACTGGGACGGTCGAAGAGCTTTGAATTGGAGCAGTCGAGACAGGCGCGCTGGATACCGGGCTAGTCTCAGAGGCGATCGGAGTCGACGAGCTAGAGACGATGGCTGGGGCCGAGTAGGTCGAAGAAACCACAGGGGCCGAGCTAGCCGGTGCAGTGTAAGTCGACGTCAGGGTGGACCAGGTCATGTAAGTGGTCTCGAAGGTCGAGCCGCTGCTGGTCTGGGTGGCGGTGACCGGGCAGTAGGTGCTGAAGATGGTTGTCATGTCCGTCACGGTGGTGTCTTGAGGAGCGCTGGACGAGCTGCTCGAGGCAGAAGACACCGGAGCAGAGGAGACCGGAGCAGAGGAGATCGGAGCAGAAGAGTCCGAAGTAGAAACTGGGGCCACGGGCGTCGAGCTGGTCATCTGTGAAGAAGAGCTGGGCGAAGAAGTGAAGGTCGACCACGTCATGTAGGTTGTCTGGAAGGTCGAGCCACTAGAGGTCTGCGTCGCGGTCACTGGACAGTAGGTGCTGTAGAGCGTCGTCATGTCCGTCACAGTGGTGTCCTGAGGAACGCTGGACGAGCTGACTGGGGCAGAAGATCCCGGGGCAGAGGAGACCGGAGACACGGGCGTCGAGCTGGTCATCTGTGAAGAAGAGCTGGGCGAAGAAGTGAAGGTCGACCACGTCATGTAGGTCGTCTGGAAGGTCGAGCCACTGGTGGTCTGAGTCGCGGTCACCGGACAGTAGGTGCTGTAGAGCGTCTTCATGTTCGTCACAGTGGTGTTCTGAGGAACGCTGGACGAGGTGACTAGGGCAGAAGATACCGGGGCAGAGGAGACCGGAGACACGGATGTCGAGCTGGTCATTTGCACAGTCGACGAGCTGGGGCTGGAAGTGAAGGTCGACCATGTCATGTAAGTGGTCTCGAAAGTCGAGCCGCTGCTGGTCTGAGTGGCAGTCACCGGGCAATAAGTGCTGTACACCGTCTTCATGTCCGTCACAGTCGTGTTGTGGCCAGCAGGGCTTGTCGTAGCCGTTTTCGTCGCAGATACGAGTGGGGAAGAGACAGGCACAGAGCTTGAGCTGGTCTCGACCGAAGCCGAGGCGCTCTCGCTGGCAGTGACGGGGCAGATCGTCGTCGACACCGGTACCTAGAGAATGTTAGCATTCTCCGAATGCAGAGGAAAGGGGAACGCTGGCTTACAGTTGAAGTCACACGGACTGTCGATTCAGCCGGGCAGTTCGTAACCTCTGGGCCGCAGCTTGTGACGACGATTTCAGAAGTAGCGTAGACGGTCGAGGTCGTGTAGGAACTGGGAGATGCCGTGGGTGCTGGGCTAGAGACTTGAGAAGAAGAGCCACTGTCGGCGGCCGCCACTGGCGTGAAGCTGGCGCTTGAAGAGTAGCCGGCGCTCTCTGTGACTGGGCAGACGGTTGTGCTAACAGCAATCTAAGAGGAGGTTAGTTTTTGTTCTTAATTCCAATTACTCGCACAGTCATTCAACATACTGTGCTAGTAACAACAGTCGACGAATCGCCAGACCGCAGCGGGCAGTTCGTGATCTCGGGCGCACATGATGTGATGGTGACCTCCCTGGTGTCGTAGACTGTCGAGGTCGTATAGCCGGAAGAGCTCGTCGGAGGTGCCGAGATGCTGCTGGGCTTGGACTCGTCCGCGCCCGGTGTGAATGTCAAGCTCGCGGATTCGCTGGGGGCAGTCGGGTTGCCCTGGCTGGGCTTCGTGCCGTTCGACAGACCTAGGCCCGGCAAGCTCAATGAGACCCAGGAGCCTTGTTCCTGACTCCCCAACTGAACACCGATCCCACCAGCAGACGCAGCGCCTGCGAGGGCCAAAAGGCCAAAGGTATTGACCATCGTCCTGATCCTGAATAGCGAGTGTATTAAGCTTTAAGGTATATCGAGTAGAAACACTCCAAAAGCTTGTGGAACAACGAAAGACTGGAGTGGAGGGAAAGAAAGCAACGAGTTTCGAAGTAAGTAAGGAGAAGAGCCGACAGATGCTTGCAGTAGTGAGAGTCGGGAAGATGCAGGAACGGTTGTGGTATATGAACACCAGAGCCCTCACCTCCATGTGCGCGGCTTTCCAAGCGTGACGTCCTCGCTCGTCCGTGCAGCCTATAGAGCCCAGCCTCAGGGCACGGCTTGAGGTCGCAAAGAGACTCAGAGGGGCCCAAGAAGCCGCCTAGATCAACGTGACTGGTCAAGGCGTCTAATAACGATTTTCGTGCTCAAAAAGGAAGCTGCGTGGGGACAAGCAGTGGGCCATCGTCCCCCGTTCGAGGGTTTCCGTCTTGGAGCCGCGACTTTGGAGCTCGTATCGGCCAACCGTATGCCGCAAGAGCAAACGAATGACCAACCGCTACACGCGCTTGCGTAAGAACGTGTCTGTGAGCTTGCACAGGACCCCAGCCGCTGGGCGGATGAGAGCCTCGTTTCAATGGACGTTAGTAGGCGGGCGATAATAATCATACTGTGCGGCCAGTATTTCTGATCTTCATCATTTGATCCTTCTCACTTCCAAGAGACGCCGGTGCCACCTCGTCCTGATTCACCAGCCGCGTGATTGTTGTTGTTGTGCGACGGAATCTACTCGGCGGCGGCCATCCGGGCTTGACCCGTTGGACCAGAGGAGACGACGTTGCTGTCGTCGGCCGCCGGCTGGCGCTTAGTTGGCGCTAACCTCACTAAGAAGTAGCGCTCTACGCGGATGGCGCATCCCAGTCCGCTGCCGTTGCCTTCGTGGCGTTCCTCCTTCGAGCAACATCAACAATGAGACACTCAAATTGGCTGCGCATTTGTCGGACATGTCACAATCTATGTTCGCGGTCTTTGATCAAGTGTAAGCGCTTGTTGTTTCACACGCCTGCGTAAGATCATTATGATCCGCAGGAAAAGCACAAGAATGAGCCCTGCAGTCGGTTGTCGGCGGCGACCCGTGTCATCAACAAGGGCTCGGCAAGGCGACCTTAGTTTGGTAGCATTGTGGTAGCGTATACGTCGCGTGACCAGATGCAGGAACGGCACTCAAAAGGTCTTTACCTTACCTTAGCACCGCAACAACGCCGCGCTGGTCTACGGATGTCAAGAGACCAGCCGCCCGTGACCCTGTATAGTACTGCGCCGATATATCATGTACGACGATGAAACTGAGGAGACTGGAATAATGCGGGGTGATTAAGAGAACACCCAGCTACAACAATAATACTACAAAAATAGACTGAGAGAACATTTGTAGCATCCTTCACCTTAGGGCATGGTCAGCCACTTTCATCTTGACCGCTCACCTCTTATAATAATACCGCCAGCACACCTGAATTGTTGTCATGATTGTTGTTGTTGTTGTTGTTGTTGTTGTTGTTGTTGTTGTTGACGTTTTGTAGAATCACAACACCTTCGAAGCGAAGAGGAGGCGCCGAAAAGATGGCCGGCCGGTGACCCACGAGGCGTCGGCAGAGAGCTCGTCTGTGTTCTGATGCTTGGATCATAGACAACATGTGACAGGCGCTGCTCGCAGCTCGACGCCCATACCCTGGACACTGATTGGACTTCCGTCCGATTCACCCAGCCTGATTCAAGGTGCATTGAGCGGAACGTTGTTCTCGCCAGTAATCGCTCCGCCGACGATGCCACAGCTGTCTGTTCTTGCGAGCCATGGCTGGTCGATATGGGTTGAATGATGAAGCCCGCGTTCCTGCGATGCGAGGAATCGTGTACACCAAGGCGGTGAGAAGTACCTCGCGTCGCAGCTACAGAATGTCCTGTATATGTGGCCATGTCAATCGTAGATAAGACTCGCCCCAGTCACAACCTAAACCCTTCAAGATCGCCATTCGAAATTATTCAAAGTCGCCATTCGAAATCATGCCTAGGGTGACGACGTATTTCTCACTTTCGTATCTTCTACCCGGTGCGACCTCTGTCCGAATTCCAGGACTCGTTCGCTTCTTCGCCCGTGGCATCAATCGAGTCATGCCGTACGAGGTGCCGCCAAGTAACCAACCGGTTCGCCGCAAACGATCCGCGAGCACGTCTTGTCTCGGCTGTCCGGGAGGGTCTCCAACGAGGTACCCCAGTTCGCATGCCCTCTAGAGTCTAGCAGCACAGACAGGCAGACGTAGCGTCGACGAGAGAACTCGGACCGATCATCGATATCTTGCGTGGCACTTGTGGCAGCGCGCTGCGCCGCCGCTGCAGCGTAGAACCACTAACACAACCATCTATTACGGTGCGATACTAACGAGCTGCTGCCTTGACCGACTTCTTGGACCTCGAAGCGTCTGAAGGTGTCTTCTGTTAATCCACCCCGAGGTTTCGTAGTGGGAGCTCTACGTACCAGCCCCGAAAGACTGCACGATTCACCATCTGAATCAAAAAGACTGCAGGCAGTCGTACCTAATTGTCCAGGACGTATTGCCTTAGCAAGGCATGTCAATACAGTCGCTAGCAGCCAGAGGAATAAGCCACACCGCTGCAGATGCCGGGACTGAAGCCCACGTTGCAAGCGTATTGTACTAGGCGACGATCAGAATCCGCGAAGTAAGGCCACAACTACTCTAGCCATGATTCTCTAACTCCTGTCTACAGTCTACTGCTGGCGAAGTGGATGCACCGCAAAATACCAATTTGCCTCAGCCAAAGGCTGAGCCACCATTTCGGCAAACCAAGTCCCTGATCTACTGAGCATGAGCAGGCGAGATTGGAGAGTCTGAGTACATTTCGGCAGTGTATGTCACGTCGGGACCGGGACAAGAAGAACATCTCTTCACGCTTCGATGGGTTCCACAATCACTTCTTGAAGCCTTGATATTTGCCCGAACGGATTGCACAGTCGACTCGAAGATAGGCTCCAAGACAAAGCTCCCGGCCGGAATGGGTCCGACATAATCTTATGCGTCTGGCACTTAAGGTCTGTCGCGCGCAAAGCACTTTTCGAGTCTTTGCCAATGTGCAGTTGTTTGTCGCTGCATTCTTGGAGGCTGTCTGATGCTACCGTAGTGCTGCAGTGCAGCAATGCGATTGACTCAGATCTTGTCGTTGCAAGACTGCAGAGACAGCCGCCGACGGATAACGAACAAGCAGTGCAAGCAAAATAGCTCGTGAGCATAGGAAGAGGCCATGTCGTGACTATGCATCTTTCACCTCCTTCGGCACCACAGGCTGCGACCTCAAAAACTTCCAACCCCATCTGATTGCTGTTCTAGACGTACGGAGGGAGACCTCGACCGCTTCGACATTACTACGCCTTCGTTCTGCTTCTATCCTCATGTCGTCCGCCAGTGACATCTGCCTGACCACCTTCTTTACCTTCACTCCAACAAGAGAGACGACACGACTTGCGTAGCTTTACCACCTTGTACGAGTGCTGGTAGAGAGCCGCGGTCTTGTTGGCCTAGACCTCAAGCTTCCAGCGACGAGCATTACTTGATTTCTGAGCGCCGTTCATCGCCTCCTAGACGCCACGACCGTTCCATGGAGATCAGCCGGCCTCAGAGATGTCAAGAGAGTCTTTTCGTCCGGAGCTAAGGATAGACCACATCAGTACCAAGTCTATCGACGCTGGCAGACTTCCTCCTGACCAGGGCATGAGAGCATTCGGGACTGACTGGGTCCCATTGACCCTTTGTATGGCTTCCCCACAAGACACCCTGATAGATGTTCTGTTTGGGGACGAAATGCCTCTGCTCGTTGTCCTTGAGTATGAGCATTTCCACCTGTTCGGACAGCTTACTCATGTCGGTTCCTCCGGACTACCTTTTCCCTACTGTTTCAAGAATCAATGTGCCTTCGATATCGAAGCCAAGGATCGGGGGAAGCGTAGTATCAGTGGACCAATTCCGAGGTCCAAGACGTTGAGCTGAGAGTTTGAGTGGAATGACTCTGCGCTTTAAGCAATTGGCTACCATGTCATAGCACTGGGCTGTAGATGCCTAGTATGTATGAAGGTCGGTGTGTTCGATCTGCTACAAGCCACGCGTGAGGCACTCTGGGAAAGGTACCTATTCTTAGTGCCGTCTACCTACTGTAGACATTATTCAGAGATGGAAGTACATTGCGCAGCCGTTAGCAGGAGTCACGACTGTACATGTAGTTGATCAAGCCAACAGAGGAAGAGACTGATGTGGTTTGTAAGGTAAAGTTGCGTTTGACTGCGGAGGTTTCGGGGGTTTCGGAATGCTTGGCGGCTCATGGCGTAAGGTAAGAAAGTGTACAGCTGGCAGATGGGAGACATGGAGTGACGGCAGCAAAGAGTGATAGGACACCTTTCCCCTTCAGGCAGCAAACACATACCGTGTCCAAACCATCATATATCCATCTACTGCTCGAAAATCCTCGCGCTCGTTTCAGATGTCACGATAGACAAATTCCTGGTCCGCCATTGAACCACTCATTCGGCGCAACGACCACGATCCGAACTCAGCAGACACACAGTATGTCGCCACCGGGGCGACGGCGTGGCAGCACGCTATCTCTACCGGTCTTACTCCTCGCACTTCTTTTTCTCTTCACCTCCACCGCTAGCGCCGCATCCTCCGTCCTGGGCCTTGACTTTGGCACCCTCAACCTCAAAGCTGCTCTAGTGAAGCCCGGTATACCTTTGGAGATCGTCCTGACTAAGGACTCAAAAAGGAAAGAGTCGGCTGCTGTAGCCTTCAAGCCGAGCAGAGATGCGAGTCACAACATCATCGCGGAGATCGGGACGTTCCCGGAAAGGGCTTATGGAGGAGATGCGTTGGCGTTGCAGGGCAGGATGCCGGGCGAGGTGTTCCCAAACTTGAAGCCGCTGCTTGGATTGCCGTGGACGGAAGGAGGCAGCAACGTCGTTGAAGGGTATCGGGGAAGATATCCGGCGGCGAATGTGGTGCAGGTTAAGGAGATGGGAACGACGATGATCAAGTCTTCAGCTTTTCATGAAGGCGAGATGCCGTGGAGTGTGGAAGAGCTGTTGGCTATGGAACTCGCAAACATTAAACATAACGCCGAGACAATGGCAGGCAAGGGACAGAGCGTGGACGATGTGGTCATTACGATTCCGGCATTCTACACGGCCGACGAGCGGCGAGCGATCGGACGTGCTGCAGATTTGGCAGGCTTGGAAGTGAATGCATTGATCAGCGACGGGCTGGCGGTTGGGTTGGACTACGCCAAGAGCAGGACTTTCCCGGACATCTCAAAGGGCGAAAAGCCGGAGTATCACATCGTCTACGATATGGGTGCTGGATCCACGACGGCAACCCTGATGCGCTTCCAAGCCAAGAGCGTCAAGGACGTTGGCAGATTCAATAAGACCGTTCAAGAAGTTACTGTACTCGGTACAGGCTGGGACCGGACACTCGGTGGAGACAGCTTCAACCAGGCGATGTTGGACGACTACGTGCATAAGTTTCTCACAAAGCCTGTCATGAAGAGCCGCGGGACGACTGCTGAGGAAGTGAAGTCCAACGCGAGGGCAATGTCCAGGCTGTGGAAGGAGGTTGAGAAGGCGAGGCAGGTTTTGTCGGCCAACAGTGAGACCTTCAGTAGCTTTGAGGAGCTGCTGCCCGAAATCGACTTCAAGACAAAGCTTACCCGCGCCGATTTCGAGGAGCTGGTTCAACCATTCACGGAGAGGGTGGCAGAGCCTATTCAGGACGCTCTAGCTGCTGCGAAGATGTCCATCGCCGACGTCGATTCGATCGTCCTGCATGGTGGTGTCGTTCGGACGCCATTCGTGCAGCGCAAGCTTGAGGGGCTAGCTGGCGGGAGCAAGAAGCTTCGCTCCAACGTCAATGCAGATGAATCTGCTGTTTTTGGCGCAGCGTTCAAAGGTGCAGGCCTCTCGCCTTCATTCAAGGTGAAGGAAATCAGGAACAGCGATGTCGCAGGCTACGCTGCAGGAATGATCTTCACCGATGGCGGCAAGGAGAGGAAGCAGCAGCTCTTCTCGGCAAGCTCGCCTGTAGGCAACGGTGCAGCGACGAAGCAAGTCACGTTCAAAGACACGGAAGACTTCGTCTTTGGTTTGTATCAAGTGATCAACTCAGTCGAACGGCCTATTTCTCGTGTCCAAACCAACAACTTGACAGCCAGTGTGGCAGAGCTGAAGACGAAATTTGGCTGCGAGACAGAGGACGTGCAGACGAGGTTCGGCATGCGTCTGTCCGCTGTAGACGGGCTGCCTGAAGTCATCTCCGGAGTTGTAAGCTGCGAGGTCGAGGGCAGTGGCAAAGGTGGCTCTGTCGGCGATACAGTGAAGGATTGGTTCGGCTTTGGGGGAAAGAAAGACCAGGAGCCGCTGGATGGCGAAGATGAGGGTCCTATCGAGGAAGTCGATGCGGCGACGTCCGTTGCCTCTTCTGGTGCGGATGGTGAGTCGGCCACAGCTTCGTCGAACAGCGCAAGTACTAGCGCGAGCAAGGCACCAGAGAAGCCGAAGAAACGGACTGAGAGCATCCCTATCGCTTTGTCCACTTCCTCGCAAGGCAATCCGCAGCCAGCGCCTGAGGAGATCAAGCGCATGCGCGACCGGCTTGTGGCGTTTGACCGTTCTGACCGTGCGCGCTTCGCCAGGGAGGAGGCATTGAATGTGCTTGAAAGCTACACATACTTTGTGCGTGACTTCTTGAGCAACACTGACTACTCTGCCTTCTCTACCGAGACCGTAAGGGGCGATATCAGCAAGCTTTTGGACTCGGCTCGTGGGTTCATGGAAGACCCGGGCCAAGTGACCAAAGCGACCGAGGAGACCTTCAGAGAACGACTTACTGGACTGAAGACTTTGGTCGAACCCATTCAGAGCCGAAGAAGAGAGGAATCAGCACGGCCGGAGAAAGTGGAGAAGCTCAAAGAGAGCTTGGGCAAGACGAACAAGATGGTGGACATGGTCCGCGAACAGATTGCCAAGGCAAGCGAAGCAGTCGCAAATGCCGCCGAAACCTCAACGGAAAGCAGCAGCACGACGATGTCGACCACTGACGACTTTGACGATCTCGAAGAGCCAGACACTGCATCTTCTTCCACAACTGCGGCGCCGAAGCCTAGCTCTTTCGCTGACTTCTCGCCATACACCGATTCGGACCTTACGAGCATCGAAGAGGCTTATGAGACTGTCAGTAAATGGCTGCAGGAAAAGGAAAGCGAACAAGGCAAATTGAAGCCGTTTGAAGATCCTGTGCTAAGTGTTAAGGAGCTGGAGGCGCAGGCAAGTAAGCTCAGTAACGTCATGGCCGATCTGATGTACAAGAAGACGCAGCGATCCAAGTCCTCGTCGTCTTCTTCGTCTTCGTCGAAGAAAGCAAAGAGCAGTAAGACGAAGAGCGCGAAGAAGAGCAGTAAGACTTCTTCGTCGTCATCTACTACTTCGGCTCCGGCGGATGAGGCGACGAGTGTGCCTGTGTCTGAGGAGATGGCGGGTAAGCCGAAGGTCGTGACCATGAAGCCTGGGGAGGAGCTGCCGAGTGAGGAGGAGCTGGTAGAGATGGTTGGGGAGGTGGGCGATGGTGATGATACCGCGAATACGCGTGATGAGCTTTAGCGGGAGCTTTGCTTTTTGTAGATGAGCACCTAGGTATTCTCTGTGCATGGCGAGGGCGTTCTTTTGCGCCTCTCGATGGTTATCTGTTTCGTTTTGTGTTCTTCGCCGGGTTTCTGAATGGTCCTCAACGAGGCACGCTTCTCTAAAATACCCTCGTCTCGCTTCTCAGGGCGAATTTCGCGCAAGCTCGACATGCCAGTTTTCAGGTCTCGTATAGTAACTATGGAGATTTGCTGCGTGTAACATGTGTACCTCATCTATCATCGCGTAAGCACGTATGAAAGATCGCCTGCCTGATAGGTGTTGTCTCGCATCACTACTGTCGTTGCTGGCAGAGGGTCGCAAAAGGTCGGCCTTCGGCTCTGTCCACAAGATAAATTTCGCAGCAATCGTTCAGACCTCGCATTTCAGGCTGTGTGAATCGTCTAGAGTGTACTCTCTGCTCTCCATCGTCGGCCTTCAAACGATCCCAGTCTCAGGGCCCAAACCCTTCGGATCAACGTCGGCTTATAAACCAGCAAATTATATATTATTGGACTAGGCTGCCCCACGTCCAAGACCGCAGCTCCAATTCGCCGCAAATGGATGCCCGGATAGTTTAACGGTTAGAACATGGGTCTCATACTTCTGGTATGATCAAGCCTAGCTTGAGTTGACCCGGCAATCCCAAGATCTGAGTTCGATTCTCAGTCCAGGCAGAATACTTCTCGGCATCTCAGATGTTGATATGGATCGAATTTAATTTTTTGCATTCTTCGCTCCGTTTTGGTCCTTTTTGCACTTCTGGTCTTCGTCTGTACATACATTGCATTCGAACTCACTCTGGCGCTGCAGGCTTTGAAAAATGAAGATGGGTACCTAGTTGATACCAACAGACCTGTATCTAGGCGTCTTCAACCTTTACTCTTAGTGTTGAAACGCCCACTGTGACGTCGAGACATGTGGCTTTGGCAGAGCTCAGGTGCTTGGGTAAAGCTATGCCACGATGCCCACATCAATGTCAATCGATCTTGCTGTGAGGCAAGGGACAGAATAACATGGCTTGCGGTCTGCTATACGGTCATCTAGCTAGATTATTACCCAGAGCTCTATTCTGTGTATGTATATGTATATGTATGTTTTGTCGTAGATGGTATGGTCTATATGTCGCCGGAGCCGTTCGAGTGGACGGCCATCTCTACTCAGGGCCTTTCTCGCTGCGTCGTTGACCCGCTGTCAGTACGCCTAGGTCGAGGTCTATTGATGCGGGATCCGGAATGCTTTGCTGTCGCTGAAGCTCGTGGCTGACGTATACCAGACTCGCCAAGCTGGCAAATGTGCTGGGCAAAGTGACCGGCAGCATGTCGTTATAGCACTTGAGTCGGGAGCTACACCGCTCAACCCTTCTTCGGCCAGCATGTATGGAGAGCGATGAAGAGCGCTGCTTGTTGGGCGACAGGCCTTCGAACTGCATTCTGGCTGCCTCTTTTATGCCACCGACCACAACCTAGTGGCCTCATCTTAACTTTCTTCCTTTCGTATGCGAAGTAGACTCTTTCTCGGGTTCTTGCTCAGCTTCGCTCAAAGCTATGTCGCCAGTGGCCATGTCATGCAGTCCAGGAGTATGTAAGCGGCGGTGACATGCAAAAGCCAGACCGCACATAAAACCCCATAGTACAATATTCATCATCATCGGCAGCAAAAACTGCTCCCAGCTGCAGCACGCATCACAGCTTCGGACCAGTCCTTGCTGTAACATACAGCGACCTCGCAGTAGCCAAAACCTTGCCCTCTCCATCCTCGATCACACCGGACACCCAAATTTTCCGCCTCTCCATCCCCGTCACCCATGCCCTCGCAAGGACGACGCCAGGAGTGTCGATAGGCGCCTTATACTCCACATTAAGCCACGCGGTCGCCGGCGGAATCGGATTTGGACCTGCGCTGGAGTACGCACAGCCTCCAGTCAACTGATCCAGGATTAAAGCATTGAAACCGCCATGCGCACGGCCGTTCTTGCCGTCGACCCCGGTGCCTAAGGAGATGAGATTGCATTCTTCGATCCCTGTGGTGGCGTCCGGTTCTTGGCAAGGGCGGGTGAAAGAGACGTGGGCGAGGACGGCTTTGCCATTATAGAGAGTCTGCTGGAAGATGTTGTTGGATCTTTCGTCGCCGGGTTGGAAGCGGCTGGCGAACTCGGAAACGCCTTGGAGAGACGGCGAGGATAGAAGCTTCTGGCACCACGGGACTTGAAGCGTGGGGTGACTGTTTGACATGCTGCTGGCCGAAGAAGGGGGAAGAATTGGGCGTCTCGAAGGCGTGTTCTTGCACCTGTAGAGCGAAGATAGATCTGACTCATGTACTGGCCGAGGCCGGAGGTTCACAAAGACCCGGAGTGTTCAGCGTTCTGCGAATCTGACAAGGGCATGGGGCAACATGGGCTAGCATTTTGATGCCGCGCTGTGAACAGCCGAGGTCATATAATTGTCCCAATCATGATAGCAATGTTGCGGGTGAGGCTGCTCGGGCTGTGATTGGCCAGGCTGAGTCGCGTCGCGTTGCTGCGAACAGACATTATTTCCTTCGTTCTGAAGACATCTGTAGATTCTCCGACACTTCAAAGGTCCATCTCCCACAAATGTCGCATCTCCCCTGCTCTAAGTGGGAGCCGTGAAGAGAAGAGAAGCAGACGATGTGTCGTAGGTCATCAAGCGAAGAGCAGTGGAAGTCATAGGATCCGACGCTTGGCCCGTCCTTTCCCAACTTCATGCACTTCCTGTCTTAACACCGCAAATCATCCACGGGATCGATACACCTGCACGGCGACACGATCGCGATACAGCCATAAGAGCATATCATCATGAGTCATGACGCAGACTTGCACCACGCTATCTCCCTGAAGCCTCACCCCTTCCATACACACCCGGCTCAGCAACAGTCATACCTCCCCCTCCAAGGCCCAGCCGAAGCCTCGCGATCCGCATCAACATCAAAGAACCCGGGCGTCTCAACCGCCTACCTCCCTCCGTCGAATTTTGCGGAAGATCCCAACGCTCGCCAGCGTCCCGTCTACCACCGCAACAGCTCCGAGCACGAGGATGTCGAGCGCGGCAACTCCCTCCCGAACTACGATCAATCGAATGACCCGTTCAGTCTACGAGATGCGCTAAAGACGGATGATGAAATCCATGGCATTAGAGCGAATGTGGGTAAGAAGCGGACATGCGGCACCGTCACTTACGGCCTCGAGAAGCCCATGGAGGCACTGCGGGCCAAGCGCCTGCAAGGATTCTACGAAAAGCAGAATGAAAATATCGAAAGACTTTTAAAGCCCGTGGACGACCATGTTCGAGAAGCGAAGGAGGAGCAGGGAGCAGATGCACTGCAGTACAAGATCGCCGTCACAGGATCCTTTGTCGCAAATATTCTTCTTGCCGTGTTGCAGCTCTACGGTGCCATATCGTCCGGCTCCTTGTCTCTCTTCACGACGATGGCAGATGCGATCTTTGATCCTTGCTCCAATCTGACCCTGATCCTCTGCAATCGTGCTGTCAACCGCGTGGATCCACGACGCTTTCCCTCCGGCAAGGCCAGGATCGAGACAGCCGGAAACATAGCCTTTTGCTTCCTCATGACGGCCGTCTCGCTCATTTTGATCGTGCAGTCGGCGGTACAGCTTGCGCGAAATGACTCGAGCTCGACCTTCTACTTGCCTTCGGTCATCGCCGTAGCAGTGGCTTTTGCGACCAAACTGGGGTTGTTCCTTTACTGCTGGGCTTTGAGGAATAAGTACAGCCAGATTCGCATTCTCTGGGAAGACCACAGGAATGACTTGTTCATTAACGGGTTTGGTCTTCTGACCAGTGTCGGAGGGTCTAAACTAAGGTATGCGCTATCCCGATTAGCCAAGGAAACCAGCACCCTACCTCCTTGACATGATCTCGATCTTGAACATGGCTGACGTGTAGCATAGATGGTGGATCGATCCAATGGGCGCCATCATCCTCTCCGTCCTCATCGCCTTCCTCTGGACCCGAACCGCCTACTCCGAATTTCAGCTCCTCATCGGCGTATCGGCAGACACATCCTTCCTCCAACACATCACCTACATCTCCATGACTCACTCGCCCCTCGTCACCAGCCTCGACACTGTTCGCGCCTGGCACTCCGGTCCTCGTTTGATCGTCGAAGTCGACGTTGTCATGGACAAGACGATGACGCTCCAGGAGACACACGATGTCGCCGAAGAGCTGCAGACGAAGCTGGAGTCCTTGCCGGATGTCGAAAGGTGTTATGTTCATGTGGATTACGAAACGAGTCATGCGCCGGAGCATTTCTGGAAGAAGGAGCTGTAAGAGGGTCTTCATGTTTCCTGCACAGCTAAATGCGGTTTGCGGAGACCTTTATACTACCGAAGCTCTGATGAACTTGACGACCAAGATGCTAAAGTCCATCTCACTAGATCGCTGCGACCGTCTCAGCGGTCCTCGATGAATGCCGATCGGCCGACGGCTTGAGCGCAGATCCAAGCCACATTCCAGGTTCCTTTGCGCCAACAGAGAGACACGCGGTTGCCGGCCCACAGCCCAGTGAGAAGGATGATGTGCCGCTGCAACAATCACTTGGAAGTGATTGGATGAGACCACGAATGGGTTTTTGATCAGGAACGATTGATGAATGGAGTTGGATTGATTCTGCGCAGGATTTCTTGCTCCAGCGTCAACACATACATCGAAACGCAGCCTTTCCCCTCCTGCGCAATTTTGAGACTCATGCTGCAGTCTCTGCCGCCTATTCACCTACAAGATGAGGGAACAACCCCTTGTTGGACTTGGCTGTTCGCTCACAAGTACTTGACGCCTGAGGTATGTCGTCAGCTTGAGTTGCTATAGCGTTGATGCGGAAGCTGGTTGATGACTATGAGTTGCAGGCACACAGAGAAGGTGCCGAGAGCTCTCCCGTGACGGTTCTGGTGCCACAGCCCGACAAGGAGCCGATGCACGTTGCGGCTGTAGCGGTGCTGCCTATGATATTTCTACTGCCTGTCTTGGAGAGGACGTGCCTTACGGCACCTGGTGCTTGGTGTTGGCATCGCAGCGAGAACGCAGCACGACGGGCTAAGTTGTCTTTACTGTCGAGCACAATGCTCATACCAAGTCCGCGGTAGAGTCTGCGTCTGTGTTGGGACTCGAGCTGTTAGTACTGGCGCACCGTTCAATGCTTTTGTTGCCTTCTTTGCGAGGTGCAGTGAGCTTGCTTTTTATCACTTGATCTCGGGTTATTTCGTATCCTGCAGGACTGCAACAAACCTTACTAGGGAGCCGTTTCAACCGGCTTCACAGACACCGTGCTCGTCCTCTTCATCGTATTGATTTTGGCAGTACCGATCGCTCCGAGCATTCGCCCGTCATCAGTCCACTCCTTATCAGTAAGGTCTATCGTCGCGTCGAAAGGATCACGTAGGTTTACTTGGGCTACTCGCGCTGTGTCGCCTCGGCAAAAGTCGTGACGTCGCCACCTGCTCCTACCAAAGCACCTGCATGTATACAACATACACGTAGGTGTGCTGCGGAGGGAACACGTTGGTCATTCATTCATTAATTAATACTCGTTACCTCATCTCCATAAGGCATGCTGTCCGTCAATTGAGTTCAGGACGACACGCCGCCACGCTCTCTTGGCAAATATATGCTTCCCCGTCGTTGAACATGCAGGCTGCCCGGCTCAGCTGCGAGCAATGCCAGGCCCGGAAGACCAAATGCGACAAAAACTTGCCATGCTCTGCTTGCGTCAAGGGAGGGCACCAATGTACACCTGTTCATCGACAGCGCTTACCGCGTGGGCGTAGCGGTCGGACGCGCAACCGAGAAGATGCTCTCAAAGCCAGGATTGGCAGGCTGGAGTCTGTCGTCACGCAGCTTCAGACCATGGTGCCTGGTGGCGGCAGCCCTGGCCAGGAGGGAATTCGAAGTGACGTGAAAGACGGTCAGGAAGGGGAACGGGATGAGAAGCCTGATTTGCTAATGCAGACGTCAAATCCTGCTTCTGGGACCGTAGAGCCTAATGAATCTGCTGAGCCGGGAACTTTGAACCGTCTGATCGCGCCCACGTTCTGGACAGAGCTCTCAGATGCCGTATCAGGGCTTCGAGACGCGCTGGAAGAGACGAAGCTGGACGACGAGAGCACGCCCGAATCACTGAACGACCAGCATAGCAAAAGCGACGCAGCATCGTCCGAGGCTGAGGTCCGGCGGTTCAGTGGTTCCGGCGCGGTGCTCTTCGCCAACATGTCGGCGGATCCGAGTACCAAGACTCTGGACTGGCTACCGCCTGCCACGAAAACGTTTTTGATCACGACGTATCGGGATCGAGTTGATCCGATTATCAAGCCTACGCATTGGCCTACGGTGGCTATGACGATTGGGTTTGGAATGGAGCTTGTTTCTACGGCCCGGTTGGGTCATGGACCCAGGGCGTTGGAGGCTGCGATATGTCTACACGCTGCTTGTATCCTTTCGGAGGAGGAGCTGAACGGCAGGGATGCGATTTTATCGCGCTGTAGGCTCGCTGCCGAGCAATGTTTGAACGAGGCCGGTCTGTTGAGTACTATGGATTTCACAGTATTACAGGCCTTTGCGATATATGTTGTAAGTGGCGCACCTGCACCAGCAGAGATTGGATTGTGAAGGCGACGTGAGGAAGCATACTGATCCGCATTTGTCCATAGGCTACGCTTCGACTGTGTCAATGTAATGCAGACCAATGGACTCTATTAGCCTGCGTGATACGCATCGCAAGCGCTCAAGGTTTGAACGCCAAAGGCGACGCCAGAGAATCCGTGCTCGACCGCGAGATCAGGCTGCGGTTGTGGTTCAACATCGGCCTGTTGGACCTACAAGCCGCTTTCGACAGAGGCACCAAACCACTACTGAGCACCGAAGACTTCCCCGCCTGGCCCGCCGACATCGACGACGACCAGCTAGCCCTAACTCCATCCGAAGACAACCAGACCTCCCCCTCCTCACCCTTCACCAGCATGACCTTCCCCCTCATGACGTACCTCGCCATGATAACACAACACCGCCTCTCCAACATCAACGTCCTCCAACCCGGCCGCCTCGACCCCCTCACCGACCTCGAAATCTGGCACGAAAAAGTCCAAATCACCACCACCTTCGAAACCCACGCCGCCAATCTCTCCCAGCAATTCCAAAATCTAGGCTCCAGAGCTAAGACTTTCGACCGCCTCATCGCCCGCAGCGCCCAGTACATCCTCTCCAACATCCGCATGGTCCTGCACCGACCCATCTACCCTCCCGTGCAAGGCCGGCCGCCCCCAGACCAGGAGCTGAATCTCTTGCAGCACAGTACGATGTTGATCGAGCACTCGCTCAGCCGCGACGATGTCGCGGATGAGGAGTTCAAGGCGTGGAGTACGTGGGTGCCGTGGTATGCGTTAGCGGTTTTGCTGGCGGAGCTCTGTCGCTGTCAGCAGACTCCTGAGGCGGAGAGGGGGTGGAGGGTTGCGGAGAGAGGGTATGTGACGTATTCGCAGCAGGTGGCGGATGGGCAGGCGGGGCTGCTTTGGAAGCCTTTAGAGAGGTTGATGCAGAGGGCTAGGGCGGTTTGGAGGCGTGCGCCGTTCGGTTTGGGGATGGGTGGGGCGGATGCAGAGGTTAGGGCGGGTGGGGAGATTGTGAAGAAGGAGAGTGAGTCCGGGGGGTCGAGTTCTGAGCTGGGTGGGCAGAGTGGCTCGGCGAATTATCTGGATCCATTGTTGATGCCGGTGGCGGAGAGCGATGAGGCGATGTCTTGGTTTGACTGGGAGTACTTTCTTGAAGGGTTTGGGGATGATAGTATGATGCAGATATGAGATCTCTGGGCGAGTCTTCGATGATGGGGACGGTTGGAGAGCTCTCACCTTCGGCTGCTTGGGTTTGGTGACAGCTGCTAAGCGGTACTTGAGTCGGACGAACAGAGTCGCGAACCTGATGAATATGTTGCGGCATGACGATGATTCGGGGGTGGATATCTCTCCTCGCTAACTAATGTTGTGAAAGGTATATACCTTGAGAACCGCTCTATCCATGTACAGCTACAACTCGCGAAGCTGGTTTTCGTCTCTCAAGTTCCAGATCTCTTTTTCGCTAGACGTTGGATGACCGTGGAATATTTCCTGTGTGTAGCTGCCAGCGCAGCAGTTGAGGGTACATGTCGTGTTTGGGGCGTCAGTGAGATTTCGTACGCCGTAGCCGTATCGATGGAATTGTCGTCGGATGGTTAGAAAGGTCGAGGCAGATAGCACCTTAAGCTCTCGCTCGAGCATCTCTCCCTCGTCGCGAGTGAGTGAATGCCGTCGACGGTAAACCACCAGATTGGAGGTGTCTTGCGCGCTGCTGGCCAGCTACACTCGGTCGAGGCAAGGGGACTGGGCCCATCAGGTTTGCGACGCTTTCTTCAGTCGCCCTCGCACGTCCACCCTCCCACTCACACCACCTCTCCTATCTCGCGCTGTGCATCCTCCACCACCATGGCGACTCCTACACCCAAGCTCCACGGCCGCGCCTTCTATAAATCCCTTGGTTCTCCCAAACACGTTCTCGCGCCCATGGTCGACCAATCCGAATTCGCCTGGCGCCTCCTCACCCGCTCCTTCATGCCCCCGGACCTTCGCCAGTCAGTCCTGTGCTACTCACCCATGTTCCACGCCAAACTCTTCGCCGACTCCCACCGCTATCGCACCCAGCACTTTACCCCGCTCCAGCCCCCGGACCTCCTCTCACAGACCCCGCCTCAGGCTCCCTTTCCGCAAGTAGAGGATGAGCAAGCCTACCTCGACGGCCACCCTACCGTCGACCGCCCCCTCTTCGTCCAATTCTGCGCCAACGATCCTGCCGCCTACCTCGCCGCCGCAAAGCACGTCCAACCCTACTGTGACGCCGTGGACCTCAATCTCGGTTGCCCGCAAGGCATCGCCAGACGCGGCGGCTACGGCGCTTTCCTGCAGGAAGACTGGGACACGATTTACAAGCTGATTCACACTCTACACAATGACCTCGACATCCCCGTCACTGCGAAGATCCGCATGCAAGAAACGCGCGAGCGCACGCTTGAATACGCGAAGATGATTTTGTCTGCTGGCGCAAGTATATTGACTGTGCATGCGCGGAGCAGGGAGATGAAGGGGCATAATACGGGTCTAGCGGACTGGAGTCTCATCCGCTACCTAAGAGACCAGCTGCCGCCGGAGACTGTCATCTTCGCGAACGGAAATATACTACAGCATGCGGATCTCGCCGAGTGTCTGGAAGCTACAGGCGCGGACGCCGTAATGAGCGCGGAGGGGAACTTGTATGATCCAAGTATCTTTGCGCCGGCGCCTGCGGTTGGGCAAGAGGGGCGGGAGTACTGGAGGGGCCCGGATGGGAAGGGCGGGTATAGAGTCGACGCGGTGTTGAGGAGGTATCTGGATATAACACATCGCCACATCTTGCAGCAGGAGCCTCCGGAACGCGCACCGCTCTTTGTACCGGAGGACGTGCCCGCGGAGGAGGGAGGGCGGCAGGAAGTCGTTCCTATAGTGGCGCCTTCCGACCTGCCGAGCCACGAGACGACCGAACACCTCCGGCGACCAGACCCGCAAACAGGCGATAAACGCCCTGCCTCGTCCCCTCCGCCACCAGAGACTTCAAACTCCTCCGAATGGTCCCGCGACTCCAAAGCGACCAAACGCCAGAAAAAGCGCGAAGCGAAACACGCCGCTAAAGCCCAGATGGCCACCGCCGGCGCCTCTCAGCAGCAGCAGCATCAGACGCCCCCCAACAACAAGCCCAAACCTAACAAGAATGGCAAGAACAACAAGGACAAGAAGAACGTCGAGAACCCGTTAAAGTACGAGCCAAATCTCGTCGCGATGCAAAGTCATTGCTTCCACCTCCTGAAGCCTTTAGTAGCCCGATTCCACGACGTACGTGATGCTCTTGCCCGCACGAAAGCTGGGGATGTCGCTGCTTTCGAGCGCGTGTTATCGCTTGTGGAAGAGAAGGTCAGGCAAGGGCTAGAAGCGGGTCCCTCCCGGGATGCGCACGCCGAGGCCGATGAAGGTGCGATGGAGGAGGCTGTTGCGGAGGGCAAAATCGATGAGCAGAGCTCAGACGCGGCTGTCAAACGGTGTCGGAGGCCTTGGTGGGTGTGTCAGGCTTATGTACGACCTTTGCCCAAGGAGGCGTTGGTCAAGGGGTCCTTGCAGCTTTCGAAGAAGGAGTTGAGGAGGCTGGAGGCGGAGGATGCCGCCGCTGCTGCTGCTGCTGGGAAGAAGGCTGCTGGTTCTGTTGCTGAGGCTGATGCTGGGGATAGGGTGGCTGCTGAGGCGGGTGTCGCGCCTGGTGGGAAGGTTGAGGAGGTGGAGAGGGGTGTGAAGGAGGAGATTGTGGGGTCTGCTTCTTTGCCTGAACCTGAGGGGGAGGCGGCGGAGAAGGAGAGGGAGGGGTTGCTCAAGGTGCCTAAGGAGGGCATGGTTTGTGGGTGAGGGATGAAGTTCATAGTAATGCGAAGCTACTTTTGAATTTGAAGATGCTTCTGATCTTTAACTTTTCTATATTTGATTTTGGCCGCTGTTCTTTCACTCTGCTGGCTATGTATTTCCACAGCTTGGTCCGGGCGGCCAGTGGAGGTGTCCTGCGCTAGGTCGTGTGGCCTGTCAACCTAGCGCACATGAGCTCGCTCCCTGCGGCCACAACCACAGCCTGCAGATTGACGGGTGGTGGTGGTGGTGGTGCTGCAGGCCTTTTGGCCGTCGTCGAACGCAACCGAAGTGTGTGCGTACGAGCTCTCGCGCACCGCACAGGCCTGAACCCCAGAGCGGTCTACTGAGCATCCTTCCTTTTCTAGGCTGAGATGCCAACCCGTCCCACTCTCGCTCGCTCGCTTTCACTCCTCGTCCGACCCCGCCTCAACAAACGGATTCGCTATTTCCTCGCTCCCGTCCACGGGTGACAGCAGGACTAACAATGGTCCTCGCGCGACTAGAAGGCCGAGTTTGCGTGTGCTGGTGTTGCCTTCGTCGTCTGGGTGCGCGTGGTGTTAGTACTTTATGGGGGCGGCAATACAGGTGGAAGAAGGGGTTGAAAAGACGGACCTCTGGTAAGCTCTTCCACGTTATCGAGGACGACGTTCATAAGTTGGTCGTAGCCTTTGAGGGTGCCGGTGACTGTATGATCATGTTTGCGTTAGTGGTCGTTTGATCATGTTTTTATTCTATTTTCGTCTCTGGCTTCCGGGCTGGGTGGTTCTGTCGGGTTCGCGAGGCGGGTATGGAAACAGGACGCACCTTCTCGCCCGCCGTTGAATTTGACGGTGATGGCTTTGTCGAGGTACTTGTCGAGGTTTAGGATGTTTTCTTTCTTCTTCTCGCCGCCGGCTGCGTGTCCGCCACCGCGACCACCGCCACCTCTACCGCCGCCGCGGTCTCCACGACCGCCACGCCCGCCACCGCCGCCTCGGAAGTTGCCTCGTTCGGCCATTTGATATTTTGGAAGCGAGGCGTTTCACTGCTTCATTGGTGCTGTCGGTGGTGGTGGTGAGTGTTTTGCCAAGCAGGGGGCTGACTGTTCGGCGCTGGAGGGTGGGCTCGATTGGGTCTAGCGCGGGCGTCGGGCGGCCTCGGATGAGGCAGCGGCGTGGGGAAGTTCAGGTTCTGGGAAGCTGGAAGGGGCGCCACCTTGCACTTTCCGCGTTGCGGCCACAGACGCCGCACACTGACACGACCTACACTGCCGCTCGTGAAGGCTGCTGGATGGCTTTTCACGTCGCTGAGATGGGCGACCACCGACCGAGAGTGCAGGTACATGCCCCGATGGTGGATGCCTCCATCAACGCGTCACGCGTCATGAACGCCTCACCACGCGTCGTGTTGGTGTGCGCCGGTCGGCGCGGAGACGCGGCAGCCCCCGCCGCTGCTGCCGAACGAGGGCGGATCTCAGTGGTGGAGCGAATCCGACGGGGGCAAAAGGCGGCGGAGCACGCGGGAAGCGGCCTAGTAGGTTGAGAGCTGCGCTTTGTCCTCCCGCACACATCCTGACTCCTTCCACGCCTTCCTCCCCCTTCCGTCCCCCCTTTCTTTGCTTCCTCGCCGTCGACATCGCCATCCCCGCAACGATCAGCATCGCCGCCTGCCATCGCCATGGAGCCTCTGACGCCCTCCGATACCACCGCCACCGCCGTCAAGCGGAAGCGGGAGGATTCGCTGTCGACGCCGACCGCAGCGCCCGCCGCCAAAGCTACCAAGTCCGCCACGCAGCTCAGCATCAACTACCTCGCGCGCCAGACGCAGGAGGACCTGCCGTTGCTTACCAAGGAAGACACGCTGCCGAACATGCTCCAGCTCCTGACTGCGTATAGCAACGTGCTAGAGCGACACGAAAGCCTTGCGTCGAACCTTGGGGCGCGGCCGCTGGGCCCGATCCTCATCAAGCGCTTTGAGCGCTGCTTCGATGCTCCGCCCAAGGTGGTCGCTTCGCACCACAAGGGCTCGGCCAGCCACCCGGAAGAGTCTGGTCATGCCATCACCTGGCTGGAAGTCATCGAGTTTGCGCGCGCACATCCCGGACAATTCACGCTGAGCACATTTTCAGAAGGCAAGCGCGTATGTCAATTTTACTACCCGCAAAAGCAGCTGCGCGTGCAAATCAGCGAGGAGGATTTTCTGTTCATCAACAGCGGACGGTGCCAGGAGTTGATCCCGCCGTTGCCTATCTGGGAGGATGAAGAGAAGGAGGTCGGGACGTGTGATGTGTTGGAGACAAAGCTGAAAGAGCTGACGAACGTGGCGGATATGGTTGCGGCGAGGACCCGGCAGCTGAGCCATCGGTTGAAGGGGAGACGCTCGGCTATCCTGGAGCGGAGGGCGGAGGGGGGGAGTGGCACACCGGCCAAGGCCAACGCCGTGCAGACTACGACTGCGCCAGGTTCGGGCTTGACGTCGGGCACCGTGGCGAGTGCTCGTCCATTGGGCGACGGCGATGCGAGTGCGGCCTCATTTGCAAGTGTCAGGAGTGAGCTCCTCAAGCATTTCGAAGGCTTGCCGCAGAATCAAAGCGCTGGTCAGCTGCCGTCAAGACACTTGTCTATTTACCCGGAGCTGAAGCATGAGAGTGAGCGAGCTGAGGGAGCTGATTCCACGCTTTCTTCGCTCTCTCCAGGCCCGGCGCGGATGCCGCAGGACCTCGACGTGACACCAGCCCAGCCGTCTTCCACATCACAAGTCGGCGGCGGCGGACACCGTCCGTCTGTCAGCACAGGTACACACAACTACAACGCCGGACATGCACCGAGCAAGCACAACTTCAGCCGCCCACTCCCTCCTGCTCTCGAAAGCTCGCAGCCCTTCCGGCCTCTCTGCCAAGCACACATGGACGGCCTCCCACGAGGCGCCAGGGTTATGCCGCCGTGCGACAGGTGCCGAAGGCTGCGGATGGACTGCGTTAAAAATCTCACCTCTTGCGCAGGCTGCACGAAAAAACACGCCCGCTGCCACTGGCGAGATGTCTCGCGCGAGGAACTTGGCGATCTCGACCACGTCATGGACGCTGCCTTCACCGACGGCGACGATGCGGATGGCGCGCAAGGCTCGAACGGCCTCTACGGCTACGATCAGGCAATGAACGACTATCAAAATGACGCGAATCCTGACGAATTTGAGGACTCGGACGACGAGGATAGCAACCCGTTGGAGGACCTGGAGGCGCTGGGCGAGAAGGAGGATCAGAGGGAGCGCGAGCTGGCAGTGCAGATGGAGGTGGACGAGGAGGGTCTACGGCAGGCAAGGGAGCTTGCGAGGCAGGGCCGGGAAGCTGCGCAGCTGACCGGCGTCAATGGCACGCCTACCAGCGACCTGGAAGACGATTCGCCCGACGTCGTGGCTCCCGCTGCCAAGGACGATGGACCTGCGGATATCGAGGCGAGCGAGAGCGCAGCCTCTACCGCCGCGCTCGACGCTCAACACCAACCGCAACCTACTGTGTCGACGAACGCCGACACCAAACCCTCGCCTCAGAACCTCCACGCGCCTAGTCAGGCCCCAGACACCGGGCCCACAGCCACAGCTCGGTCTTCACCACCGACGACCGCAGCCACGGCGGAACCTTCCTCGTCCCAAACCAGCGAGCCTGATAAGGCGCCAGCTTTCATCCCGCTTTACGCTGAAGCTGAAGCCCAAGCTCACGCGCCGGTACATGGAGGCTTTCACGCGGTCAACAAGCCTAACGTCTCCTCTACTACAACGGCGACGACTACTTCAGGGAACGGGGCTGGATGGTCGGCTGCCTAGGGGTTGGTTGACTATGACGGCAGGCTGTTTCAGAAACGCTGAGGGTCTTTTATCGTGCTGGAGGTTGGAGAGTGTGCCTAGTCACGTTTTCTGGTTGATGCTGGGTACTTTCTCCTTTCGTTCGTTGAGATGGACGTGTAAATGTGTGAACTGTGTCGGATCGACTTGAATCGCATGGAACGAGTTTATGGCATGCGATGGAATAGAGGGTAAGATAGTAAGGTATCGAAGTATCCGCGCTTGTCCGCAGACAGCGTACGCAAACCGTATACCTGGCAGAGAAAGCTGCAAAAGCAGGAAACAAACGACAATGAGTGGGAGGGTGGTCACGGTAGTGTAGACAGCCACGCCTCGAAACGCATTCACCCTCTTCCATCCTCACAAGCCTCTCACAGCAATATCTCGAAGCATCCCTTCTTCGCTAGTCGGATGTTTCTAGCGAGGTGGCGTTTATCTTACTACCTTGCCTAGGTACAGTACCTACAGTAGGTATCGTAGAAATTTCGAGATTCCACATCACGTTCCCGCCTTTGTTTACTGCAGACAGACGAGACGTCTTCGCATCGAGAGGACTCCCGTCCCGCTTTCTCATCGGGCAGAGGTAAGACAAGGATCATTTCCAATCTGTAAGGTACGATCGCATCTTAGATACATACACGGGAAACTCGCCACCACGTTCTACGCTACTCACGAATTCGTGCGGAATCGAAAATCCCTGTGGTAATCTGAAGTACCTTTGTTAAGTATACCGGGTACAGGTACCATTGTTGGCCCTTACCAACTGTGTAGATAGAGAGATAGAGAGAGAGGGGGTGGGAGAGAGAGAGAGAGAGAGAGAGAGAGAGAGATCTTGATTCCATTATTGTCGCAAAGTCTATCCTTCCAATCCTTCCTTCCCGAAGTTCGCTCTTCCTCCTCTCCCTTTACTACTGTACCACTTCTACAACTCGGCTACGCCGCATTGGCAATTGCGCCATATTTTTCCGTTTCCCAGGTTTGGTTTCTTCGGTTCAGTGCAGCTGGGGCTACTTTCTGTGCCTGGCAGACACGGCACGGCAGGACAGGGGCAGGGCAGTGGAGGTAGGTAGGTACAGATGCTGGGTTGTTCGAGTGAGAAGCGAGAGAGTACTTGGTACAGCATCGGACGGTAAGAAGAGGGTAAACGGGTATGTAGGAAGAACGGGTAGGTGGGTGTCCTTAGACAGCCCTCGCTCGCACAACAGTACCTAGGTACGTTGCTGAGGTTGGATTTTCGGGGGGTTTAATTTCTATGCCTTCTTTACCCCAGCAGGAGAAGGAAGAGCATAGCAGGATCGAATGATCTCTCTCTCCCTCTCTCGCTCACGGGCTCCTCCGCTTTTCGCTCCTGCTGTCGAACGTTCAAAAGGCGGCTACGGTGACTTGACAGGTGCGGGCGGCAGAGCCTACTGCCCGTGTTTCCTAAGGCGGCGTTGACCGTTATAGGGGTGTGGGGGGCACCCAGGTCTCTTGTGTGACATTTGACGCACAGCGGGATGGATCTTTCTTCGCGAGTCATGTGAATGGAGGAGGATGTGCAAGGAGATGGAGGATGGAGATTGAGAGGCGGAGGAATCTTGGGTGAGGAGGTGCAGATTGTGGGTTGGATCGAATGGATTCTGTTTGGCGTAATTCGGTCGGGACCCGCGCTGGTGCACGGCGGAGTGAAGAGCAGGGGTACGGCGATCCAGCGTTGTGAGGGAAGGAATGAGATGGAAATGAATGGACGAGATGAATGAAGCTGCACAGCGGCTCGGCGTCTGGCGTGTGCTCCGCCAACTAGTTCCTGCCTTAGTTCGAAGGAGTGCGAGGCGGGGAGGAGGGGGAGAATCTGGAAGAACATGGATGCTGCGCTTGTTGAGACAGGTACTCAGCCTACCCTACATTATTCTTGCCTACCCACCAGGGAGGTACTGCGTACAGTGCGTACAGTATGTATACAGGAAGAGTGGGGCGCAGCGAAAGCAAAGATGGCGCAACTGGTTGCGAGATTGATTAATCCGTACT